>OZ010598.1:4093228-4210728 GCA_963932145.1 Acanthosepion lycidas
CAGTAGTATATATATATATATATATATATATATATATATATATATATATGCTCTTTCATTATATATTAAAAAAATATTTCATTTTTCTAAATTTATGTATTTTTAGTGAATTCTCCCCAACGAAGTGTCGATTCAAAAGCAGTTTTATTACTCCAAATAGATCCTGAAACACAATCGCTTTGGTCAATAAGATCTCGAAATTATATTTTCTAGCCAATAAATTTCCATTGCATATAAATCGTTTCCCGATATGCTTTACAATTACAAAGCTGATAATCAATCAATCAATTCTGTTGCAAACTTCGCACACTCACTTAGCTCTCTGTTAATTGACATGGTGATGGATGGTTGCCTTCTCGTTTCGCCAGACCTTTACAGCAATTGCTTTTACTATCGATTTTGGTCGGCATGGACGTGTTATGAAACTCGTCTATGCCGACCTGTCCTATGTGTGAACCTCTGCCAACTCGAGTCAAGTTGTTGTCAGATCGATTCTGCCAAAGAGAAATTTAACTGAATATAATGACAATAAACTTACTTCGTTAATTTAACAATGTTTTCATTTTTTTTCTTTTTTCTTTCCACTGGCAAATTAGTTATCTTTTATATTTTTTTCATTGGCAACTTTAATATTTGCATTTGATAAACTCATTGTTCTTACAGCGGTGATTATTTGAATACGTTTTCTAACCACTTCTCTGGGTGATCTCTGAACTTCAAAACTTGAATACATTTCTTGTTGGCGTTTCATGCGCCACAAAACATGAGAAACGAACTTCTGTTGCTAATAATAAGAGTTATATTTACCAATTTGGCTAAAATTGTAGAACGACAGCATGCCGGTCACTTCTCTCTTCGATTTCTGACTAAACAAGACTATCACCAAATCTTAGCATCAACAGGAAATGCAGATAAAATATCTCTTTTGTGACTATTAAGCAGAGAAAACAAGAATGGTGTCACGTGTCCCGGACTCTGATTTGTAAAATCTTTTTGTCGTTTAAAAAAAATGCTTTACGCCATTAAAAGCATCGAAAGTAACTCAATGTAGTCAAAATGCTAATGATACCAATAATGATAATGATTCTGTAGACTTTTTAGAATAATACTTTTTTCGTGACTGGTGTAAATTAAATAATTCATCAAAACAAACGCGGCAGAATAGGAACAGTTATACTCTAGGAACTGTGCAAACAGCTTGGGTTCGACAATGAAAACAAATGATATAAGGTGAACTCGAAAATGCTCGAGAAAATAAAAATAAGATATTCTGGGGCTTGGAAATCAATATCAATCATTCCATTAAAAGAAAAAGACCAAACCTAATTTGGATTTAAAAACTTTGTCAGATCGTAACTGTGGCTGTAACAATCGATCACAGAATGAAAATGAAAGAAACCGAAAAATACTAGGAACTCGCGCGAGAGTAGATGAAGTTATCTCACATAAACTTTAAGGCTTTGTTCATTTTTCATAGGTGCATTTGGAATCTTGCCCCAAAACACTAACGACGAACTCGGAGGCGTTGTTGATTCAAAAATGTACTAAGACCGCCTATTCTGCGACTATGAAAGGGTCTGCAAGAATACGTTGTGGAAGGTGATGAAAATTTGAACTACCTGACAACAACCATAAGCATACAAATGCATGGCAATAAAAAAAAGTAAATGAACAGTAATAATATCGCAAAGACAAAATATTCCTCCTTATTGACATGTCAGTCCGTGAAGACTGCAATGTATTTTTGAAGATCTTCAAAAAAAAAAAAAAATACTATCAAATACAAGGACCTTGAAATCGAAATCTTAAAAATGTGACACATGCGGACATTAATAATTCCAGTTGTAGTTGGAGCCCTCAGATTGTCCGGAAAAGATTCCAATAGACATATTGAAGGAATTCTTGGTAACCCATGCTTTAAAGAAATACAAAAAATTGTACTCACGAGTACAGCCCACATCTTACGAAGGGCTTTATCTATGTAAAATATGGGCAATATTTTTTTTTAAAGCTGCTCAGTGGAAAATGTCATGATGCCATTTCTGACCTTAGGTCTCTGGTCGGGACCCTGAAAAGAAATTAGTATATACCAGAAACCAAAGGAAATCAAACAACAACAACAACAACAACAACAACAACAACAATAATAATAATAATAATAATAATAATAATAATAATAATAATAATGCTGATCTTATTGCTATCGTATTTTAAAAGGGAAGTCTTGATTATTTTTATTTATCCATTTAGCTTTATATTTTTCTATGTTTATTATAATTTTTATTATATTATTTATTATGCATGTATAATCTTTAATTATTAAAATACATATTTGTTTATTTTTTAAGATAAGTTGTGGCATACATGGATTGTCTTATTTTTAAAATAAATGTTAATTAACAAGTTTAATTTATTAGGAAGAATGTCTCACTAAGATTTATTATATTAAGAACGTTTAATGCATTGTATTTGTTAAATTAATTGGCACGAATAATTCTACTCTATATTTAAGCGTAACATTTCTCTTAGGGAAGAGGACATAATTTCGAAATTGTAGGAAAAGAATTTCGAGTATTAATATTTGTTTTATTTTGTTTATCTCTGACTATTCGTTCAATATTGTCGATTTCTTTCTTTATCATTCAAGCAGTTTTAATAAGGTTTGCCTATAATTTTATTCAT
Source organism: Acanthosepion lycidas (assembly GCA_963932145.1). Classification (NCBI taxonomy): domain Eukaryota; kingdom Metazoa; phylum Mollusca; class Cephalopoda; order Sepiida; family Sepiidae; genus Acanthosepion; species Acanthosepion lycidas. The sequence continues at coordinate 4,095,911 of OZ010598.1, forward strand.
TTATCGTTTTCTCAATTATTGAATGTAACGGTATATGACATTTTTAAGGATGAGTACGTATTTTCGAAATTGTAGGAAAAACATTTCGAGTAGTAATATTTGTTTTGTTTTATTTTATTTCTGACTATTCGTTCAATATTGTCGATTTCTTTCTTTATCATTTATTATGCAAACATTTTTAACATTTGCCTATAATTTTATTCATTTATCCTTTTCTCATTTATTAATTGTAGTGCTACATTTTTATGGACGAGGACGTATTTTTAAATTTGTAGGAAAAGCGTTTCGAGTCGTAACGTTATTTTCGTTTGTTGACTACTTTTATTATTGCTTCAGAACAGGCAATTTCTTCTATTATTTATCTTTCAAGTATTTTTAACAAAATAATGTTCTCGTGTATTTGATGATAATTTCATACTTTTATGTTACTTGTGTTTATTTTTTGATTTATTATCTAAAATGATAATAATAATAATTCTTAAAGTGGTACATTTTATGAAGAACTTGTTGCGGATGTGTGTGATGTGTGGTGGAGATGAATAGAAGGTTTGGATTATCAGAAGGTTTGAAATTGTGTGTGTTCAATAATCTTCCATTCACAACAATTAATACAAGACATAGAATAATAACGATTCATAAACATCTTGTTTCAAAACATAACAATTGAGTTTATTAATGTTTGATATACATGCATGAATACTGAGTGAAAAGGTCAGACAGAGTTGTGTCTCTTAGATTAAGTAAATATTTGTATTTGAGCTCATAAAGTGAAAGTAATTATTAAAGTGTAGTTTAGAAGAATAAAGTTTCTTTAGCATGTTTGGAATTGTGTATAGTACAAGTTGGTAAAAGTTCAGAAGAGATTTCAGTGTTTGTACTATCTCATTATATATATATACTTCGGGTAGATGTAACTATTCGGACCGTGGGTGGGGGGTAGTCCATCTAAGAGAAGGAAAACTCTGATTTTAAACCTCTGCTGCATGGCGACCATATCCAATGAGAGGAAAGGCTGAGAACAAATCCGGAACAAATCCGGAATCGGAGTCCCTAAGACAACCCGAACTTATGTTCAACTTCATTCTGGCAATTCATTCGAGACTGTCACTCCCATGTGGGCCTGTACAGCCATAATAGATGCTGTGTCGTCACCAGCAGCTGAGGCATAAATTTTCGGGTGCAGATCCACGGTTTTTCAAGACCAACAGATGCCACACATTATATACAATTAAACAATGGGATATATAATAATAATAATAATAATAATAATAATAATAATAAATGTATTTCTGTGGCCTAGAAATAATGGGGTGATATCCAGCGGGGAATAGCTGTCGCATGGGTAGGATGAGCTCTTTAATTTTAGTCGACAGTCGTCCTAGAGGTGGTTTCTTGATTAAAAAAAATACTCCTTGGTGGTTGAGGATAAAACGCAAAAAAAAAAAAAAGAAATCTAAACAAGGGCCGCGTCCCTCAGAGAGGAACCAGTTTGGGGTCGGAAGAATCTGTCACTGGAACAAACTCTTCCACCAACAATGAGAGGCCTGGTTACCAAAACCAGATTAACTCCAACATTGGACTTGATGACTTAATGCCAAATCAATTAATAAAAAGAAAACGAACAAAATGGAATCGTGAAGAGTATAAACAATTCATGGCATCTTTTTTCATTGTACTCGAAAATCCACAAAAGAACATCACGGATCAGATATAGGAAATATGAAGAGATATGGTATGAGCTTAAATAAGACCTTATCTAATGCCAATGTAAAAGGCTCTCAAATATAGAAATAAAAAGATAAAACTAAATATAAATATCAGATATAATCCAAACAAAAATGAGACAAGAATGGAAATCGATAATATGACAGAGAATGAGATACAAACAAATAAATAAGATGCAAAATAATTTCTTCTGTCAGGAAATAAAAAGGAAGAATATGGTATAAAGAATTGCACTGATTTAGATTCTGTCATTGATGAAGATGAATTAAAAGACATTAGAGCAGAATTCCTTGAAAACAACAGAATTGAAAACGTTAAAGTGAAAAAGTCCATCATAAAAATAATCAGCACACAAATGGCAGTAAAAAGACCTCGGCTTTAAATGACAAAGTCCAATGAACATATTGTGCAAACATATAAAGCTACATTGCAAATATCGTTAACGGTCAGACCAGGAGAAAGCATAACAAAAGTAAATAATGTCATATATGCAACAGCTTTAGCAACTACTCAAAAACTTAATGTCAAGACAAATAAAAGATTAAATAACCGACAAAAAAAGCCCATTTGGTAGGCAAAATTAAAGCGAGAAATTGAGGAAATCACGTCTGAATGATCGATATTAAACGAGATTTCAAGAAAGTCAAATGCTTTTCAACATGGAAAAGCAAGAAGATCAAACGGAAATATAAAATTAAGGCAGTAAATGAAATTCCACCAATCAAAGAAATAGTTAAACAGAATTTTCAATTAAAGGCACAGAGAACAAAGATGATATAAAGAGCGTTGAAGGTTCTATCGCCAAAATAAAATATTCCAAAAGGAAGTTTTACAGGGAAATTGGAAAAAAAAAACAAAAAAAAAAAACATCTATTGAAGAACTTCAAACATTTTAGGAGAATATTTGAAGCAATCCAAAGGAATATAATCCCAATGTAGAGTGGATCAAAAGAAAACAAGAAAGAATGAAGGACAAACTTGTGTAAACATGGAAAAAAAAGAATAATGTTAGGCAAGCTCTAACAAAATCCCAAGAATGGAAATTCCTAGAAAATGACAAAGTATCCAACTTTGGTCGCTATCATCAATCCATAAAACTCCTGCACAGACTTTATCAATTCTAATTAATAAATCCCAATGAAATTCTAGAATGGATCACTGAAGGTATTATATAATCTCCTACCAAAAACGGGGGAAACAGATGATCTAAAAAATTAAAGGCCAATAACATGTCGGGTCACCACATATAAATTGATTACGTCTGTCCTGACCAACTGTACTTACTCTTTTCTCGATTAAATCAACGTTCTTCCACTAGAACAGAAGGAATGTCGAAGAGTTTTATATGGTTGCAAAGATCAACTACTGATAAATAAAATGTTCCTGGAAAATTGTAGAAAAAATGGTAGAAATCTTGGAACAGCTTGGATAGATTTCCGTAAAACCTTTGATAGTCTGCAATACTGTTGGATTCTTAGTTCTTTGGGAATGTACAAAGACTCTTCAGTGATAGTAAATTTCCTTAAATATAGCATGGATTTGTAGAAAACCATATTATACCTAAATCACGCCATTTCTAATTATTTGAATATCCGATGAGAAATCTTTCAAGGAGATTCTCTGCCGCCTCTTCTGTCCTTAATCCTCTTTTCACATGAACTAAACAGAAATAACTATGGATATAAATTAAAAAAGAAAGCGTTTAATCACCTATTCTACATGGATGATATCAAACTTTTTGTGAAAGGCAACAATGTGTTGAAGGGTAACCTCAACTTTGTAAAATGTTTTAGTGATGCCATCTGTATGGATTTCGGATTAGATTAATGTGCAAAAATAACATCCAAGAAAGAGAGAATTACAGAAACAAACACAATAGATTTAGATTTTGTCACAAAGATTAGGGAACTGGAACAATAATAAATTTGGCACACCTTAAGACTATATATATATATATATATGTATGTATATTCCGAAAAATATGGTTCAGAAACAAAGAAAATCACGTGGTATGTCTGGTAGTTAAGTTCCCCAGAGATGAAACGAGACACGTCTTGTCATTGCGGCACCCTGTGGGTAAAGAGAGAAAAAGAGAAAGTGTGTTTGAGTTCTTTCTTTTTATACTGCATTATACAACAGCCCGTAGCGAAGGTTAAGAGGAGTTTCCTGGCAGAAAAGATAGTGTAATCCCGCCGTCTTAAAATGTAAGAATACTGATGCTATATACTAGCAAAGAATACAAATATGCGAAAGTGAAGCCATAAAATGTTTCCCTACGGTAACACTTTATAGTGAAAAATTGAATGCTAATATATCAGTAAAGAAAAAAATCGTAGGGTGAGGTTACTAGGATCTACGGTAAGAATGAATTCTGTCACATACATAAACTTTATGACAGTATATTTGTAATCATTGTTCTTTTCTTTAATTCATTATAAATTAAACTTCATCATAGATACATATGTATGTATGTACAGGGCGCGATGAGTAAATTGTCGCTATTTATATATATATATATATATATATATATATATATATATATATATATATATATATATATATTATTTCGCACATGCGCGTTGCATGTTTTTGTTCTTGTAGAATGCACAGTGTAGTAGATTCATTTGGGCAGCGTTTGTGGGAAAATGAGCTCAATGCACACAATTCACTCCGCCAGAAATTTGAAAACGTGTTTGTGTGTCAATCTGAGGACAATACAGAGAATTCGGAAGGAGTTGGATGAGTTTAGTGGTGATTACGAAGGTGTTTGCAGTGATCACTAGTGATGGCAAAGCTATACCTCCATTCATCTTCCCACAAAGCCCCAGACTCAACAGGGAGGCCTATATCAAGTGCCTTGATGAGGTAAGAGCTGCCCTGGGTGGCCGCTGGAAGACCCTATGTCTAGAAAAAGGACTCTGCACCATGACTCACTAGCAGGAGAAACCAGTTATGGTTGTCAGACAATTTCTGCGACTACATCACCCCTTATATCTGGCCACCTAACTCCTCAGACTGTAACCCCCTTGATTATTATGTCTGGGTCGTAGTTCAGTGAAAAACAGCAAAACCCCTTGTAACATCAAAGATGAACTGAAGACAAGGATTATGGCAGAATTCGCTAACTTAAACAAGGAGACCGTCCAGAAGAGTTCCGGGAGATTCCGTATCTGTTAAAATGAGATGTCATTATTATTTCCATTTTTGCGTAATTTAGACGACAATTTACCCATCTTAACCTGTGTATGTGTACTCCTCCCTCTCTTTGTTGTAATCATAACGTTGGGGCTGTTTAATACATTCGGCTAGTGGATTAAATTATTGGTTCATGAATTTGGTGAAATAGTAATTGTGAGATCAATTCCTGAGTCAAAGTCTACTTGAACTGAATGGAAACAAAGTCAGCAATAACTGGGAAGTAAAGACTAGCCGAAACATCCTTGGACATGGGCAATGGAACGGGAACAGTCTACTCTCGTAGATTAAATAAAGGGTTAAGTTCGGAATTTCCTGTAGGTTATCCTTCCTCAGGTGTATATCAATCTGGGTAGGGAATTCTGAACTGAACCCTTCTTGTTCTCGTTCCACGTCTCGGGATATCTCGTCTAGTTCTTATTTTTAGTGTCGCTCAGTTATTGCTCGCCCCGTTTACATTGAGCGCAAGTAAACACTGCCCGACCCAGGGATTGAACTCACAGTTACTATGTCACTAAATTCACGAACCAACACTTTAATCCATTAGGCTGTTGCCCTGTACGGAACAATAGCCTAGTGGATTAAACGGACGAAACGTTGAAATAAAAACAACAAAGATGAGGACAATATTCTGAATATAAATAGTGCAAATAATGATGGCTCATCATCCCAGAAATTCAGACAGAAATCATAGTACTTTATAGTATTATATATACTGTGTAATATGAAACAGTACCATATAGCATTATCCGCGATTTCAGAAATCCCCTGAAAGACCTGGAACTCACGGAGGATATCTTCCTGCAGATAAGGAACGGCGTATTTACAACAAATTTCCAAAAACATAAAGTTGAAATCAGCGCTTTTCATTTTACTGATGCTTAAATGATTTTATTTTCGTCTTTATTTGTATTTTGTCGCCCGACTCAAACATAAGCGCTGAAACTCCCACCCACACGTGTGACCTTTGTAACCTCGAAACATCTTCATCGTCTATTTTGAGATTGTCTCCTTTCAACCTTTTTACTGTTTACTTTTTCCGCCCCCGCTGATATTCTTACCTATCCACAATTCTACCCCCCCACACATGCTGCTCAGTGACCAACAACCTTCAGGCTGAACTAACCACACGTGAAGACATACCAAGTGTTCCATTCAGTTTATTAAAATGTTTCTCGTCCCAAATTGGAAAACACAAAATGGAATGTTAATTATTGATTTCTACCTGACCTTGGTTTAATGATTTTGGAGCCAGTTTGGTCGGGGTGGGGTCTGTAGCAAAATGGAAATGTTGTTCAAGGGACACTAATAATCAATTCATCCCAATCAAGGCGATAATGCCACTAAGATGCAAGGGGCTACTGAGAATGAAAGAGAATGAGATAGATTCAATTCTTCTTTGGCTTTGCCCGAGTGGCAAATATCTTGACAAATGGTTACTACGCTGATAACATAATTGACAAAGAAACCACTCCCCTGTAAATAACGTAATCTGTTCAAGCAAAAACAAGACAAATCTGTCTAGCCGTAAAGTCAAGACATATTAGTAGAAATTTTGGTCACCTTGATATAGACTGAATTATAAATTACCTAATACAAAAGGTGACATTACGATTGTTGTATGTTATGTTGCTTTATTTCAAGACATTTTTATGTTTTACATTCTTTTTATAGATGCAAATATTTAAGTAAATGCTTTGTTTTATAATAAATAGTATTAAATAACATTTACCGGCCTGAACGTCCGAGAAATTTTCATAGAAAATATTCGGCCTCCGACAGGAATCGAACCTGTATGCTATACGGAACCGTCATATAGACTGACGTGCCTTAACCGATCGAGCCACTTAGCAAAGTCGATTTTACTGCTTTTAAACTTCAATCTTCCATGAATCTCTCACGTACATTCATATCTGCTCAAAGCGTATCCAAATGTAAACAAAAACGTCAAACATTATGAAATGGACAAAGTCTGACAATTATTTCAAGACATTTTTATGTTTTACATTCTTTTTATAGATACAAATATTTAAGTAAATGCCCTGTTTTATAATAAATAGTATTAATAACATTTACCGGCCTGAATGTCCGAGAAATTTTCATAGAAAATATTCGTCCTCCGACAGGAATCGAACTTGAATTCATTCAGGCCGGTAAATGTTATTAATACTGTTTATTATAAAACAGAGGATTTACTTAAATATTTGTATGTATAAAAAAGAATGTATAAACATAAAAATGTCTTAAAAATAATTGTCGGACTTTGTCCATTTCATAATGTGTGACACACACACACACACATATATATAGTTAAAATTGCTATATTTATATGGCTCAATATCGACTATTGCGTTTATTGGCATAAACAAGTGGTCTGAAGACCGCATTGAAATGAAAGACTGGCAGTGACCATACAATACTGATTCCTATAATCACACTGTTTATCTCTCTCTCTCTCTCCCCTCTCTCTCTCTCTATCTGTGTGTGTGTGTGGCTTTTTTCTTCATTCTTTTTCGATAACTTTGGTATTCACTTATCTACAATTTTAAATTATTTGAAAATATTTTTCAAATTCTCTTCCAAGTTATCCGGATAATCAAGGAAGTACTGTATATAGAATAACGGAATCAATATCAGATACAATCAAAGCGGTAAATATTCAATTTCAGGTAAATAAACCTGTCCTAAAAAAAACAAAAAAAACAAACTATAATCGAAAGCTATTTGGATGGATAAGGCATCTGAAGAAGGTTGCTCAATAACATGTCATTTCAAAATTCAATAACAACCATTTTCTAACATTAGAGTTAACTTTTCAGTTTTCTATTATGAATGACAAAACCTTGTACCAAATAACCAATTCCAATGTCTATCCTTTGCTATTTTGAAAATCATTACAAACATATAATTTGAAATCAGGTAACACAAAATATGATGACCTTGTATGATAACAGAAGAAAATATGGCTATATATTGAGAGTCGTACTTGTAGTCATTGGAACACTGAGAATAATCGTTAAATTCCATCAAAAGAAGATTGGAACACGTATAACACTTTACAGCAAACCAATCTTGGGTTTGATCCTTAATAAAAATCACACAATTGATGATGAGTGATGCCTGCTTTCTTGTAGTCAGGTTTATATTTTATTTTCATCTTAGGAAAAACGTGTTAGAATCATATCTTTTCAAAATCATTTGACAACCCGCCATTTTAAAGCTGTATCATTTCGTATCATTTCTTACAGCGAACATTTGGTGAGAACAATCTCCTTTGAAAATATTCTACCTGCCCGACATTTTTTTATCTGTAATTTTTCTCGTAATTATCTATAACGAGAATCTGGTCAGAACCGTCGAAGTAATGACGAAATTCTTCGAAGAATAATTGGTTAATTCGAATTGGATGGAAAATGAAAAATATTAAATGCAAAATCTTATGCCAGTTTTTATTTAATATAAAATATCGATGAAGGAATTTTGAATTGGAAGGCTTTTTTTATACACTTTTACTTTTCACTCATTACCCTTTCTGTATATATTTGAAGAGAAAGTAGATCATTATATATACAAGGTTTCCTATTGGTTAAGAATAAAATCTAAAAGTCAACAGTGAAATTGAGTCGATTTGTGATTCTCTTTCAGGAACTGTTATTTTAGTTATGTATATCAATTAAATGCTTGATTCTATTATTGGTTATTTTAGGATGTTTTATTAAATATTTGTCTATATCTCTGAAATGAAGTATTATAATTACTTGCATTATTTACATTATTTGGACTGTTATCCTCTCCTTCATTGCCATATTAACAACGTTTCGGCCGTTGTATGCCCCGGCCTTCTTTAGGTGATTGGAATTTCGAATTTTGTTTTTTCCCTAGTGCCACATTTTTGAAATTTCAATTTCAAGGTCCTTGTATTTTGATAGTATATTCTTCAAAGAATCATTGCAGCCAGCAGCGACTGCCATGGAGGCAATTTTTTTGTTTGCGGTCTCTAATGACAATGTCTGGACGGTTTTTATTATTATTATTGTTATTATTAATTCATTCATTCATTCATTCAGTATCCACACTAGTAATAACTGGTAGCTTACACTAAAGACCAACTCTCCATAGAAGATTTTCTTTCGTGCCTACTGCCATCCATTTGTGAGATGCCCAGCCTCATGTAACTTACCATTATGAAACTATTTTTAGATTCTATGTTACTTGATATAATATTGCATCAAACTAGCACCTACCTAATCATAACCCTTGCCCTGCACAAAACTAAGGCTTCCATCACCTTAACCCTAAACCCTGTAAGAAACTAACGATTACATAACGCGGTACGAAACTAAGACCTACCCAGCCATAACCTTTGATCTGCACCAAACTAACACCTACATAACCCGAAGTATAATCCTACACAAAACTAACGCCTACATGACGCTAAACCTAACCCAGCACCAAACTAAGACATACCTAACTCTAACCCTTGCCCAACACCACACGATTACGTAGATAACCCTAGCTCTAAGCACTGCACAAAACTAATGCCTACATAAAACTAATCCTAACCCTGCACAAAGCTAACACCTACATAACGATAAATCTTGACCGGCACAAAATTAACGCCTATGTTACCCTAAACTTAACCTATCACAAAGCAAACGCCTGCTTAACCATAACACTTGCACAGCATCAAACTAACGTCTGCTTAACCCTAACCCTAGTCCCTGCACCAAATTAACACCTACCTAACCATAACCTTTACCCTGCAACAAACTAACGCCTACCTAATCATAAGCCCCGCACCAAACTAGCGCCTACCTAACCCTCACCCTAAGCCCTGCACCAAAGTAACTCATACATATCCTTAACCCTTGCCAAGCACCAGACCTAACGCCAACCTAACTATAACCCAAATCCTGCACCAAAATAACGCCTACTTCTACCTTATACAGTGTTTTGATCTTTTTCATTTTTCCCTTTTTCGTCCTCTCTCGGTCTTTCCCTTTCTCTCTTCCCATTCATCAATTTATGGGAATAATTAATTCCTCAAACAAACTGTGTCGGGATTGAACTCTCTCGCACAAATTTGTTCCTGCTTTTAATTCTTACTAGGTACTTTCTGTTGAACGTATTTAACTACGGCATCAAATGTAGCACAATGTTTAGCAAGCTCTTCGCATGGATCAATTCCCTTGTATTGCTAATTTTATACACACTGAGTGCTCCATTATCATGGTCTTCTGTCAGGCTACGTATTCTCAATAGATAACAGCATAGACACTGAAGTGAAAATCCATCTTGTGTTAATTAACTTTCAATACCAGGACATTTAAGGAAAAGGCATACCTTCTGTTGCTATTTGTTAACTTTTAGTTTGGCAGAAAACCACACGAATGGAGCGCCCAGTTAGGAACGAATTCACTACTGTTCAATCAGATTAGCTCGCTAGCCATTACCTGACGCTGAGTTGCCCATTGTTCATCAATGTTGCTTATACAATGACAGACCAAAGCACGTTGACTCGTGACTCCATATCTCAATTCTTTGTTAAGCAGCAACAATACCAACCAATACGTTGATTCTTTTTTTTAGAAAGGGGAATTTAAAAAAAAACAAAAAAAAACTTCGGTCGTCACCACAAATAATGTCGATATAAAGCGACGAAGAGCTTTTAACCTTTCAGCCCAGTTCGGTTTTACTTTTGGAAGGTCTTTTTATTGCTGTTTTTTTTTTCTCTTTCTTTCTCTCTCTCTTCCTCTCCCTCTCTCGCTATCTTGTTGTCGGTGTAATTGTGTGTGTGTTTTTTTTTTTGGCAACTGAACATTCTTTTACTTTTCATATCATTCAAATATTTCCGTTTTGTGTTTGGAAATTTACTTTTTTATTTCTTTTTTCGTTGACGCTTTTTTGTTTCATTCAAAATGGAGGCAATTGTCTCCTTTTTTTGCTTTTATTTATTTTAGAAATAAATTTCTATAGTATTATTGTCCCTCCGACTGAAATGTCAGTGTAATTGTAATGCTAATGGCACTTCTTTTTTCTTTTTTTTTTTCTTTTTTGTTTTACTTATTTTTTAGATTCACTTTCATTGGAGTAATTTTGCGCGTTCCAACGAAAAAGGCAAGTTTGGAATCTCTCCAATGCAACTTGAAATTTCGCTCCAAATAATCGAAACCCGATCGACAATTTATGGCAGGTTTCGGAGATGCTTTCTGCGAAGAGAAGGATTTTAATCTTGACTTTCACGTGGAATATTTTTTGATATTTGTTACACAAAATTACATTTCAAACTAAAATGTAACAAAACAAAATTTTCAAGTCGTCTGATATTTTTTTATCAAGTGAGTATTTTTTTTTTTTCTGCATTTCTTCCATTTTCTCAAATTTTCAGGACGACAGCCATGACATATGTTCGGTTCTTTGTCGTCATTTGCTGAGCTTAGATTAGGTTTGGCACAAGCCTGTAAGTATGAAGCACCGAGTAAAGTATCGAATTCAGTAATAAAAGCAGATTAGGTACGTTAACCATCACTTTATTACTGTTATTACCACTACAACTACTTTTGTTTTTGTTGTGCTTTGCTTTGTGTAATACGAGTTGTCTCCAGGTCTCAAGCAGAGACAAGAAGCTTTCTGCATCGGAAGATGCAAGAAGATTCTATGTAATATTGGAGATAAAAATACTTAACCTTCGTTATTGTGTGGAAAGAAACCTAATCAACGTGTGAACCCTGACCCCTGAGTATGATTTTTGGCAATTCATAGCTACTAAGAATTTCTTCCTTTTGATATTTCTAGAGCCCCAATAGCAACAAGTAATGCCTTGAAGTGGTATTATTATTATTATTATTATTATTATTATTATTATTATTATTATTTCCTTGTGTTTCTGTTGTATACACATTACCTTCAGGGTCCCTACCAGAGACCTAAGATCAGAAATGGCTTCATGATATTTTCCACTGAGCATTTTTGTAAAAAAAAAAAGACCAAACACATTTTACATAGATAAAGCGCTTTGTAAGAAAATTATTATTATTATTATTATTATTGTTTTTATTTTCTTTGCTTTCTGGCGTTTACACATTTCTTTCCGGGTCCCACCCAGGGACCTAAGGTTAGAAATGGCATCATGACACTTTTCACTGACAAAAAAAAAATAAAATAAAAATTACATAGATAAAGCCCTTCGTAAAGTGTGGGCTGTACTTGTCAGAACAATTTTTTGTATCTCCTTGAGGGATGAGCTTCCAGGAATCCCTGCAATTAGTCTACTGCAATCTTTTCCAACCAGTCCTAGGGCTCCAACTACAACAGGGATTGTTGATGTTCCCATATGCCACATTTTCGAGATTTCTATTTCAAGGTCCTTGTATTTTGACAGCTTTTTGAATATCTTCAAAGATACATTGAAGTCAGCAGGGACTGCCATATCAATAAGGAGGCACCGTTTTTGTTTGTGGTCTTTAATAACAATATCTGGCCGGTTGGCCTTGATTGTTCTGTCAGTGTGAATTGTGTAGTCCCATAGAATTGTAACAGGTCCTATCTCCGTAACCGGGTCTGGGTGGTGTTGATACCAGTTTCTTTCAGTTTCCTTCCCGTAGAAGTTGCACATTTTCCAGTGCAGATATTGGCCCACTCTGTCATGTCGGGTTTTATATTCAGTGGGTGCCAACATCGTGCAACCTGATACAAGATGATCAATCGTTTCTGGATATTTATCACAGAATCTGCATTTTGGGCTGACACAATATTTTAGTATATGTGCTTGATAATTCCTAGTTAGCAAGCATTGGTCCTGCGCAGCAAGGATAAAACCTTCAGTTTCCGCTTTCAACCCTGCACTGCGTAGCCACTAATGGGTACGGGTTTTGTCTACATCAGCTTGTTTGATACGGGCAAAGTATTGGCCATGAAGCGGTTTATCTTGCCATCGCTTCTGTATCTGGTCGGTTGCATTCGTCTTTGCTGTCTTTTTTAAGTATTTTGCAGTTTCAACCGGTGTATTGTGCTGTAGTTGCCCATTTGAAGCTCCATTTTGAATTTGTTGGCTTCTTTCATTACGGAGTAAAGACTATTATTATTATTATTATTATTATTATTATTATTATTATTATTATTATTATTATTCCTTGATTTCAAGTGTATACTCATTTCTTTCCGGGTCCCAACTAGAGACTTAAGGTCAGAAATGGCATTATGACGTTTTCCACTGAGCAGTTATAAAAAAAGGACATATTTTATACATATAAATCCCTTCGTAAGGGGTGGGCTGTACTTGTGAGTACATTTTTTGGTATCTCTTTCAGGCATGGGCTACCAGGAATCCCTTCAATGAGCCTATTGGAATCTTTTCCAATCAACCAGAGGGCTCCAACTATGACTGGAATTATTGACGTCCACATGTGCCACATTTTTGACATTTCGATTTCAAGGTCCTTGTATTTTGATAGCTTTTTGAAGATATTATTATTATTATTATTATTATTATTATTATTATTATTATTATTATTATTCTGACTAGTGTTATCTGGCAAGTCATTCAGGAGGTCAAGAAACATTCCAGCATCTTTCCCTTTATTTTCATCCTCATAATAATAATAATAATAATAATAATAATAATAATAATTGTCTTTCATTTCATCTTCACAGCCGGTTCTGTTGATGGGAATATCAGTTCGCTACCTGCCACATCACATGTTCAGCGAACACCTCGTTGTCATTCCAGTGTCTAGAAGAGAGACCTTTTGTAGAATTCTAAAGTTGATGTTTGTCCTGATTGCATCCTGCAACATATGGAATTATATAGAGAGGCTAGCTAAGGTCTCGATAGTTGTGGGAATCACATTTAGTCATTTGCAACTCCGGATACTCTTCATTTCCTGTTTGAGCTTCAAATACAAAAGTTCACTTTATCTTTCTTTGAAAAAGGTCGAGTACGTAAATAAAAATAACACAGCCAAACTATAATTAAGCATGAAACAGACTGTCGCTGCTGGGTGTTGACTTCAATATCCATATATATATATATATATATATATATATATATATATATATATATATATATATATATATAGGGTAACTGAAATGTAATTCCCTATTATTTTCAACCGGCACGGATATTTTTAGTCTTTTCTTTTTTATTGAAGTTTTTTCCCCTAATATCGGATTTTTTAATATTTTTTATTTATAATTTGTATTATCTGGGTGTTTTTCACGCCGCTCAAGTATGGGTATTAAAATAATATAAAATATAGGCAATCGGGTGTCTATCCACACTGATGAGCTGTGAAACAGCGAAACAGTCTGTCTGTGGATGACAATATATATACATGCTCCCGAAAAAAAATATTTCAGTTGAGCTCTCGGAGAGAAAAGTGTTTTTAAAAACAGTGAGTATTACTTCTGCTTATGCAAGACTCTTCGTTAAGACGAATAGAGTTCTCCCAGTCACTGGCGTGTTGATCTAAAAATAAATACGTCTAAATTTACCTTCATTACCGTGCGCCAATCGCTTAGGGTAGAGTCTTCGACTGATACCGAATCTGTGGATGAATGTGGAAGAGCGAAACAGTTTGTTTGTGGATGACAACACACACACACACACACAAACACACACACACACAAACACACACACACACAAACACACACACACATATATATATGTATTTTGAACAATAAAAAAATATTTAAAAATTAAAATCTTCAGGCACACTGGGTTGTAGATTAATATTCTTTCGTTTTTTTATTATTATTTCATTATTGTGTGTGTGTCTGTGTGTGTGTGTGTTTGTGTGCAATTGATTTAATCACTTGTATCAAATAACGCTTGTCCTAAAATATGTGTACCAGCAATAAAGGATTTTGAATGCTGATTTTTAAGACAAGCAGTCCCTGCTTGTTTGAAAAATTCACGCAACACAGTCTTCCTTCTCTGAGTTTTTCATATTTGGTAGATTTCACTAGCAATCTAAAAATGTTAGCAACAAACGATCAATAGAACAAAAAAGATGTTTTATTTGGATGGTGGATGGTGTTCATGTTTTTTTTTTTTCTGTTAAGTGAATTTTCCTTTTCTCTAATCGTCTTCACTTTTAATTCGTCTCACTGAATTCGTCTTGACAAACGAAGAAAAAAACATACTTGTCAGATTAACTCACCCACGCATGCGCACTTCTCTTATTTTCGCACGTCAACACAGGAATGCATTACGATAGTCCAACAGTGATGATGTAATTATACGTTGTTAATTAAAAATGTCTGATAATTAGACGTTTTCATTAGCATTATCGAATTATTAAAAAAAATGTATTTCATTGGTGATGTTCGTATCCTAAACGAAATGAGTTCATTGATGAACAAGTCGAAAAACATTCAATCAATATTTCCCATTTGTTTTTTTGTTTTTGTTTTTTGTTTTTTTTATTGCTTTTTGTGTGGTGGCGAGGGGTTTTTTTTTGTTTTTTGTTGTTTTTTTTTTTGTAAATTTCGTTGTGACGGAATTCAGAAACGGCGAAAGATTCTTGGAAATTGTCATACATTTTCCTTGTCTTCCCGAAAATGTACCATATTCATTTATCAAAATTGTTTACCTTTTAATCGACTCAAGCTGAAAGGGCAGGGAACTAAATTGAATTTCATGTAGCAACAGGTTCTTTCAAGTGGGTGTCCCAGCGTCGGAGTAATGGTTGGTGAACTTGTCTGGTTGAGCATTAATCAGGGCCGGTGCAAAAGTTTCGCCCCACCCACAATATATGATACACCCCCACCACTATACTACATCTCAATTTTCATAAGGTAGTATTCATATAAAATTCGTAGCCTAATTATATACAATAATGGATCAATAGTAATGGCAAAGCGTAACGGTCGTGCGAACTAAGAAACTAAGTTTTCCTTTTTGAAATTTCTAATGAATCTTAATTCTTCAGTTAATGACTCAATAACCTCATGCCGAGTTCTACGACAATAATTAAAAAAATCTGTAGAAATTCCCCTACCGCGGAGTTAAATATTTGAGCTTAACAACTTTAATAAAATATTGCAATAACAATGTTGAAAAGATTTGAAATTGACAACTTTTACCACCGTCCTGGGTATGACGATAAACTACATCCAACAGCAAGGCTTTTGATCAGGAGGTTTTGAGCAGCGTGGAACCACCTTTTAACTGCTGATGTTCCCAGGTCCACTCTGACCCGGGGTGGTAGTATAACACCTATCCTAACCCCACTGGATCGATGTACTCTAAAAGACCGGCTGTTGGTCCTGTCCTGGTCTACTATTACAGGTTCAATCAAAGTCTCCGGTTCACAATATCGATTTGATTCCACTTTCCAGCCACGTTGAGATTTTTTTTTTAATCCTGGAGAGCAATTAATAAGTCGTAGATCTCGGAAGATTCAGTTTGTCTACCTGCAAGTTCGTTAGGGCGAGAATCGGGCCAAGCAAAAAAATCAAATATGAACAAGTCGTTTCGAGTCCAAAGAAAAATTTATGTATATGTATATAAGGAAGAAATTAGTACAAAAAGAATAATGCTTCTTTTACAAGAAAGTAGTGTATATGAAAGAAAGTCAAGAAAAAAAAATTACTGCAAATAATTCTGCAAGGAGAGAATTAGTTTTCGGGTTCATGCTTTTTGTTCTTAGTAGTTGCCGTAGTTATTTCACTCTCAGGATATGAGGGGGTTCACTGGCAGTATTACGCCAATATTTCAGATAACTTGAGTTCACTTCCTCACTTATTACAACAGCAAGCGGGCGTTTTCTCTCTCACTGCCTATCTCTGTCTCTGTCTGGTGGACTGCTTGTCAACTCACTTCACCCAGCTCTTCAACTTCCACTTCAACTGTTTTCGCACAAACACGCGCATAAATAAACGCAGTGGTAGTGACAAAAACCCGGGGTGTTGGTAAACTTAGAATACAACCTGATTACTGACCCTCTCCCCCTTCACGATTAAATGAACAGTCACTTTTTCTTAACTGGTATTCCATAGTTCGTATAAACACTATACTTTTGACATTTTATCTTAATAATTCTGATGAAGCACAGATTCTCTGGGCACAAACTTCATCGCCGATTATTTTTCTCATCTATGAACAAAATTCTATATTACTATAATTATTAATATTTCAAGGGTGAGCATTACGCTCTTCCACAGTAGAACCTCTTAGTGTTCCAGCTATGGGCAAATAGGTAACCCCTAAACTGGCGTCAAAACACTATGAAAGTGTAAAAATATTTTTTAATACCAGCAATGCGTTTTTGTAAAAGATTATTAACGGCAATGAATTTTTGAAGAAAAAATTATTACCAGCAATATATTTTTGAAGAAAAAAATTAGTAATATACATTTTTGAAAATAAAAAATATTACCATCAATAAAAATCTTGTCGGCATTGAGGTTGATATGACGTGTAGCAAACCAAACCAAACTTTTTCCATTTCACTGAGACAGACTTTAAACACTTTTATCTTCCCATGTTTCTTTCACTCTTTCTTTATTTTTTCTTTCTTTCATCCTTACTGAAACCAAGTAGTGTCTTTGATATATCTTTCCACGTAATCAAAACGGAATAGTCCATTATTTATGAGGCACTGACAGGACGTAGCGGTCGTGCGAGCTAACGAAGAGAGGGACATCCAGAATTATAATAGGATGATGCTTTACGCGTTTTCTTTATTAAAAACTAAAGGGCTAAAAAAGTTCAACGAAAATGCTGTTTAGATATTGTCAGCTTAACGTGACGTCACCTCACAAATCAGGCAACTCCCCAGTAGCCTAGGGGCACCAGATGTACTGCAGCCATATCAAGAGTGGTGTGTTATAGACCTGACGGACCCATCCCTCTTAAGGCTGGTTTTGTATTCGCTCTTCCTTCGCTAAGACAAATTGCCACCTCAAGGCAAGAGAGCCTAGTCTACCCAGCTATTTAAACCATAACTAGTAGCGGGGAGGAGAAAATATAGATTCATATGGATTTCCCCGGGGGTATTTTTGCGAAGATGAGCGTCGCGAACTCGGCTGTCATCTGTACTTGACTCGCCGATTTTGATTTTCGATTCGCTAACTTCTGTGGCCTTGTTAGGGCCAAACATAAAGACACAAAGATAGGAACTGAGTTAAATATATTAACAGAAACAACAATACAAGCATATACAAACGAGAGTGTTACAGCAAGAATGTTCGGTCTGACTGTTAGAGCTGACTGCTGAAAACTTGCCTCTCTCTAAAAAGGCAATACCTGCTCCTATTTAGAGCTGGTAGAGTCCATGCGTGCATTAGTGAATTACCATAACACTAAACGCAAAATTAAAAATGGTTATCATTACTGTTTTGCTTGTTCTCTGATTTTCAAATGTGAGGCATGTTGCTTCTAGGGGAGGAATTTCAGAATAAGGGAGAAAATTTTAGTCGGGCCAGAAGTTGAAGATCAATTTCCGTCATAAGTATCATTGTAACAAAGATTTTTGCATTGTCACGATATCTTCTATGACTCGAACTGATGTTCGGCAAACTAGGGTCTTTGCTTTCCAGTGGGTTTAATCGGTTCTCTTCTGTCCAATACCCTCAATGTAACACCGTTTCAATTTCTCACTGAAAGTCAAAATTCATCTTTTCCATTAGGCGAAAGTTTTTCTTGTAAAAATAAATTTAACAACGCAATGGGGTCTGTATCGGCCAATTGTCGCAAGGGGGGAAATCTTGCCGGCTACTTGCGATGGAGGGAGTACCGTGAGTGAGAGAACTTCCCTATCTTCATCTGCTCGCTTACCAAACCACAAACCTCACTGAAGAATCTTGGAAGAAGGAGGTGCTGATTAGACAATTCACGAACTGTTGTGGCCTTGTTAGGGCAAGAAATAAAGACACAAGAGAGGAATTGAGTTAAACAAATATATTAACAGAAACAGTAATACAAACATATACAAACGAGAGTGTTACAGCAAGAATGTTCGGTCTGACTGTCAGAGCTGACTGCTGGAAACTTCCCTCTCCAAAAAGCAGTACCTGCTCCTATTTATAGCTGGGAGAGTCCATGCGTACGTGGGTAAATTACCATAACACGAACCAATGAAAAGTCACCACAGATCTTAATTGCAAAGTTGTATTTGGTAGCCTAATGCTTACTAAGAGGCACTAGATCTATCATCACTTATGTAACATTCTCACTGCATCCTCTGTGGATCGAACTGGTATTTGGCGAACTACGGTAGGCCTTTCGCAGTGGGCCGCATCGGTTGTATTCAGGCCAATAGCTCAAAGTCATACTTCGATTTCGCGATGGAAGTTAAAAGCCATCTTTTCGCCGGGCGAAAGGTTTTCTTGTTATAATGGCACAACGCGTGAGGTCTGTCACGGTCAAATTTTATTGTCTCCCGCAGAGAAATGTTGCTGATCATTTGTCAACAACGGAGAGAGCATAATGAATGAGAGATCGTCTCTACTCCAGATTTTTCATGCCATCCTTTCGTTATCAAGACGAAAAACTCACTAAAGAATTTTAGAAGGAAGAACTCCTTTTGTACCAGGAATCTCGCCTTCTTGCTTGTTTCTGATTAGTCAGTTAACGGACCAATGAAAATATATTGCCACATCCTACTACTTTCGCTTTTAATGCGTGGGTCTTGTGACTGTCAGTTGTCAAATATATCATATTTCAGAAATACAATATATTTCCACTAACCTGTGTGACTGAGTATTAGGGTATCTGATTTCTTCTTTATTGTTAACTTCAATTTACTCGCCTTTATTCTATGTCCACGAAGTTATAGTTATACCCTGCCAAGGCTCAGTATTTTCTAATATTAAATTTCAAAAGGCGTGCCTCTTATATGCAAAGTTGAGGTAGGCTGATGTTTAAAAAGACATTACATTCCAGCACACCTTCTACTTAGCATAACTTCATAATAATGTAATATTAAATGTAAATAGAGATTTACTAACCGTACCTTAGATGGGGCACAAGGCCAAAAATCTTAAAAGCGGAAGGTTTACTTGTAATAATAAATTTCACAACGCAATGGGGTCTGCATAGGTCAATTGTCGCAAGAAGGGAAATTTTGCCGGCTACTTGTCAGTGAAAGAGAGAGTACAGTGAGTGAGAAAAATTCTCTACCCTCACCAGTTCGCTATCAAGCCACAAACCTGACTCAAGTATCTTGGAAGGAGGAGCTGCTGATTAGTCAATTCACGAACCAATGGAAAGACATCACCACATTTCATTTGCATCTTTTCATTTTTACTTGCTCCAACTGACTCAATCTAATATACCATATTTCAGAAATACGATATATTTCAAACAACCCGTGGCTGTTTATTAGTTACGGTATATTTTTCTTTTTAATCCTTAACCATAAATTAATCTGCTTTAGTCTATACCAATAATGCTACAAAATTATTAAATGGCAATTCTAAATGGAAAAGAAATTAATGAAACCCGTGATCACAAAGGGACGAATGTAACATCTTGGTATTTATTAATCCACCCACGAGGATTAAATGTGGCAAAAGGCCGGTTTAATGTGGGTAGCCCGCGAGCCCGTAGGCTCGGCCAAAAATATGACCTTTGAAACCGCCTAGACGGGTTCAGGTCCTGTCTACCTCCCCGAACGCAACCTTGCCATTCGGCAAAGCTTCGTCCGAGTTCCTCTCTGCATTAGAGAGTTCGACAGAGCCCGGAAGCTCACAAAGCGCAGATACTACACTTTGATCCTAGCGACCGGGCCGGGCAGCTTAACGAATGTGACATCTTTGAAGAAAGTTAAATATGAGAAGAAATAAAGTGTTGCGCCAATCTTTCAACTGTCAAGTGTTATCTGATTTGAAAATTAATATTCGAAATCCTGGATTTTATCTGTAAATAGACAACTGTCGCATTCACAAAGCAGACATATTACTTAAATCTTATATGAATAAGAGAAGCAAATCTAGGAAGAAAAAAATGAAAATTGAAATGTCCGACTGGATGGTTTTCTGAAGGAATCGGAAGTGCAGGTGGTGTAATGGATAGGGATTCGGGATGAGAAATCTGGGAGCCAAGTTCGGATTTCAGTCGAGTTCATTACATTCACTTACAGGCAAATGCCCCTGGGAAAGGTATGAATCCATGTCCTCCCCAAACTATGGGTTAAATAGTAGGAGTTATATCTGGAAAAATCATTGTTATTCTAAAAAAAAAAAAAAAAACTTAATGCAACATTCACTCGCAATAGAAAAAAAGAATTATTCTTAAAATCCAAAATATGTTTCAGCTTTAAATAGCACACAAAGGGTTGATAAACTGTAAAAAAAAACAAACAAATCAATCCATTAATGAATTTTGAAGGAATCAACCAATTTCAGTCTTAGCTATGTCACATGATCTTCTTTAACTAAATATGTGAAAATATTTCAGCGGGAATCCGGCTTCCCTATTCTTTTATATGTTGTGTCTCTTCAGGACGTGGGCGATCATGCCTCTTCACAACTTCCCCCTTTGTTTCCCCTTTGTCATTCATTTATCCAAATACCCCGAAGCATTTGGTCAGGACTACACCAATGATCACTTTTTTTCTTTTTAGTATAAAGAATGAAAGTGATATAGTCTGATGGAACTCCAGTGCCAATTCAAAGTATTTTAATCCGAGAACTGAGTTCGAATTCCAGTCATATTTATTACATTCACTTGCAGACCTTGGGAAATGTATGAATCTATCTGTTCACTCCTAGCTATGAGTAAAATAGCAGGGCATACTGGGTCCTAGAGCCGAGGGTGGCAACTAATCGAGAAAAAGGAAACTCTAAATTCAAACAAGATCGCACAATCAAAAAAGCGTGTATACATGCGGCTGGGGGAGCGCACTTGTGAAAAAAATTTCCATTAAAACACCTACTAGGGATTTGCACATTCGAATGAATACGACCTCTGCAACGCTTGGTCAGCTTTCGTTCGGATGCGGCGGGTTCGTTTGATGAAGCCGGCTCAACCGACTCAGGTAGAGGTAGGGCATTATCTGCGCAAAGGGAAAACGTTGTATGTACGAAAGAAATCATCCCTGTTACTTGGTTGTCAAGAGAATAAGAAATAGATGAAAATAGAGGTTTTTTATTATTTGACACCAAGCAATATATATAGAGGCTGCAAGTGCTATTTGACATATTGTTTTAAGTTCACTACACACTCAAATCATTTATAATATTTTTTTTTTTTATTTCAGATAACCCAATCAGAGGAAGATGTTAACCAAAGAAATGAAAAGACATGCAGTCATTGTAGCTTTAGCTGCAAAACATAATGATTTAAAAATCAGTAACTTTTTACATATTGCCAAATCATTTGTTCATAAGGTTCGGTTAGAGCTAGAGGGATGTGATAGCAATGTTTCCCTGTACCAAAAAGAAAAAAGCATTCACAGTGCTCTGATACCGTGAGAACACCAGAATTTATATGGAATGTTTAAAACATCATCGATGAGAACCACGGAATATTAATGGGGTCCATCACCAAAGAACTCCAGGTATCAGTGTGGACTATCAGAACCGTGGTACATCAGGACATTCGATATAAGTTATATGTAATGAGGAAAGGCCAATTCATATCGGCAAAGACACAGGAAAACCGTCTCATATGTTCAAAACGGTTGCTGAACAAAGTGAAAAATCCCCACGAACATGACAGGCTTTGGTTTTTCTCTGACGAAAAAAAACTTTGACCAAGATCAGAAAAGAAACAGACGGAATGACAGGTGGCTATGTGCATCTCCTTCTGAAGTACTCAGGGTGATGCACACCAAATATACGGCTACTGTGATGGTTTTAGGAGTTGTGAGCAGTGAAGGTCATGTTATGCTACCTTACATTTTCCCACAAGGTCTTAGGGTCAATGCTGCTGGATACATTAATGGTCTTAAAACGGTTGTTACGCCCTGGATAAATACAGTTTGCAATGGAAGGCCATATGTCTTTCAACAATACTCTGCACCTTCTCACAAAGCCATTGTAACCCAGGATTGGTTATCAGATAATTTTTACGATCATGTGACCTCCAACATGTAGCCCCTTAACTCTCCAGATTTAAATCCTATGGACTATTACGTGTGGAGCGTCGTTGAAAGGGAGACTAATCGACATCCTCATAGTACCATAGCTGCACTGAAGGCCGCCATTTGTCCAGATCATGTCCAAGATGAATAGGGACAACTTAATTGCAGCTTGTGGACGGTTTCGAGCCTGAATAGAAGCAATCATTGAAGCCAAAGGTGGTTTCATAGAATAATTAAAGAAGTATCATGAAGGATATTTGTGTCAATTTGAATTAAATATATACACTTTTTGCTAAGATATTTCTGTTTATTTAACATACTAAAAATGTCCTCAAATAGCACTTGCACCCTGTATATATATTAAGGTTAACCCTTTACAAAGCCCGAGGGCCACTCTAGGTAGAGGATTACGTTAGGAGACCAATTGTATATATAGGAGTTGAAGATAACGGTTAACTCCAGCTTTGAATAGGTTAAGATTGTTGTGTTCGGGGGAACATCCTCTTGGGAATCTGTTCTATAGAGCAGTGGTTCGCAGGGAGAAACTGTTCGATTGGAACTTACTTCTCACCAATGGAATATGGAGGGAATGTGGATGGTTTACTACTATGTAAATGGTATGGTGCGTTCTTGCGGGACCAAGGAATGCGGTTCGTCCGAGCATTTTCCGTGGATGTATCAGTAGAGCTACGAGAGGCTTGTCACATTCCACTTGCGGGAGATAGGTTGGAAGGTGGAGAATAATTCCTCACTCACAACGACATGGAAACGCTTTTGGACTATCAAGGCTGGTGAGTGAAGTCTGGGTATCTCCCACCAAAATATGACAACAGTACTCCATTTTGGGACTGATCTGGCTCTTGTAAAGGTAGAGGATAGCAGAAGTCAGTTACTTACTGGAACGGTACAAAGATCTGACCATTTTACCTGCATCCTTAGCAATGGATCGTATATATGAGTTCCACTTGAGTTCAAGGCACGATGCCTCCCCGAAGGGACATCCGCTCATCCTGACTGGTGGTAGTTCGGGGTCAGATCGGCGATGATGGGATGTAAATAGCTTGGTCTCCGAATCATTGAATGTAACCAACCAGTTTTTACTCCATTGGGTAGTTTTTGCAAGATTGGAAGAGTGTTCACTCGCCAATTTCTGATCATCGAAAGTTTTAAAGATGTGCCCGCATACAGTCGTCTCATTGGCATAGATGTTTTCAAAT
Organism: Acanthosepion lycidas; assembly: GCA_963932145.1. NCBI lineage: Eukaryota > Metazoa > Mollusca > Cephalopoda > Sepiida > Sepiidae > Acanthosepion > Acanthosepion lycidas. The sequence continues at coordinate 4,120,077 of OZ010598.1, forward strand.
GATCTGAGTATATTCTTGGGCAGATTATTTATGCAAATCAAAAAGAAGGTTGGTTCGGGGAGAGACCCGCTAGGGCTCCGGATGATCGGCTATTGATACTGGGTTCTTTGTTTTTTGTCCAAATCCGTGAATTTTTTTGCTCGAATAAACACTATATAAAATTCACTATTTTTTTTATCCATAATGTTGAATGTGTTAAAAAACTTAAGGGGCCTACCTGTTAGGAAGTATTTTATGATCGAGAAGACCCTTCCAGTGATATATATATATATATATATATATATATATATATATATATATATATGCCCCCGGAAAATTTAATTCCGGTCGAGCACTCTGGACAGAAAGCGAGAATTTGTAAACAATGACTACTACTGCTAGTATTGCAAAGCTCTTCTATGAATTGAAACCTCTCGGTTATTGGCGTGCTTATTCGAAGAATAGGTACGTAAACATTCGGCTTCCTCTGATAGCGCCCGATAGAGAGGAAAAATCTCCGACTGATGCCAATTCAGTCGGGTTTCGATCCTGTCTGGAGACCATCAGATGTCTAGCCACACTGATGAGCTGTAATACAACGAAACAGTCTTTTTGTGGATGACGATATATATATATATATATATATATATATATATATATATATATATATATAAAAGTGAACATAGAAGTCAACACTTAGAGGCGACAGTCTGTTTCATGCTATATGCAATCGTCAGGCCTGACGATTGCATATAGCATGAAACAGACTGTCGCCTCTAAGTGTTGACTTCTATGTTCACTTTTATATTCACACACGCTCTATCTCTGATATTGAGCACTTTATTCCATAAATATAGCACTCCTTAAGACTATATTTCTTTATATATATATATATATATATATATATAACCTTCAAAAATGTGGATTCATTTTTAAAATTAAAAAAGAAGGCATAACGACAGTATCGGTTTAATCAGAAGGTTTTATTACCAGAACCATGTCAGTGACGTTCGGTACGGAAATTAAAAAAAGAAAGAAAATAAACTCCGATTTCAAACCTGAGCAAAAACTTTAATGTAATACTGTAAAAATATAAAAATTCCTGATATGAACGTGTGTTAGCCTATCGAGGCAAAAATCCACAGTACATTCCTCCCACTTCAAAAGATTAACCCACGTACATACAGCTATGTACACCTGTAGCTCATAGACGCCGCCCTGGTATAGTTATCGATTTCTTAGCAACCACCGGAATTTCATCTGTGCAGATTTTCTGCATCTCTCTCTCTCTCTCTCTCTCTCTCTCTCTCTCTCTCTTTCACGTCAGAGATGTTTTCTGTGTCTTTCATTGACGTCAGTGATGGAAAAATACGGACGGGTAACAAAAGATGACGAATCGTAAAAATACTTCTTTGCCAAATGATCTGATTACGTCAAACATTTCACATCCGGTTTTATTTACCTAATTCTCCACTAATGTATGATGTGACACAAGGTGTCTTTTATGTTGGGTGCCCATACGCATATATATAGGCCAAGGACAAAATTTGTCCAGTTCCTGCGACCACTGTCACCCTTGTGTCGATATCACACCGATCCGACCTCTCAGTACGTGGAAGGTGTTGCCATCGGGTTAGATTCCCTGGGACCAGGTGCCTTCTTTTTTTAATTGGTACCCCCACACCATCATGCAAGACAGTAAATTAGGAACAGAAACATTAATAATGAGCGGGAAGAGGAAAGCGAAATCAGGAGGACAAGTAGATAGCGATTGACATTGCATTTAAGTTTTTGGAAATTAAAGTTGGCTCGAAAGCATGCAGACGGAAACGAGTTCCACAAGCGAGAATTGCGAGAAAAAACTGTTAGAATATACTTTACTGTTACCTCTAGCCAATTCAAGTGTAAACTGATGAGATCTCGACAATAGTTTAACTTTGCACTTAAATTCAAAACGTGTACGTACCAGATCAAAGAGCTCATCCGAACAATTGCCATGAAAGTATTTATAGAAAAGACACAGAGAGGCAACCTTGCGGTGGTGGGAAAGTGACTGAAGCCGAGCCGCCAGATCAGGACCAATAATATTGCTGATTCTTCTTTGGATTTTATCAAGGAGCTCAAGGTAAATAGCAGGGGCAACGGGCGGCAATATTCTAAGTATGGACGAATAGATATATAAGATAGATTCTGGAAAAAAATTGTTTCGTACGACACAGTGAACTAAATTTCTTAGCAGCTGACTTAGTAATGGGTTCAATGTAATCTTTCCACTTCATGTCAGCTGAGAACGTTAGCCCGAGAAGTCGAAACGAGTCACTTTCTTGGAGGATAGCATTAGCCATGATGATGGATGGCAGAGAGGTGTCTTTCAGATAATTAACAGAGAGAAGTTTACTTTTAGTTTCTTCCATCTAAAATGAGGAGAATAGATGATAGGCCTTGATCCTGTTCTGAAGATCATCGTCACGTCCAAAGTAAATGTTTATATGCATTCTGGAAATAAAATTTTGGATTATAGAAAAGTTTAATTCTTCATTTGCAAGAAGACGTTACATTGGAACAGTTCTGGTATAATGCCTCTGCCATTTCAATGTTAAAAGATTTGCCGCGGATTACTGCTAAAGAAATCGTCTGTAACAACCAGTTGGTTTCACAAGACCATATTTGGGGAGTGCCCAGTAGCAAGTCTATAGCAACTAGTTTGGTAACCACTGCTCGTCAGAGAGGTGTCTAATTATCTATGTATGCCTTACACAATAGCATTGCATTAATAATGGTACTCTTTAAATGGTTAGTGTTCATTTTATCTCTGGGAACAAGATACCTTGACGCGAGGTAATGATTAACGTAGATCGTCTGCTTGACCTAGTAATAGCTTCGTTAACCATTACATCACACTGTAACCCTAACCCTCACCAAGCGTCCACAAAAAATCAAAATTAAATAGCTCATCTATTTCAAAAACAGTCAAATTGACCTTTTGAAACTTCGACTATGTTATTTTATCAAATTCTATTGTTTCCTTTTTGTTTTTTGGTTTATTTTTGTGACATGAATATTGATATTTTTCTATTTCGTGTTTGGTTGAATTCTTCGATCCAAAGCAAACATTTCATGCTTAAAACAAAAGTGCTTTCTATAAATCATCTGAGAGACCTCTTTCTGCTTTTTATCAGCATGATTGATGCTAACCTTCGGGAGAGTGATGCGCCTTTTCGGACTCACGTTTTTCGCTGACACGAAGTATTGAATCAATTGCTAGGTTTGCTGCCAGGTAAGTTGGTCCACTGTGTCATGCTAGACATTTTTTCTCTCCAGAATTTATCTTACATATTTATAAGTCTACCATTCGTCCGTGCTTTGAATATTACTGCCACATATAGTCTGATGCACCTGATATTTATTTAGAGATTCTTGATAAAATCTAAAGAAGAATCAGCAATATTATTGGTCCTAACCTGGCGTTTCGACTTTCCTGTGACTTTTCTTTAAATACTTTCATGGTAATTGTTCGGGTGAACTCTCACCTATACGTTATGAATTTAAGCGCAGTACGAGACTGGCAACGAGATCTCATCAATTTATAGTTGAAATGACTAGATTTAACCGTAAGTTCTGCGCTAAAAGTTTCTTTTCCCGCCTGTGGAACGCTTTTCCACCTCCATGCTTTCCATTCAATTTTAATTTTCAAAAAATTAAATGCAATATAGTTATCTACTGTCTTCTTGATTCCTCTTCTATTGTTTTCGCTTCTAAATATTGCTTCTTTTGAGTGATAGTGGTATTACTGCCTTGCATGGGATGAAATGATTAAAAAATAATAGATAGATAGATAGATAGATAGATAGATAGATAGATAGATAGATAGATAGATAGATTGAGTTCGAAATTCAGAAATTGACTGAGATAGATAAACATTTTGGGCGGATCTTGTAGTAGCTTTGTTTCCGAACACTTGAATAAGCAAACTTTAAATAAAACAAGATAAAGTTCATCAGGCATGAGAGGACGTTTCTTCTTTCTCACTGAGAGGGTCAGCCATATTACTGACCATTAGACCAACATCGTGTCCGCATACACACCGATCATAAGTGGCTTTTCCTGTTTATTTTCGTTGCTTGCTTATCTTGACGACTTACTTTGAAAACTTAAACGCTGCTCAAGCCGAAGGAAAAGCAACCAATTTTGATCTGTGACACTTAAAAAAAAGAGAATTTGGGCGTGTCTATTTCTTTGCCTACGCTAACACAACGAAAGAGAGAGGGAGAGAGAGAGAGAGACTTGTGCAGAGACAGTGCTAATAACAACGTGTATCTAGATACTGTATAACAGATTGCTTACGCCATCGTCATGTTTGACAGAAATCTTTTTCAACAACATTCTGCCATAGACGTTCTAGTCACATTTCCCTAAAAAATAAAAAAAATAGTCCGTTAAGCAGTTTTGTGTGACACTGAAATCCGAAGTCATTGACATAACGAAATAAATTGGAGATACTAAAATCAAACAAATACAAAAATTCTGGGAAGTGTTTTAGCAGAGGACAGAAAGAGTGATACAAAAATCTGAAGTTGCATTGTAATAGCGAAATATACCTTCCAGAAACTAAGCAAAGTATTAATAAACAGGAAATTTTCGTTACAAGCAAAGAAAAGAGTGTTTAACTATTAATTAATATCAGTCCTCCTGTATGGTAGTGAATACTATGCAATCTCATTACAGATGAAGAACAAAATCTCAGTAACAGAAATGTGGTTCTACAGTAAGGAAGATGAGAATCCCATGTATTGAATATGAGTAACGAGGAGGTTTTATGGAAAATGAAGACAAAAAGGATATATACTTAGCATTAGAAAAAGACGATTGAAATTTCTAAGGCATATAATGAGGAAAATGGGTTTGGATAATTTAACACACAGAGAACATGTTGAAGGCCAAGGTGGACTAAGGAAAGCAGCAAATAACCTTACCTAACGAGCCTGCGTAAATGTTTGACAGAACAGGAATTAGGAGAGATAACAAAAAGACTCATCTTACTAAGAGTTACAAAGGACAGGAAGTTGTGGAGAGAAGTGATCCCTCACGTTGTAAAGAGAACCGCACATGGAAGAGGAATCTAGTTTATAACCACAGTAAACGAAAACAACGCCCAAGGATTGAACCAGGAACTTTGGAATCCGATGCTCGCTACACTCATCCATTTCATCTGATGTCAAGAATTGAGTCAATTACTTTTGCTTATCAAAAATATCACAATCAACCAAATATTTTCAAATATTGATGCCTAAAAACATTTAGGTCTTCTATCGAATACTCTCCCAACTGAGCAAAGTTCGTCTAATGACAATGATGTTACAAGGTAAAGATTTGTTTTTTGTTTTTTTTCTGAGGTGTGCTATATCGGTATCATCTGGAAAGGCAAGTAGTTAATTGCAGCTTATAGATAAACGGGTATATAAATATATATATATGTGTGTGTGTGTGTGTGTGTATGTGTGAATAACAGACAGACCAAGCGGATATATATATATATATATATATATATATATATATATATATATATAAGGTATGCTATATTTATGGATTAACGCGCTCAGTATCAGGGATAGAGCTTATGCAAATATAAAAGTACACTGAGGTCAGCACCCTGAGGCGACAGTCTGTTTCATGCTTAAACGCAATCTTCAGGCCTGAAAATTGCGTTTAAGCAGATTATCACCTCTGGATGTTGACTTCAATATCGACCTTTACACACACACACACACACACACACACATACATATATATATATATATATATATATATATATATATATATATATATATATATATATATATTTATATATATATATTAATAGTATGCACTACGTAACCACTGATGGGTACCGGGTTTGTCTATATCAGCTTGTTTGGTACGGGCAGAATATTGTCTATGAAGAGCTTTATCTTGACTTTGTTTCTGTACCTGGTCCACTGCATTTGCTTTTGCTTTCTTTTTTTATATTATTTGCCGTTGCAGTTAGTGTATTATGTTTATTTATTTGCATTTCTTCACCGACTTGATATTCAAATTTGAATTTTGTTGGCTTCTTTTATTACCGAATAAAGTTTCTTATTTTTTTCATGTTCTTTGACACAGATTATCATCAAGTCTTCCGTAGTATCCAGGTATCTTTGAAGACCCATTATTTTGGTTTTGTAAGACAGTTCTAGTTGACTTAATTCTCTACCTTCTTCAGGTCAGGACACAAATAAACGATCAACATCAGCCTTAGGATGATGCAGGCGGTGACAAGTGAGAAGCTTTCTCGTTTTGACATCCATTCCTTTAATGTCAGCTATGGTCCAATTAAGTATGTTGAAACTATTGCATCACAAGGACAGCCAAAATGTTTATGGCTGATATTCCGTTTTGTGAATTCAAATCGGTATTTAACACCAGACGCACACGATTGTAGTATTCTTTTCTTACTTTCTCCTTCATTTGCGTATACTGTATTTCATCTCCTTCGCTGACTACTAAGTATCTATAGGCTTCTACTTGTTCCAGTTCCCTAATCTTTGTGACAAAATCTAAATCTATTGAGTGTGTTTCCGTAAATCTCTCTTTCTTAAATGTTACTTTTACACATTTATCTAACCCGAAATACATACAGATGGCATTACTGAAACATTTTATTGCATTGATGACAACCTTCAACACATTGTCGACTTGCACAAAGAGTTTGATATCATCCATGTAGAAAAGGTGATTAAACACTTTCTTTTTTTACTATATATCCATGGTTATTACTGTTTAGTTCATGTGAAAGGGAGATTAAGGACAAAAGAGGCAACAGGGAATCTCCTTGAAAGATTCCTCATCGGATATTCAAATAATTGGAAATGGCATTACCTTTGGTGTGATTTAGATATAATGTGGTTTTCTACAGTTTCATGCAACATTTAAGAAAAATTAGTCACCGAAGAGTCTTTGTACATTCCCAAAGCCTTAAGGATCTAAGAGTGTTTCAGACTATGAAAGGCTTTACGGTAATCTATCCAAGCTGTGCTAAGATTTCAATCTTTTTACCTATAATTTTCCAGGAACATTTTATTTATTAGTAGTTTGCTCTTTGCAACCATATGAACCTCTTCGACATCTCTTCTATCCCAAGAGTAGAATGTTTTTTTTATCGAGAATAGAGTAACTGCAGTTTATCAGTACAGACGTGGTCAATTTATATGTGGTGACCCGACATGTTATTGGCCTTTAATTTTTTAGATCATCTGTTTCCCCCGTTTTTGGTAGGGGATTATGTAATATCTTTAGTGATCCATTCTGGAATGTCATTGGGAGTTATTAATTAGCATTGATAAAGTTTACGCAAGAGCTTAATAGAATGATAACAGATGACAGAGCCAAAAGTTGGAGAAGGAAAGCTCTGAAGAGAGAAAGAGAAAACCTGTAACTGAAGGTGTTAATTGTACTGAGGAGTGAATGGCTTCTGTGTTATGAAATAGTGAACAACACTTAGCTTGGAAGTTACACCCATCTTGTTAGTGACAGTCTTATCTATTGTGCCGGGTAAACATAGATAGACCTTCTTGTTTCCGTGCTTCACTTGTAGGACCACGATGAAGACACATAAGAAAGACTTTCTAAAAGAAAAAAAATATGTCGTTCATCTTATAGTGCAACAGTGAGTGCATCCCTGAGGTCGAAAAATTAACCACTGGATCCAAATTTTCTTCTTCTTCTTCTTCTTCTTCTTCTTATTATTATTATTACTATTGCTTGTGTGTTATGTTTCCTGCTTTGTATCCTTAGAGCCGGGTCCAAACTAGGGTCTTTAGGCCCTATAGGAGAATTGTCATTTAATTGATAGCACTTTTCTTAGTATATGGGATGTTCCTAGTATGGCAATCTTCTGGGCGACTTGTATGTTGATGTAACCTGGGACCATTCCTTTTCTCACGATAATGTTACTTTGTCCATTCCTTTTCTTACGATACCCAGAGTACCGATTAGTATTGGTAGAATATCAGTCTTCATTCCCCATTATTATTATTATTATTATTATTATTATTATTACTATTGCTTGTGTGTTATGTTTCCTGCTTTGTATCCTTAGAGCCGGGTCCAAACTAGGGTCTTTAGGCCCTATAGGAGAATTGTCATTTAATTGATAGCACTTTTCTTAGTATATGGGATGTTCCTAGTATGGCAATCTTCTGGGCGACTTGTATGTTGATGTAACCTGGGACCATTCCTTTTCTCACGATAATGTTACTTTGTCCATTCCTTTTCTTACGATACCCAGAGTACCGATTAGTATTGGTAGAATATCAGTCTTCATTCCCCATTATTATTATTATTATTATTATTATTATTATTACTATTGCTTGTGTGTTATGTTTCCTGCTTTGTATCCTTAGAGCCGGGTCCAAACTAGGGTCTTTAGGCCCTATAGGAGAATTGTCATTTAATTGATAGCACTTTTCTTAGTATATGGGATGTTCCTAGTATGGCAATCTTCTGGGCGACTTGTATGTTGATGTAACCTGGGACCATTCCTTTTCTCACGATAATGTTACTTTGTCCATTCCTTTTCTTACGATACCCAGAGTACCGATTAGTATTGGTAGAATATCAGTCTTCATTCCCCATTATTATTATTATTATTATTATTACTATTGCTTGTGTGTTATGTTTCCTGCTTTGTATCCTTAGAGCCGGGTCCAAACTAGGGTCTTTAGGCCCTATAGGAGAATTGTCATTTAATTGATAGCACTTTTCTTAGTATATGGGATGTTCCTAGTATGGCAATCTTCTGGGCGACTTGTATGTTGATGTAACCTGGGACCATTCCTTTTCTCACGATAATGTTACTTTGTCCATTCCTTTTCTTACGATACCCAGAGTACCGATTAGTATTGGTAGAATATCAGTCTTCATTCCCCATTATTATTATTATTATTATTATTATTATTATTATTATTACTATTGCTTGTGTGTTATGTTTCCTGCTTTGTATCCTTAGAGCCGGGTCCAAACTAGGGTCTTTAGGCCCTATAGGAGAATTATCATTTAATTGATAGCACTTTTCTTAGTATATAGGATGATGCAAGTAGAGCGATTTTCTGGTAACTTGTATGTTGAAGCTACCTGGGACACTGTTAGCAAAATTGAGACACTGTTATTAAAATAATAATAATAATAATTATTATTATTATTATTATTATTATTATTATTATTATTATTATTAAGAGAGCAGAATGTCAACAAAGTGAAGCTGGCGTAAAAATATATGAATGTCAATATACCCATCATGATATCCAGCCTGATATTTGTATACCAGGTACATACACCACAGCCAAATATGGATAATATGGCGACAGATTTTACTAAAAAATAGCGTATAACATTACAGGTAGGGCTTAGCTCGAAATACCTTCAGATTAGGTAACTTAGTTCGCTCAGATTACGTAACTTAGTTCGCTCAGATTAGGTAACTTAGTCCGCTCAGAGTGTCTCCCTTCGAAGTGTTCTCAAATATCTAGATGTTACTCCCAAGTCGCCTTGGCTGCTTTATTCCTCAGACTTAAATACAGCAACCTCCCAGGCACTACTCTTACTCCTGAACAAGGATATACTGTTTGTCAATCCTTTGGGAACCTGCCTAATTGGTTGGGGTTAGTCAGTAAGCAAGCAAAACTGGTTTACTGAACAGGATATTTACTGTACCTCATCACAAAGCCAAAACATGTATATTTTAACACCTCCGATCAGTTGAGATTAGAAGCCATGATAGCCGTGGCTGGTGTAGCATCGAGACAATTATATTACAGGTTGTCGTCAACTTACCAACACGATTGGTTTCGGCCGGCATGTCGTAAATCGATCTGGTTGTAAGCCGGTCTGTAATTAATTTTGCAATATTTTATCTTTCTTTAGGCATTATTGTATTTTTATAATTCTTACGATTACTTTATGTTTGATACTATTTGTATGAGCTTTCTATACATTGATTTTTTTCTTATTTTTACGTTCCTCAAGTTTAAGTCAAACATTGCATACTACAATACAGTTGGCTTAAGATTTGCTAAACACACAAAACACAGACATACAAAAAAAACAAAAAAAAAACAACAAAAAAAAAAAAAAACACCAGAAAACATTTTAGTTGCAAAACATACCAAAATATATACAAATACAAAACACCTAATTAGCCGCTGGTGCTTGTTTGTGTCCCCAACACTTACCTTGAGGCGCACAAGGGTATGTTAACGCTACGGAGTGCTGAGGCGGAAATTGTCGTATACCAAGCTGGGAAACACTCACGCTACCTGACGCGAAAATGTCGTAGCCAGACGACCAGACATACCAATTCGCGGTCGTGGTCGTAAAGTCGAACAATCGTAAATCGCATATATTTCAGGTTGACGACACGATGTATTACTTAGAGTAATACACCTGTTTATACTAGGCGTATAACCATTTTTTAATTTTGTAGTATTTTTTTATCTTTCCTTAGGCATTATTTTATTTTCTTAAATAATGTTTACGGTTTCTTTACGTTTTAAACCATTTCTATCATCTTTCTACACATTATTTTGTTTCCTATTTTTACGTTACTCAAGTTAAAATCAGACACTGCATACTAAGATATAGGTGGCTTAAGATTTACAAAACATATACAATAAAAATACAGGTTAAAAAAAATACAGAAAACATTTTATTTGCAAAATATACCAAAATATATACAAATATAAAACAATTTATTAGACGCTGGTGCTTGGTTGTGGATCGTCAATGTCGTTAGCTGGTGCAAAACCCGGGTAGCTGGCGGGTTTTTTCCCTCATCACTCGAACATTATGAATTTGGAATTTTAAACTGATTTCACCAGGAACTCTTGTAGTATGGAAGACATAACTACTTGTATTCACCCTGTAGAGGACCAAGTGGGTTTGAGTGTTGTTGAATTAGGAACACACGCTGTTTATTCCTGCTAGAGAAGGTTCAACTACAAGAAAATGGCGGACACAAGTTGAATCCAACCGAAGATGTAAAGAAAACAAACAAGACCGATATATATATATGTCAACAAATATATGTATTAAACAACAAATTTACAAGTGACAAAGACATCAAAATTTGTGTTTGTGCGTGAACGTAAAGAATTTGTATTTTGGTGAATGTTCGTACGTACGTGTGTGTGTGTTTCATGGCGTTTTCCCACAAGTGGGCAAAACGCAGATTTCTGCGAGAGATCACATTTTTAAATGTGTCCGCTGAAAAGCAAAGTGAAAAAGAGAACGAGGCAAGAAGTCGCCTTGTCTTTATAGTGTAGGGAGAGCGACCCCTAGTGAACAATTAAGGAATTAAGGAGGAGTTAACTCCGACAACCCTTCCAATTCTTCCAAAGTTTTGATTTGGTATAGTAGACTTGCTCGTTTAACAAACGCCAAAGAAAAAAGTCACAGGGTGTTAGGTCAGGACTTCTGGCTGGCCACTCATACATAAAATAGAGAATTACTTTTCAATCGTCCTGTATTTCATTGAACCCTTTAACTATCTCTCCAACCCTGTCTCTGGAATTCTCTCTCATTTATGAACTTATACCTTCCTGATTAATGGTTAGTAATGTTTATCCTCTGTCTGATAATCGAGTTGCCTGAGAATTGATGCTTCCATTTCCAAAGAAAATTCAAGGAAGAAAGATTATCATATTCAATAATTATTTCACACGTATTTTTCAATTTATTTGTCTCTCAATCTGTCCTTATCTATGTTTGCTCTTATCTATTTATCGATCTATGTTAGTCTTTTTTTACTAAGTTTGTGCAGATCTATCTATCTATCTATCTATCTATCTATCTATATATATATATATATATATATATATATATATATATATGTAAGCAAATATATGGATATAGATCCGACAGTATGAAGAAAAATATACGGAAAAAACAAACAAAAATCCTTATATGCAATTATGCTGTTTTAATGTTGATATAATGTCAACATCGGACGTTTCGGTCTAATAAACCATCTTCAGGACATATTCATAAAATATAATTAACATTATCAATTCAACATGACAAAGACGATGGACATAAGAACAAGACTTATCCAAACAGATAACTGACGACAACGTGACCATGTTTAAACGGAACGCTGATCATATAAAACTTTCAGTCAGTTTCAGTTTCGGCATGAAACTTGGAATTGTGCAATTAATGTAAGTTATTATGTAAATTTGTTTATATATATATATATATATATATATATATATATATATATATATATCACGTTCACCCGAAGTAAGGCAGTAAAGCCTCTAAGATAAAAGAGTTTACTGGTTGTAGAAAAATTAGAAAACATAAACATTATTAAGGAGCGAGAATAAAAGAAGAGTAATCACAAGGACAGTAGACAGCGATTGACATTACATTTAAGTTTTTGAAGATTAAAAATGACTGGAAAGCATGGAATTGGAATGGAGATCCACAAGCGTGACGTATCAGAAAAGAAACTGTTAGCATATACGATACAGTTACATCTAAACCAACTCAACTATAAATTGATGAGATCTCGTCGCCAGACTAGTACTGTGCTTAAATTCATTACGTCTAAGTGCCATAGCAAAGAGCTCATCCGAACAATTACCATGAAAGTATTTACAGAAAAGGCACAGGGAAGCGGTGAGATAAGACTGAAGCCGAGATGCCATATCAGAACCAATAATATTGCTGAGTCTTTGGATTTTATCAATTTTATCATGTCTAGATATATATATCAGGATCACCGAGAACGAATGGTAAACTTATAGGCATGTAAAATAAATTCTGGAGAGAAAGAATTGTCTAGCATGACACAGTGAACCAACTTTCTTAGCAGTTGACCTAGCAATGGATTCAATATAATCTTTCCACTTCATGTCAGCTGAGACCGTTAGCCTGAAAAGGCGCAACGAGTCACTCTCCTGGAGGTTAGCATCAGCCATATGTTGATGAAAGGCAGAATGGAGTCTCTCGCCATCCTTTGCCCCTGTTACCCACAAGCTGAAGATTGTTTTTTACATCAGCCGCTAGATTAACCTTAGCGTAACATCAAGTTGAGAGTTGATGCCATCGGGAAGGTCGTTAATGAAGATTAAAAACAAAGTAGGACTAATGATAGAGCCCCGGGGAGACGCCTGCATTAATACAAAAGGATCTAGAAGAGTGGTCGTTCAAGATGAATTTCATTTTACGATCTGATATGAAAAACTGAATCAGTTCAAAAATTCGGCCAGAGACACCGTATATGTATCTATCTATAAGTTCTCATTTATTTATATATCTATTTCAATCATTTTTCACTAAGTTTGTTTGCATCTATTTTTTTTATAATAATTTCGCCCTAAGTAAGGCGATGATGCCACTAAGACGCAAGGAAGTAAAAGAAAATGAGAAGACTTTAGTGAAGAGAAAAGAGAACAAAAGAACATGTTCCAAGAAGACAGAAGATGGCATTTAAATTTTTGAAGATTGTAGGTATCAGGGAAGAAAAGAAAACCGGAAGAGAATTCCACAGGCGAGAAGTGCGAGAAAAGAAACAATTAGAACAGAACTTACGATTACATCTACTTCAACAGGAAAACGATAAGACCTAGTTGCCAATCGAGTAGTACGTTTAAATTCATGTAGTCGGGTTACCCAGGAGGAAAGCTCATTAGAAGAATTGCTGCGATAATATTTATAGAAAAGACAGACGGAAGCCACGTCACGGCGGTGGGAAAGTGACTGAAGTCGAGATGACAGGTAAGAATCGATTACATTACAGACTCTTCTTTGCATTTTGTTAAGAATTTCAAGATAAGGAGCACCAGGCCAGATATGGCATCAATATTCAATGCACAGACGAATGGTAGATTTATAAATGTGCAAAATGGATTCTAACGAGAACAATTGTCTGGTACGACACAATGAACCGACTTCCCTAGGAGCACACCTGGCAATTAATTCAATGTAATCACTCCATTTTATGTCAGTGGAAAACCTAAGGCCAAGAAGGCAAAATGAGTTGCTCTCCTGGAGGTTATCATCAGACATGCTGATGTAAGGCAAAAAATGTTCTTTATGGTGGTGATTAAAAGGTAACGGTTTCGTTTCGGAGGCGTTCAAATTTACAAACCATTCCTTTTCCCGCTTATCGACAAATTGAAGGTTACATACTACATTTTCAAACCTAAGTATTAGGAACGTGAATTTATATTTTATTTTCTCTCATACCCAGGTGTATCCTTAAAAGAAGGTCAGACGAGAGGAATTATATGTTGCAAGCATTCGTGGGATTTATACAAATGTAGAAATCTGGAGAGTAGTTAAGCAAACCGATGTGAAGTTGACGTTGAGAAAAATATTTATAATAAATGATTATTTCCTAAAGTATCTGTCGATATTTCTGAGATGAGGACACATGGCACAGGGGATAAAGGCGTTAGTTAGATCCAGTGACAGGACCCAAAGAGTGTGAGTTCAATACCTGGTTATGGTAGTGGAGAACTTGGAGAGGGGAATTGACAGGAGATAACTGACATCCATCAAAACATGGCACGTGAAACTAGAACAGTCTACCCCAGTGAGTGAAATAAAGGGTTCAGTTCGACATTCCAGCCACCTGAAGAAGGCCGTAGCGTACAACGGCCAAAACGTTGTAATAAATATGGCGACAAAGATGAGGACAATAGTCCGAATAATGTAAATGGCTTCCTAAAGTAATCAATCGGAACGATTTAAATTAAACGACATCGATTGAGTATAAAGAGGCGACATTATTGGTTTCGAATGGTCAGAATGATTACAGTTCTTGTCTTTTCAAAATAAGAAGGGTTATCAGGAAAACGGAGATAGAAACAAGAGAAATATTGACACCCAGGCACGAAAGAATGAAATATAAGCAATGACATCACTCACATTTCCCTTGAGAAGCTTTTAATAATGCCACCACTTGTCACGTGTTGATAATTTCCGGTTTTCCGAAGAGGTTAATTCCGCTAACTTACTTCCGACAATAAGTCACCATTTATCCCCCTAACCAATACACCCTATTCTTAAAGCTGTAACTAGTTTGTTACGTGAGTCATTGGTTTGAAGCGGCGTTGTCACATTTGTTGAAGACGAACATTTTCTTGTGTTTGATATATATATATATATATATATATATATATATATATATATATATATATATATATAATAAATTAACTAGTTTAAAATATGTTTTTCCTCTACACAATAATAACCATGTTTCAAAAATGGAAACTAAAAACTTCAAATTTAATTTTGTAATTAAATTAAAAACATTAGTTCCATTTCATCTTTTAGCTAATATTGGAGTAACTTATTTTTTAAATTTACTGAGTTTTAAACGCACAGAAAAATTCATAATTCACTGTTTCCAAGGATACAGAGAAATCCAATCATTCAGACAAAGGGTGGTTGCGTGTTCATTTTTTATTAACTTTTAATATATATTTATGTTATGTAAATTTATATTGAGCACTGTTTTGTAAAAATAAAAATATCAATAAGAACACGGGATTATATATCTTATTGTTCTTATATATATATATATATATATATATATATATATATATATATATATATATATATATATATATGTATGTATGTATGTATGTATGTATATATAAGTATGGACTTTTTTCCCGGTAAATTAAATGAATTTCTTGCTGAGATTTTGGGATATAATTTTTGTCGATTAACCTTCGATAAACCTTCCTCAGGGCACGACATTTGTCAGAATCGAATATTGATTTTTTAAAATCTATTTAAAAGTTCAAAATATTGATACGAGGTAAAAGCGTCAATTGTTTTATTGTTTTTTGTTTTTTTTCACAAAAAAGATTTCTTTTAAATAAAAAGTACACGAATACATACATATTAATTAAAGAACAAAAAATTACATACATTAATAAGTGTTTTCCGTTTATTCTTCATTTAAGATAAATAATTATTATCCCTCAATGTTTGTTGCCCTGGGTAAGACGATAAGCTACATCTGGCAGCAAGGCCTCTGTTCTGGAGATTTTGAGGAGCGTGGAACCACATCTTAACGTGTGTTGTTCCCAGGTTCACCTTGATACAGGGCGGTAGCACCCGTTAGGGTCTCAGCTATAGTCAAATAGCTAACCCTTAAACTGTGGTCAAAACACTATGAAAGTATAAAAATAGGTTTTTCTAGTAAAAATACCAGAAATACATTTTTGAAGAAAAAATATTACCAGCAATACACTTTTGTAATACACTTTGTTACTAATGCTCACAAGAAAATTAAATTTCGGCAATAAATGACCCATAAGGATGTTGATATGCCGCTAAACAAACGAATCTATTCTAAAAATCTTTTCGGCATTAAGTAACCCATTGAGATTGATTTGCCGTAAAACAAAATAAGCCCAAACCCTGAAAATATAAAATTATGTACAAATTCTGTAGTTATAGTTACATACAAAATATTTAGATTTTGGCATTAAATAACCCATAGAGGAGTTGATATGCCGCTAAACAAAATGAATTTCTGATTTTTCCAGTGTTTGTGTATGTGCTTCCGAAAAAGTCCCCTCACAATGTTTTTAAAAAAAGTTTTAAAAATTCAGAAAATTAATATAGAAAATAATTCAGATATCAATGACGTAAGCATAGTTACACATTAGACATTTGTAAATTACAACTAAGTCCAATAACGCTGTAAAAGTCAAGGAACGGTTCTAAACTCTATTGATATTATGAACAGGATTCTTCCTTCGAAATTGATAAAAAAATAAACAATCTTTGATTCTTTCAAAATGTCGGGACGTGAAGAAAACTTAAAGAATGCTAATCTACAAAAAATATTCACCGGAAAAAAATACTATTTTTTACTAGTGGACCTGTCTATTTAAATAGTGCCGTCTCTCTCTCTCTCTCTCTCTCTATATATATATATATATATATATATATATATATATATATATATATATATTCTGTACATCTATTGAAAATAGATATTCCTTCTCAGAGTTTCGCCAAATTTTCCACCACTTAGCATTGGTTTTCAGGTTGTTATTATAGCAGTTAAATTTCATTATATTGTTCCTATAAGTACCACTAATCCCAATTCACAGCCCGTGGGCATTGAATATTTCGGTCGTGTACCAAAAATAATTGTTTTTTTTAAATCACAAAAACAACATTTACATTAAAATACTGTGACATCAAGATGAACTCCGATGACCTGAGAGAAACACGATCGAGAATAGACCCCCCCCTTTTGCAGGTGTGCCTCTATAAGCTAGATTAAAGCAGCGGTCATAAATCCCCCTCTTTTAAGAATTGTGGGAAGGTGCCGACAAATCTAATCAGGGATTCACCCACCATCTGGATAACTCAGGTATCATAAAAGAAGTCACTATTTTTTTTTACTTTGATCGCATAGACATAGAGTCGCCGTAACCGGCTTTTCCGACTGTTCGGTTAACGACCTTATTGTTTAGGGGCACTCATCTATTAACTAAGTGCCACTTTGGAAGTAAGATATACTATGTCGGATTTTATTATGTAAGTCAATATTTTCATTAAAAAATTGGTATTAACCAACCGATGTCCGTAAAACTTTCAAGAGATATTTATATGATAAATATAATATATGAAGTTCAGCTTATAATAACTGCTTTTATAAAAATGTTTACAATAAGTTATTTAGTAGTGTAAGATTTTATTATGCAAGTCAAGAGTTCTCAGAAAAAATGCACACGAGAAACCTCAAGGAATCTAAATAAAAGATTATATGAACACAAGAGGGACATTTTACAAAATAATACGTCAAATGCTTTAGTTGCCCACCGTAACGAGACGAACCGCAATTTTGGCATAAAAAGTACTAGTCTTATCAAAAGAGAAAAATTAATTCACTATGACATGTTTAGAGTCGCAAGGTTTTCACCCTGGTTCTTATAACATTTCACCATTCCTGTAAGATTTTCTATCACAGTGAGGAATATCTACTTACAAAAGTGATGGAAAGAAAAAGAGATAAATGAATTCGGCTCGATAAAATAAAATCCTCCGCCCAAAATCTAAATTTTCAGCACCCCTCTTTCGTGTGCATGTGTAGTCTTACCAACATAACAAAATTAGTCCGATAAAGTAAACTTTTTCCACTTTGTCATACAATTTCCCCAATACTGTTCTTGATATATAAAATATATATCGTCATCTCAAATTAATATATACAGTGTAACCCGGATATAAGAGACCCGGATATAAGAGAAACCCGGATATAAAAGAAACCCGGATATAAGAGATTTTCTCTGGTCCCAAATAAGAGCCATACTTACCTAAACAAAATAGACCAAATCCGGATATAAGAGAAACCCGGATATAAGAGAGATTTTCTCTGGTCCCAAATAAGAGCCATACTTACCTAAGCAAAATAGACCAAACCCGGATATAAGAGAAACCCGAATATAAGAGAAACTTGGATATAAGAGTCTGCTTCTGCGGTCCCGACAACTTTTTTAAATCCGGGTTACACTGTATATATATATATATATATATATATATATATATATATATATATATATATATATATATATATATACTAGGATAATGATCTTAATTTTTTTTATTTCACATAAGTAAAAGCTACCGCGAAAGATATGTGTTCAAAGCAGAAACAACACAATGTAAAGTTCTTGCTTGAAAAACAATTTTGGTATTTGCGAACAAGTGTCGGGTTACCTCCTCCTAATTTTCGAAACCGCTACTAGGGGGCGCTCTGTAAATACCCTACAATACTTTTTTATCGTTCTCTTCTTACTTTTTCCGCTTACACGTCAACATGTAAGTCTCTCGCGGAAGAACGCGTTCTCTTTCGGAAATGCACAAGTAATACATGCACACACACGTACTTAGCACATTCATTCACTACCCATACATTAACCATTAGGTTTTCACATTCATTTGGCACACAAATCTTTGTTTTTGTCACTTGTAACCCTTTATTGTTAATACATTTTCATTTGTTTATAAATATATTTCGGTTCTTGTTGTTTCCTTATGTTTCTTTATGTGAACTCACATCCCGAGTCAGCCATGTTCGTTGTGAATATTTCAGGAGACACACGTGTCTCTCAACGTATAGACTGTGTTGTGTTGCAACAAGTTGAACAACGATCCCAGAAGAGCTAGTAACAGAAATTGTAAAGTTGGAAAGATAAGAACATGAAAAATAGCTCTGAAAAAAATGAACAGCAAGAAAATATTTGAAGCTGTTGTTCGAATATTCATAGTAAGAAAAGATATCGAATATTAAGAAGATTGGCTAAAGACAGGAAAGCAACCAAACTATTGCCTTTAAGTA
Organism: Acanthosepion lycidas; assembly: GCA_963932145.1. Taxonomy (NCBI): domain Eukaryota; kingdom Metazoa; phylum Mollusca; class Cephalopoda; order Sepiida; family Sepiidae; genus Acanthosepion; species Acanthosepion lycidas. The sequence goes on from OZ010598.1 coordinate 4,139,449, forward strand.
AACATCATAGAAAGCTATGTCTAAGTTGGATGAAGAAGTACATGAAAACTGTTTTAGTCATTAATGTATAGCTACATTGTATGAACCTAAAGTATTGAGATGGAGATTGCGTCCTTCTTTTTTTTAATGATTTCACCCCAATCAAGGCGAGAATGCCACTAATACGCAGAAGACCACAGAGAGTGAAAGAGAAAAGACTGAATATAGAGAGGATTGAGGAAAGGATAAAAGAGGAACGGGTTTCAAAAAGACTGAAGATAGTGATTGACGTTGCATTTAAATTTTTGAAGATTATAGTTATCATGGAATAAAGTAAACGGAAGGGAGTTCCACAGGTGGACAGTACGAGAAAAGAAACTGTTGGAGTAGAAGTGGTGGTTACATTTAACTATTTCAACAGTAAAAGAGTGGGACTTAGATGCCAATCTAGTAGCACGCTTCAATTCATGTAGTGTGCGCATCCGGGAAGAAAGCTTGTCAGAGTAGTAGCATGAAATTATTTGTAGAAAAGACAGAAAGAAGCCAAGCCGCGTCGGTGAGAAAGTGATGGAGTCGAAAGTCAGGATTTCTTGATGGACAATAGTCAACCAATACATCTTGAAAGACAACATGGAATTGATGTAATAATGTCTAGGGTTGTAGGTTGTAAAGTACCAAGCTCTGTTCCATCTTCAAGCGAAATTTTTTGGGGAATCCAAAAAAAATTTCGCTTGAAGATGGAACACAGCTTGGTACTTTAATTCAATTTAATACAAATAATTATATTGAAGTTTTCGGCTCTTGTTTTGAAACATGAGAACTCTTATGTAACGTTGGAATCATATTTTTAAATAAATAATTATATTTATGCTCTACTTTTATATCGAGCACTATTTTTTAAAAATAATAACAAAAATACTAATGAACTTTGGATTATTTATCTAACGAGGTTTTGCTATTTTCTATATATTTTTACACACACACACACACACACACACACACACACACACACACACACATATATATATATATATATATATATATATAAATTCATATGATAAAATATAGTTTAAAGGTAGGCTATACTATGGGTTGAAGTGGTCAATATCAGGGATAGAGCTTATGTAAATATAAAGTGGATATTGAAGTCAACACCCTGGCCTGACAACTGCGTTTAGCATGAAACAAACTGTTACTTCTGGGTATTCACTTCAATGTCCACTTATATATATATATATATATATATATATATATATATATATATATATATATTTGGTTGGATTGATGTGAGTTTGTGACCCTGGGTTTCACGCTTTTGCGATCGTCAGACAAACATATTTATATTTATATACACACTTACATACTTATATTTATATTTATATGCATACACTTTTCACATACGCACACACACACACACACACAAACACACACATATGTATGTATATATATATATATATATATATATATATATATATATATATATATATGTGTGTGTGTGTGTATGTACACGCACACACACACAAATGCTCATATTTCATTTCCAGATACAGACGCCAAAACAAATTTCTACTATGCTACATAAAAGTAAATAGTCTAAATAAATCCCATAATGTAAATTTATAAATTCTATTCCGAATACCAAATCTTAGAACACAAGAAAAATACACGAAACAAAAATATACAAAATAAATAAATGCAATATATAAATGAAAAATTTATATAAATATGTCCATAAATAACTGTAAGCCATAAAGACAAGAATTGTGAAGTATCGGTAACCTCCTTCGCTCCCCCCTCCATACACTTCCCTTAATTTCCCGGTGACGTATATAGAGAACGCTAAAGGTGCAGTGGCAGCTGGTGTGGAAATCGCATTGAAGCGTGAGACGGACAGTCACGATGCAGTGTTGATTACTGTTTCCCCGGATTTTCTTGTTTTAAACTGGATTCTTTTATATCTTTACTTGAGGTCGGAGGTCAGTTAGACCTGCTACTACGGTTACTATGGCAACTGTTAGTGGCGTGACTAAACATACGGTGACGAATACGGCTGGTCGTTTTGCAAACAGTCTTTGAAGTTCATTGTTATCACAACGATGATTCCACTTCCTTGACGTAACAGCGTTTTTTTTGTTTTGTTTTTGTTATTTTGTTTTATTTAGGCGAAGCAGATTAGTAGTCGTAAGAGCCTCAAGGTTCCTATCAAAGTTTGGAAATCTTTTCTTTAATATTAGCCAAACTGGAACTGTCTTCTTTTAATAGAATATTCTTTTTTCAGGAAATGCATTCATGTTGAATTTAAGAAAATATAACCATTATTATTTATATTTAAATATCGACAGCCGTGCTTTATTTCTAAATTTATCAGTGATTAAATGATTTTAATATTAAATAAATTAAATAATATTATTCATATAATAAACATTATCATTTATCTGGCAAATGAGAATCGAAACTCCGCAATATTTTAGGAGGTACCTCCAAAAATGTGGTACATAATTTTAAAATCCATTTTTGAAAAATGAAAATTCTTTTTTGAAACTAATTTTAACTCCAAATAAGTAAAATACGTTGATGTATTTCAAAGCGATTTACATTGATTTGAATCTTTGTCTTTTTACTCCTTATCACTAAAATCTGTAAATTCGTCCTTATTCATAAATCTGTCAATGTAACATAATTCTCTCTCTCTTTTTTTAGATCTGTAAAAAATAAAATCTATTTTTCCAAAACTTTATTTGTAGAAGATTAACTGATTTAAAGTTTAATTAAACTGAATTAAAGCAAATATTACTTTTAGTCTTAAATATTATAAAAAATATTAGTAAGTAATATAAAATAATTAAAAATAATGATTAATAAAAAAAATTGTGGTGGGGGGTCAGTTGCCCTCATTAATTTAGACACAATATAGCATAACACGAAGAAACATGAAAGTTCAGACAAGAGAAATTGTACAAATAAATATATTTTTATATAAGAAATGTACAAAACAGTAGTTATGAATGTTGTTTAAAATGGTGAAATAAACTTGTCTTTTTAGATTTTTGTATGAGGTAATGTTCCAGTTTGATAGACAGTTGTAGGGTAATTTGTGTGGATTTGGAAAAATTCACTTCAATGTAATATTGTTTGTATTCAAAATAAACAGTTTAAAGTTTGTGGGGAAAGCGTATGTAGATGTAACTTACGTTGTGTTTGACGTTTGAGTGTCGTTTCATTGTTTGCCGACGTGAATTTAGTTTGCATTGAATGAAAGAAATAGACTGGTTATATTAAAAAGGAATTTTAAATTATAATTTGAACTGCAGTTGAAAGTTATTTTATGATGAGTATCGTCACGTAGCGTGCAGCTTTTTCGGTTGATTTTCTCTTCCCTCTGTTTCTTGATTGTTTCTTGTTTATATTAAGCAATATAAGTCACGTGATAGGCTCCAGGAAATGTTTTAAAATTTTGGCGCAACTGTAACATTGATCAGGTCAAATTAAGGTCAGATGTGCGGACGTAGTCGACGAAATGTCATGTGATAATTTTGAACCAATCAAATTACGTTAGTTGTTTACTTTAATTTGGTGTATATGTATTGTTTAGTTTTTGAAGTTTTGAGAACAATATAGGGTCTGGATCCTATAAAGTGTAGATAAATAAATACATTTTTTTTTAAGGGAAATAACTCTGTTAATTTTTATTGAAACAAAACAGGTACAGTTGACCACTGATGACAATTCCAGAACAACGTAACTATAAACAATTTTTTTCGTTATCCTCTGCCATCCGCAATGATGGAGAAAGCATTACCTCGAACTATCGCCAGTGAGACACGCTGCAAGAGCCACTCTGTTTCGCGAGGCTCCTCCCTTAATCGAGACGCAATCCCACCAATCCTCCGAAGGAACGCCATCAAACGAGGGCCAATAACCCCTGAAGTCTCCACTACAACAGGAGTAAAAAAAAAATCTATCAGTGAGAGAAGAATATTTAACTATTTTTTTTCATCTCTGTGTCCCGGGCGACGGATCCTGGCTCAACCGCGGAACTGATCAATATTATAAGTCTAGATTTGCCTGTTATACTTACTTTTGGAAGAAATGTATTTAAAAGAAAAAAAGACTGTTTTAAAAAATTAAATTTCGATATGCAACATTTGTCTGTTAAAATTTCCAGATATAAATTCAGCTCTAAAAGAACCGGTAAAAATAATTCAGTCAAGGCGGACTATTTGTGATTTCATTTTTCGAATTTAGAAAATATATACACTTTGTATTTATTGTCCAATGACTAGAATGCCTTCCACGCAAGTTAATTTAATGGTAAGGTGCATCGGGAGCCTCTTCGAAGATATATAAGATGATCGATCAGCGGATAACTTAGGAAGGGATTAAGAATTTCGAGCTGAAGGTAGTAATAATTTTCGACAGGAATGAGCAAAAATTTCGAAGAATCCAAAAGACGAGACGACATGAAAGTTTCGACCTGAAGGCAGCAAAATAAAGTTCTAGAAGGAAAAACCTTTTTTGGCTGTCACCTGTGGATAAGATGGGCTGTTCCTCTCAAAGGGAGCAAACGTAAAAAAGAAGTGAATTAAATGGAACATCTGAATTAAACTGTGTTCAAAAGAAGAAAAAAATCGTTAAAAGTTCTAGTGACGCAAATGAATTTTCCAAACCCTCCTTTTGTTTTTCGTCTTTCGATTAGGTGATGCGCCTTTTGTAAAGAGTATTTACAACCTTATTTAAAGTTTTTGTATTACCTTCTCATAATGGTTTTGAAAATTCAAAAACCTACAATACCCATATCATTTCATCCACAACGCAAGAAGAAAGGCATACAAAATATACAACCGAAACAAAAATAATAATATAATCCGCAATAATAAATTATTAGGTTGGTGCAAAAATAATGTCGTTTTATCACATATGTTACTATGTGAGAAAACGACATTATTTTTGCCCCAACCTAATACATGAAAACAGATGCATAATACTACCGACCAACTCTGTCACGTCGACTATCCAGAACAACCTATCACATCTAAATAATCTTAAAATAGTCACACTTTCAAAACCATTATGGATATACACAGATCCTCAAACACTAATAGCAACAATATTTCTGAAGCAGGCATTTATAAAATAAGCTGCCAAAACTGTTCCTCCCAATATATTGGAGAAACAAGAAGAAATAAAAAAAACGCATCTTTGAGCACAAAAGAGACCTCACAAAAACAATTTATCTAATGCACTAGTCATGAATAGAAATAAATTCAACCACAATTTTGATTTTAAAAATGCTACGCATAATAAAAAAAAATAACTCACTTAGAAGGAAAATCCTCGAGAGTGCCGCCATTGAATATTATCCAAATATTAATCTACGGCCAGGTTTTTTCCCTATATCACTTTTCCTAGCAGAATTACTACTCTCCCAAGCAAACGTACACAACTGTATCAAGAAATCAAAAGAAAATGGCTGAATCTGTCAACACAACAATAAAAACAATATTTCCACACGAGACAGTACTTGACGTAATTTTCAGTTGACAATATGAATATAATAGTGATTTCTAAATTCTTCCAGTTGCTAAGGACATTTTGTTTTGTTAATAGTTACTTTGTTTTAATAAATTCATTTTGTTTTTGCCTTGAAAATGTCCACGTTGGACGAAACGCGTCGGCTAATAATATAGTTTTCCCATTGTCTTTTACCTTTATAAATACTGTCTTTTTCTACAGGTTAACTCTGAGAAATTTTTCATATATATATATATATATATATATATGTATGCGTTGATTTGATTGACTGGTCACCAGACAAATTTAAAAAATGGAATAGCAGCCTTTTGTTGCCATTACCTAGGTATTTAAAATGATTATGGGAAAGTGGTTTTCTCAGTTGCTCATTACTCTATTCATTTTTGGTCCCGATATCAGATAATACAGACAGGAGGTGGAATCAGGAATCAGATCAGACCAAAAATGAAGTACTACCACTATATCTGGGCTGGAGCTAGTCAATCCTCACTTTCCAGCCTTGACAGAATTCAAAATCATTCATGCGGTCTTGTTCAGTCAAGGCGGACTATTTGTGATTTCATTTTTCGAACAATGCAGACTCTTTCTGCACAGGCGTTAAGTGGCAAGCCTATCCCTAATCTATCGCTACTTCCATGGCGAATGTTCTAATGAATTACACTCTTTAGTTCTACCAGTTCAAAACTTTATAGCTAGAGCTCGACATATTACGCCCACAGAGTCGACTCCCCACCACACACACACACACACACGCACGCACACACACACACACACACACAACTCCTCTGTATTCCATTTGTAAGAAGGAAGTTCCACTCGGCCTTTCCCAAGAACCCCTGTTTCTGGGGCAGAATCCCGCATAGGTGCTTACATGAATATTATAATCTTCAAGTCAAAGGTAAATCGTTATCTATCCTCCTAATTCTCACTTTATTTTACCTTCACTTACATTCATATCCCACTTCTAATTTAGTAAAGCTCTACATTGAGTGTCTCTCGTATATCTGTTTTAGAGGAGCGTATTCTTTAGCTATGCATCAAGTATTTGAAAACTATCAGTAACCTCTTTCCTACAGATTCAACTGTTAAATAATAGTCTTGCAGACTATTATTTTTTAAAGAATTATTTTTCCTCTGACTTCCTCATTTTGACCTTTAAGGTCATATGATAGACTAAATATAGGGATGTCGATTTTGATTGGCTGAGCCGAACGTGGGAATGTTAGAGAGTTAGGAAGTGTTTTCAGGGAGTTTTACGCGTTAAAGAATGCAGACATATTAATTTCGTGTGTGAAAACTGTTCCCCTGTAGGGGAAATAACAACCCCATTGGATGATTAAAAAAGGTTCATGTTGACGTGTTTAATAAAATCGATAAGTTAAAATTCCCTTTGTTGAAGTTCTTATTTTATTTCCGAACAAACCAACCAGGAAAAGACGGCCGAGAGAAGAAAGAGAGGAAGACAACTTTATTTACGGCTTATAAACCATTTATGGGCAATTTAACCCGAAGACTATTTCGGTGATAGAGAGTTACCTACAGTACCTGTATTTCAAAGCGCCCGCACCAATCTCAGTACTTATCGAGCTCTACTCTGTTAAATAATAGTCTAGTAGACTATTATTTTCTTAGAAAATTGTATTCTCCTCTGACTTCCTCATTTTGATCTTTGAGGACAGATACAGAAAAACAGAGGAAGTCGTTTTGATTGATTAAAACTAGAGTGGGAATGTTAGAGAGATAGAAAGGGATTTCAGGGTTTTTTTTACATGTCATACACATTAGACGTGGTTATTTTGTGTCTAAAAGAACTTGCTCCCCAGTGGGGCTGATAGAGCGATCCCACCGACAAGATAAAAATGTACACGTCGACGTGTTAATAAATTTAAAATCCATTTTGTTGAAGTTCTCATTTTACCTCCGAACAAACCAACTAGCGATCATCCGACCAGGAAAAGACGACCAAGAGAGAAGAATGCAGCTTGTTATGGAATCGACCCCATCAACCAAAAGACCTCCCCAGAAAAGAAGGGGGTAAACAACACAACCCGCAAGCCCGTGGCGATCCTATTGCTATTTCTAAGGCAAATGTTCAGACATATATATATATATTCAGAAATATTGAATACCCTTCTTTAATTCCACCAGTCCCTTTATAGCTAGGTCATGCCACGCTACATTCACAGAGTTGAACCACAAACATTTCCTTCATATTCCAATTGTAAGGAGTAAGTGTCACTCAGATCGCTTTTCCCAAATTCCCGCGTGGATTTTTTCCCTGAACACTACAATGGCAAACCTCTTCAATCAAGGATCAATCGTTACCTATCCTTCTTTTATTCATTATCTTCGCTTCCTTCTAGCTGCTCGTTCCTCGACGCTGTACCGTGAATGGCTCTTAAGCCTTTTCTTGGGTGAACTTTATCAAAAGAGATACCTTTACCAAGAGAATATAAACAGCCTGCGCCAAAATTCGAACCCTGTTCACTGATTCGCCTTACGTCCATTTAAACACACTAATTCTATACATTACCAACAGGGCAGACATTTTTAATCGAGATAATAAAAGCAAGTCGGACCTTGTTTCGTCGTCAATACTGCATTGGTTCAACACTTCAGTGTAAATTGCTTAATGAACAAAGGAAATAAATATCAACTTCCCGCCAGAGAAGGCGTATCGCCGAGTAAGAAGGTGAAATGATATGTCAAATGCGCTATTCTGATTCGCAGCAGACGACAAGGCGGCCAAAAGATAACAGGGGTAAATTTAGTTTCTCTTATGGTAGATAGGCATGTTTGGATCGAACAAGCCACTGCCCCTGTTGATCCCCAGATTTGACTCATAAAATACTGTTGGGGACGTCTCCATAGTAACTAAAACTGTTTCGTTCGTTTTCTTTCTTTCTTTCTTTCTTTCTTTCTTTCTTTCTTTCTTTCTTTCTTTCTTTCTTTCATTTTGATTTCTTTCTTTTTTATCCTGATTTCTTCCTGATATCTGTCTGTCAGGACATATAGCCCAGTGGATAAAAAGTGTTGGTTGGATCCAGTGACTTGGCCCAACGTGTTATGAGTTCAATACCTGGCTACGGCAGTGGTGAACAAAAACTTGAAGTATTGAGTTAAAGGGAGATAACTGAGACATCAGGAAGAGGCAAGGCACATGGAGCTAAAACAATCTTCCTCGGTGGACGAAATAAAGGGTTTATTTCGGAATTCCAATCACCTGAATTAGGCCGGAGCGTACAACGACCCAAATGAATATGGCAACAAATTTGAGGACAACAGTCCGAACAATATAAATAGTGTAAATAATTACAATACCTCATCTCAGAAATATAGACAGATCCTGGAGAAGGCCGAAGCGTACAACGGCCGAAACGTTGTGAATATGGCAACGAAGATAAGGACAACAGCCCGAACAATGTAAATAGTGTAAATAATTACAATACCTCATCTCAGAAATATAGACAGATAACGAAAGAAAGAAATCAGTATTGAAAGAACAAAGGAAAGAAAAAAGGAAGAATTAAACAAAGAAATCAGGATAGAAAGAAAGAAAGAAAGCGAAACAGTTGTAGCGTTAGTTGGATCCAGTGACTTGACCCAAAATATTATGAATTGAATATCTGGTTACTGCAGTGGTGAACAAAAACTTGGAGAGTTGAGTTAAAGGGTGAGAACAGAACCATCTAGGAGAGGTATGGCACGTGGAATTAGAACAATCTATCCCGGTGGACGAAATAAAGGGTTCAGTTCAAAATTATTTTTTCTTTCTTTCTTTCTTTCTTTCTTTTCTGACTTCTTCCTTAATTCATTCATCTTTTCTTTCTTTCATTCTTTCTTTCATTCTTTCTTTCTGTTCATTCTGATTTCTTTTACATCTTATTTTGTTGCATTCACTCTCTCTTTCTCTCTCTCTCTCTCTCTCTCTTAACTTTTATTTATTCACTTCATTTTTCTTTTCTTTATTTCTCTTTCATCTTTTCTTTTTTTCATCTTTTCTTTTTCATTCTTTCTTTCATTTTTTTTATTTTCCTTCCTCCTCACTTTCTTCTTTTTCATTTCTTCTTTTTTATAAAAAAGTAAGATTCTCTTTTCTTCTTGCTTTCTTTCTTTCTTTAGCTTTTTTGTTTTTGTCAGTCTTTCATTTCATTGTTACTCTACTTTATTCTTCTTTTCTCTTTACCTTCTCTTTCGTTCGTCCATCATTTCTCTTTCCTCACTGATTGTATAGCGTCGATTACAATCAGGTCTCCTCTTTTAGTATAACCTCTATTGGTCATAATCATTTTTATGCGATCTTGCATGTCACAAGTAAATTATTTATATTGATTTAATTAGAAACAATGACCGAAGTTCAATGCTGATCGAGCCAGTCTCGCATTTCGCACTGTGGTTAGTTTAATCTTCACTGGACACTTGACTACAGTAACTTTGGGTCAAACTACCCTACGTCTCATAAACAGATTGATTCAACCAAGTAACTAATGATATTTTTAGCTGGGCTAGGAGAGAAATATGGTGTAAAGATTTTGCGCTGCCAATTTTCCAAATGGATGGAGTCAGCACTCGTGGACAAAAACCGAACCCAGCGGCAAATCCGAATTGTGCTCACCCAAAACGTCAACACCAACCAGTAGTGTTCACCTCCCACAAGACGTGAAACAAGATCTCGTTTTTAATGTGGAGTGCTCTACGCATACATATATGTATTTATTTCACGTCCCGGCATCTTGTGGGAGGTGAACACTACTACTACTAGGACAAATTTTTGGCTATTTTGGTAATAGCCAAAATTTGTCCAGTACTCGCGACCATTGTCCCGCTAGCGTTGGTATCCACCAAGCCCCTCTGTTTAGTGTAACGCGGGAGATATTGCCGCAAAAAAGCTTTTTCGTGACAGAAAGAGAGACGTGAAGAACATATATGGCACAATGATCTTGCCCCGAAGACCGGGGGACACTGTCAGTACCAAATAACTTGATTTACTCGCCCCGCCCACACAGTTACGGAATATGACATAGTCATTTTTAGTGTTGGGTGCCCATAAGCGTCAATATGGGCTCAGGGCAAAAACTACCCAGCACCCGTGACTCCCGATACTGAAATATGTAAATCTTGTATAGCTTTATTTACATTATTCGGACTATTGCCCTCATCTTTGTCGCCATATTTATTACAACGTTTTGGCCGTTGTACGCCCCGGCCTTCTTCAGGTAGTTGTAATGCCGAACTGAATCTTTTATTTCGCTCACTGGGGTAGACTGTTCTAGTTCCACGTGCCGTGTCTAATGGATGTCAGTTATCTCCTGTTAATTCCTCTCTCCAAGTTCTCCACCGCCTTAACCAGGTATTGAACATACACTCTTTGGGTCCTGTCACTGGATCTAACTAACGCCGTTATCCACTGTGACATGTGAACTTGAGACAGATAATGTACACCTTGTATGAACATATATATATATATATATATATATATATATATATATATATATATATATATATATATATATATATATATATATATATATATTCAAGTGGTTTGATATGAAACCAATAACATATATTCACGCACAACAATGTTATTGAATTGATTGAATTTATCCATGTTAACTTTGAAATGATGTGTGACTGAATCAATTTTTTGATCACGAAAGCAAAACACTGTCTTTCATGATCTGAAATATATTGGTCGAGAAAACGTTTGAAGAAAATTCAATCCCAAAATTCCGTGATAATATTTATCAGGTTTAGCTTCAACTTCAAGAGAGAAAGACTGTATTGCAGCAACTTTCCAAGCGAGAAAATGTTTGCCTTGAAAATCACCATTCAAAATTCTGACATTTATGTGAATTTTAATACTACATCATTGTTACCAGTGAGAGGAAAGCAACTAACTTAATCACCAACATGTCCGCTACTCTTTTGTCTTTTGTTGTCGTTGTGACGTCCCCCCGGTGTCGCTGCGCCAAATGTGACGTCTGCCTAGCCGCGTCCGTCGTGCTATCCTGTCCTGTAACGACTAACTGGCTTGGCATTGGTCGCGGCACCAAATGTGACGTTCTAACCTTTTGGTGATTCGGATGGGAATCTGGTTAGATTCGGTATCAGCCTTGTCGCTCCCAGCTTGCCTCCAACGTCTGGTTACCGAAGTAACTGTTTTGATTTCCAGTCTAACCTACCCACGTTGTCAATTGATCTTAGGCAGACGAAATCAATCAGTCGCCGGGCCGTAATGCAAGCCGAGTTCGATCAAGGGTAACACCGCACAAGTATATGTAAAAGAAAAAAAAAATAACTCGAAAAGTTCAAATGTGTTAAAAAAAGGATAACAATATTTTATATCTGGTTGCTGAATACAGCACTGCGTCTTCTTCCCAACCCGCTATATGGATTCCTGACACTTTGCGTTTGTTAGGCGAGTCTTAACATCCTAAGTTGTTTGTTCTTTAAGAAACTGGTTCTTGGTGTATCTTCAGGCGATATTCGTAAAACTTGTTTCGGTGGTGTGAGTCTAAGTCGTTCTTCAAAAATAAATTGTTCTTGGCTAGAAATTGAGTCGTGATTTGCGTGGAATCTTTCGGCCAAGTTTCTGCGGGGCGGGTGCAACTCCAACTGCGAACTTGAACTCGAACTCAAACTGGTTTTCACTCGCTGCGACTCTGTTTATATGGACGCCGACCTTAAACCGGGGTGGGCTTGTCGGGGTTTGAGGTTCCTTGATAATTCTAAACCCACAATCCACTTATTATTTTCCATTTTTGGAAGTCTTTCGTCTTCCCACCTTCTTCTGTTCTCACATTGGTATCTCACCATGCCATCAGAGGGTGTCAACGGGTTTCCCCTCTCTCTCATAGTGGCATCTCACACCTATCCCGTCAGGGAGGCGCAACAGGCCTCCCCTCCTTCTTCACATGATTACCTCCGCCTAACGCTCATGCCACCATTCAGCCAATGGGCGCTCAGCAGCGTGGGTGTGGTCAGACTAGCCTCGGTTTAAAAAATCTTGCTCAAAAAAAAAAAAAAATTATCTTCCTTTTTCTTGTTTCTTTTTCTTTTCTTTCTCTTTCTTTCCTTCTGCCCGACCACAGACCCTTGGACTTTTATCTCAGCCAAATGTCACTTGGACTTTATCAACCGGGGCCTTCGCCAAATAAGTGGGTGGTCAATTGGACGTATTTGCATTCTTGGTGCCAATTACTGATCCGATAAAATAGTTTCGCTATCATAGCCAGCCCTGATAATAACCAGATGCTCCTCTCAATGATATTCTGCATATAGACAAAGGCTTAATCTTTCCTTCATGGTGGTCAGAGGACATTTTTGTTTTTCTCGGATAGTGCGTGCTTAATTAATTTTTATTTTTATCTCTTTAGAAATCTGCGGGAGGTCTCTTGTCCAACTTGAAAAAATCTTTTTTTATCATTGCCATGGGCAGATTGGATATGTCTTACTCGCCGCCCCGTAACATAAATCAGATTAAATTCTGTGTTTTATCTTCTCGACAATGGAAATAAAAATCTTACCACTTTACCTTGTCAGAAAAATAACACCGCTTAGTGTCCTTTTCGTGATGGCTTCTTATCACTTAAATTTAATTCTCGCCTTTCTTTTTTCTTCTTTCTTTCTAGCGTCGTAAACAGTGTCACATCGTGTGTAATTAATATAATAAATGTTTAGTCCATTCACAGGTCATAACATGTCCTTCAAGAACGAGATTGAATTTTAGACGCGATTTGAGAAAAAAAAAAGGACCTAAACATTTGTCAAAATTGCAACTCGTGATTATAGCATTTCACCCCCAAGCAAAGCGGGAAGCCACTGGGACGCAAGGGGTTACTGAAAATATAGAGCGAGATCAGATAGGAGTGATAGAAGAGATCAAGGCGGCAACTGGATATGTCGATTGACATTACATTTGAATAGCTGGAGATTATAGCTCTCAGGGAAACTGGAATAGGGAAGGGAGTTCCACAGGCGAGAGTTGCGAGACATGAAGCTATTAGAGTAGAAGAGACGGCTACATTTAGGAGTTTCGACAGTGAAAGGGTGAGAGCGGGATGCCAGCCTCGTAGGGCTCTTGAACTCATGAAGTCTGGGAACCAGCGAATGCAGCTACTCGGAGCAATTACCATGAAAGTATTTGTAGAAAACAGAGAGAGGCGACGGCGCGTCTGTGAGAAAGTGACTGTAGACGAGATGCCAGAGCAGGGCCAATTATATTGCATATGCGCCTACCAAGAACCCCTAGGCAAACAGAAGGGGCTCCAGACCATATATGGCAGCAATACTCCATGCAAGGGCGAATTGTTGATTTGTAGATCTGGAGAATCGATTCCGGGGAGAAAAATTTCCTGGCGCGGCACAGGGAGCCAACTTTCCTTGCGGTGGACGATGCAATTGACTCAATGCATATGTGTGATAGATAGATAGATAGATAGATAGATAGATAGATAGATAGATAGATAGATAAACGTTTGGCTGCAAACCATCAAATCAGTCGAGCATAACCTTATTACTGTATCATGAGCGCGTTCCTCACTGGGTAACCTACATTTATCATCCTATCCTAGAATAATCACACGACCAGTACGTTCTACTCTACGGTCATGCCTTGCCAAGTGCTCTAAACTTCTAGCCTTGTGCCAAACTAACATAAACTTAAAAAACAGCAAGGTACTCGTAATCAAACAATAATTAGCTAATGAGACTCGCAGCTTCTTACTAATCAACTGAAGGCGCCACAATTTTAACATGATTAAGCTAAGCTTGGAAATACTTATATTAAAAAGTCTACGATCAAAATGTCGTTTCCATTTTCCGTTCAAATTCAGAATTGTCCTTCTCCTAGACTAGTTGCCAACCAAGGATATAGGAGCTAGTCTGTCCTATTTAACTATAGCCGGGAGGGAAGAGATGGATAAATACATTTTCCATGGGGATTAATAGCACGTAACGTGTAATGAGCCCAAATGTAATTCGAACTCGGCTCTTCGATTCATCAATCCCAGCAGCTATCTATTCCGCTGTATGTTGACAATTTCTCTCTCTCTCACTCTCACTCTCTTTCTCTCTTCCTCTGTCTCTCTTTCTCTCTCTCACCCCCCACACACGCAGAAATGATTTCTTTTGACAGTCTTTTTCTAGTGAAAACTGATTCTCTATCCTTTCTGCAATTTGATCCTCTAACGAGACCTAGGTCTCTCTGCACTCTTGCTATTCCTGCTACCAAAACACACGTGTTGAGCCATGCTCTCTCTCTCTCTCTTTGTCTTTGTCTCTCTCTTTATCAATCTCTCTGCTGCCTGTTTTTATTCTTTAAGCAGCCTCTAACGTATGCTTCCGACCACATTGCGTTGAAACACCAGTTCCCGTACGATCACCAATGTTAAGCAACGTTGATGGAATACCAGGTGGCTTACGGTTGGATGTGCGGGTGGAGTAATGGATAATAGCTCTGAATTGTTAATCGGAGAGCCAAGTTTCAATTCCAGTTTTGTTCGCTTATTCACTTACGCGCAACTACCCTTGGGGAAAGGCATGAACCCACCTCTTTCCCCCAGTTATGGGTTAATTAGTAAAACTTGTATCACTAAATAAAATCAAATGAAAACATTGCATACAAAATATTTAGATTTCGGCATTAAATAGCCCATAGAGGTGTTGATATGCCGCTAATCAAGCAAGTATCTAAATGTGACGAAGGTCTCTCTCTGTATACTCTTGCTACTAAAAATTGTGTGTCAACCCAAAGACTATAATCTCGCTGCCTCGACTATCAAAATCGTATGTTGATTTGCGTGTGTATGAGCGCGTGTGCGTCTGTGTATGTGCATGAGAGTGTGTGTGTGTATGAGAGAGAGAGAGAGAAAGACGATTGCCTCAGTCCGTGGTCTTCTCCTTTCACCCCACCCCCGCCCAATATACATGGTCCCCACTCACGCACCCTTCAGCCAGCCATCGTTTTGCAGCAACCGAACTATTTTAAGAAAATTTCCCCGACAAGATTTCATGCATATGATCCCGGCGAGAATATAAATGAGATTATGTTTTAGATTAGCTTAGTTGGTATAAAAACAAAATCAAAATCACTACAGTACTAACAATGAGGTGAGCTTACAAAACATTGGTTCACATTGAAGCGTTCGCATGTTTACAAAGATTAGTTTGACACAAGGCGACACTAGTAGGGCGATATCAATGAGAATCAATCTTAGTACAATAATAATAGTAAACCGGTTAGCCAATCTCTATTGAAGACGTCTGCTCAGGTAAATTAGCATTTGTTCAAGATTGAAGCCATTGCCAGGTCAGCTACTAAGAAATTCGGTTCACTGTGTTGTACGAGACAATTTTTCTCTCCAGAATCTATCTTACATATCTATAAGTCTGCCATTCGTCCATGCTTAGAATATTGCTACCACTTATAGTCCAGTGCTCCTGCTATTTACCTAGAGCGCCTTGATAAGATCCAAAGAAGAATCAGCAATATTATTGGTCCTGATCTGGTGGCTCGGTCACTTTCCCACCAGCATAAGATTGTCTCTCTGTGTTTTTTTCTATAAATACTTTCATGGTAATTGTTCGGATAAGTTCTTCACTATGGTACCCAGATTTTATGAATATAAGTGTAATATTAGACTGGCGATGAGTTCTCATCAAATATACTGTTTAATTAGATGTAACCGTAAAAGCTATGCTATCAGTTTCTTTTCTCGCACTTCTCGTTTCTGGAACTCCCTTCTGGCTCCATGCTTTCCAGCCAAATTTGATCTTCAAACGTTTAAATGAAATATCAATCGCTATCTACTGTCCTCCTGATTATCTAGTGTCCTCCTGAATTTTCTCTTCCCGCTCATTATTACTGTTTCTGTTCCTAATTCTTCCACACCCAGTAACCCCTTGTGTCTTAGTGGCTTCAATGCCTTGCATGGGGTGATACCGATTAAAAAATGTGGTTTAAATTGAAACTATGCTGAGTGGATCTGAGGAGAGAGCACAAAGTCTAACGTGGTCAACAGTTTGAACACCACCAGTACCGTCAAACCCTTGGTCACGCTGACGTGTGGTTCCGTGCTAGCTTCTGAACATTTACCTCAGAAGGCTTGGATTAACCATAATGTGGTTTTTAATCAGTCGAGCATGACATTATTACTGTATCATGAGCGCGTTCCTCACTGGGTAACCTACATTTATCATCCTATCCTAGAATAATCACACGACCAGTACGTTCTACTCTACGGTCATGCCTTGCCAAGTGCTCTAAATTTCTAGCCTTGTGCCAAACTAACAAACTTAAAAAATAGCAACGTACTCGTAATCAAACAATAATTAGCTAATTAGACTCGCAACTTTTTACTAATCAATTGAAGGCGCCACAATTTTAACATGATTAAGCTAAGCTTGGAAATACTTATCCAACGATGCCGCGCACTGGGATGGCTACCCCAGGCCGAGAGAAACAAGCCGTGGTTAGATTAAGGGTGGGTAATCAACAAAAAGGCAACTAATACTTAATATCTTAATATCAGAAAGAGTTGAGCTTTCTTGGGGCATATAACGAGGAAAATCTGATACTCACGGGGCAGACAGAGAGCAAGAGGGACGGAGGAAAACAACGCATAACATATTTAGTGAGCTTCAGTGAAGGAGAGAGGAAGTTGTGGAAAGCAATGATCAACTACGTCCTGAATGGAGAAGAAGAAAGAATCAAATGATCTAACCACTCGGCTATAGTCAGAAAGACTAATTTGCTAATTCGCATTCCTTACCAAGGCATCCTATTTGTAGAAATATTTATATTTACCAGTGATACAAGATAAGCATTGTTGGCCACAAATAGAATTCTTGTCCGAAAGCAAATTTATTTAGAAATCACAACGTTAAGCACTGCTTGTTTCCATCTTTTTCTCGCAGCTTTGATTGAAAACCTTGGAGGGTAGAGTAGTCATGCCCTACCTGTCGAGAGTTGTCCCAGACAACATTAGTCTCACGGGCCACCCTAACAGCTTTGGCAGCTCAGTTCGGACAGGTGTCGGCTTGTATTACTCTACTGGAGCCAACCAAATTCGTTGGTGTCTCGGTAAAGGGCTTTTCAGTCGTCGGGTTGTCGGTCGCATCGAACTAAAACTTTTGCTTCGGCTTGATTGAGGAAGAGGGAAAGGTGGGGAGGAAAATAAAAAGGGACACGTTTACCTGAATTTGGAATTATTTGACGTGACGTGCCTGGTTCATAGCATAAGTGTTCTCATATTTCTTCGGGCTTTTTTTCCTTATGGCATTCCACACTTTTTGACCGTTTCTCTTCCCACGACTCCTGACGACGACGACGACAACTTTATTAGATTAAGTATTTACCGTTCGTCTTCTTATGTAAACGATACACGTATGGATTTACACACACACGTACACAAGTATTTGAGCGTGTGTACATAAGCATATAATGCTCATAACTGTATATCTCATGCATCACTAACATCCACAAAGATTCCTACATGTGTGTGTGTTTATATGTGTCTGTGATAAATGATTGATGTGAAAAATATTAGAACACGTGTTTCATCTTTTCATATATATATATATATATATATATATATATATATATATATATATATATATATAATTTTGTATTTGGGTAGCAGACATTCTTTTATACAAAAATCAACGTTGATAATGATTAAAAGAATAGCCGAAAGCCCTCGGACATATAGAACTTTCGGACAATATTTACATACTTTATGCCCAGAAAAGAAAAAAAAACACAAGAAAAATTAAATAAAAACTTAATCGCAATCCCTTGACAGTCATTTTTAATGAAACATATATATATATATATATATATATATATATATATATATATATATATATATACACTTTGGATTTATATCCTCTTTCGAATTACCCCTACTAATTGTCAAATAATATTATATATATATATCTATAAGTTTACCATTATATATATATATATATATATATATATATATATATATATATATATATATATATATATATATATATATATATAGAGAGAGAGAGAGAGAGAGAGAGAGAGAGAATTAATATGTGGAAACTGACTGATGTTACCTTCAGAATTACTCCGTCCACTAATCGGGGGATATCAGCAATTGACTGTTTATATTTCTCGAAATTTCTTTTTTATATGTACTTTACATTGGTGCAAGATTGATTTTTTTTCTAATTGTATGCGTGCGTGTATGTACGTATGTGTAGAATTTCGTGGCTATTTTTCCTTTTCTCTTTACTCTCACTCCTTATTGTTTTTTTACCTTTTATATCTTTTTTTCGCTTCCCTTTCAGTTTAGCGGTTTTGACATCCGGTTTTCCAGACATTCATTGTCCTAGTTAATTCTTGATCGTTCTAGTGTTTCCCCGAGTTATTAAAACTATATTTCATATTTTACATAGATTTTTTAATGCTTAATTGATAAGGTAAATATGTCTATATGTCTTCACTTGACAAGTTTTCTTATCTGATTTGGTGGTACCTTAAATATTAGTGTATTAATTGTAGGAGGTTATGTTCATAATTAAATTTGTATTTATTATTTTTGAGTTTGTATGCATGTACTTACATTCATTTACGCACACACATACATATACATGCACATACATATACATACACATACATATACATATATTAGGTTGGTGCAAAAATAATGACGTAATAATGTCGTTTTTGACGTATTTTTTACGTCAAAATACGACATTATTACGTCATTATTTTTGCACCAACCTAATATATATACATGTACATACTTACACATATACATATACAAACGCGTGCACACAAACACATGATCATGTGTATCCGTCTTTTGTTATTAATTTATAAACTAGTGTTTAAATGGTAAAGCGATTTTTTCAGAGTTGGATAGAAATTATCATGAACTTTTTATCTAATTATTATATATATTAATGGCACGCTGAAAATTCATCGAGCCAATCCCATTTCTAAAATCTGATCAAATACCTAAGTATAGTATTTATTTCTAGAAAGGTAATATTCAATACTTATGCATATATATATATATACACACGCACACACACACACACACACACACACACACATATATATATATATATATATATGTAAGCAAATATATGGATATAGATCCGACAGTATAAAGAAAAATATACGGAAAAAACAAACAAAAATCCTTATATGCAATTATGCTGTTTTAATGTTAATATAATGTCAACGTCGGACGTTTCGGTCTAATAAACCATCTTCAGGACATAGTCTTGTTCTTATGTCCATCGTCTTTGTCATGTTGAATTGATAATGTTAATTATATTTTATGAATATGTCCTGAAGATGGTTTATTAGACAGAAACGTCCGACGTTGACATTATATTAACATTAAAACAGCATAATTGCATATAAGGATTTTTGTTTGTTTTTTTCCGTATATTTTTCTTCATATATATATATATATATATATATATATATATATATATATATATATATATATAGGGTGCGGTGGTTAAATTGTCACCATTTTATTATTTTTAATTTCGTGCATGCGCGTTGTATGTTTTTAATTTTGTCGACTGCACAATATTGTCGGGTCAGTTGGGCGCTGTCCGTGAAAAAAAGGAACACTATGATGCAATTCACTCCGCCAGAAATTGACTGAGCATAAAGTTTTTATTTTCTTAATTTGGTTTGGGATGTCTGTAAACAATGAACGGCACTGTGAAAGTTTATGCCTACAGTTCTGGAGGTATCAAAGTTAAGGGAAATGGCCGAGCGGAAGCTGCTTAAATATTGAAAAAGGGTAACCTGCATCATGACGATTCGTGCCGGGCATCAAAAGTCATGGCAGCTGAAATACAAACCTGCAACAGGAACTACGAGGCCCTGACTTACAGGAAAGAATACAACGTTCTGATTTCCTCCGTACACCAGAATTCATCCAACAACTGCAGGAGAATGTGATGAAAGAACAAAGCAAGAGAATGCGGGCTTTGATACGGGAAATGGGTGTTTCGATTTCCACCATGAAGCTGGCATTGAATGAGGACCTCCGCTAACAGTCATACAAAAGGTGTAAAGGTCAACTCCTTACAGAAAAGGCTCAAGAAACCTGTCTGAAAACGACAAAGAAACTCCTAAACAAGGTGAAACATCCTGCAAAAGAACTTTTGTCAGTAACAGATGCACAACGCCCGGAACAAAAAATGGCTTGCCTATAATCCATATAACGTTCCTTGTGACATGAAGACCAAGTTTCCCCAAACTGTGATTTGTCTTCAGTGAGGGTGATGCCATTCCACTTTACATCTTTGAACAGGGTCTCAATTCGAAGGGCTTGTAGAGTTGCTGAACACCGTTTAAAAGCCTTGGTTGAAGAGGGTGGCTGCAAGATTTGCGGAGATATGTGGCAACAAGATTCAGTTCCCTGCCACACCTCCAGGAAGAGTCAGTAGTGGTTGTCAGATAATATTTATGGCTTCACCAGTCCCTACGCGTGGTCCCCTAACTCCCCTGATTGCAATCGAATGGACCATTATGCGTGTAGCGCGGTTGAGAAAGACACTAACTTCAGTGCCTGTAGCACCAAGGCCCAGCTTATCGACGGGGTTAAAGAGGCTTCTGAGGCTCTCCATAAGGACAGACACCGTGAAGTCCGCATGTGCCAGATTCCGGAGTCGGATCAAGGCCGTTGTAGATGCTGAGGGTAGTGTCTTTGAAGGAATTGTCTTGATCATTATAACCTGTATGCCACTTTTCTATTTTTCCAAGAAATTGATTTTTGGCTTAGGTATTAACTGTGCTTTCCTTAAAAAAATTTAGCCCGAACACCGTGTATATTAGTTATAAGCACAAGTCCTTGTAGAATTTAAAGCATCATTTTTTCTCTGCAAAAACAGAGAATAATTTATAAGTTTTATTAGAATAATTTTAAAGTTTTAAATATTTTAAAACTTTGTATCAATTTGTACCGGTTAGGTGATATTGTTATTAAGTAAAAACTATATTTACTAATCATAACTGGAAAAGTTTACTACAATTCAGTGAACCCAGTATTTTAAAAATACTTTTGAATTTTTGTCTGTTTTTTTTGTTTTTTTAAATGTGCCGATTTTTGCAAATACGGATATCCATACACGACATTATCAGAAGATAAGTGTGGTAAAGTTAAAATGTATTGGTAATTTTGTAACATTTCCTCAAAAAGCGTCTTTGTAAGACTGTAAAGCCAAAGTATCTAAAATTCAAAATATTAGATGGCTTAGGGATATTTTCTTAATTTTTTAAGATTACTGAGTAGTTAAAAAAAATTATATTAAATAGCGCTTACATCCTATTCGTCAAGTAATTTTTACATTTACTTATGTCCACTGTAAAAGAAATTCCCAAACATAAGTCTATCGAGAGAGTTGTCAACACCTCATAAAAAGACAGCTTTATGTTAAAAATGCTTTTTTGAGATATTTTAAACTAAAAGTACATGATATTTGTTTCAAATCAGAATAATTAAACTTTAAAGTGGTTAATCTTCCTCAAATAAATTTAAAATGAAGTATATTCTATTTTTTTTAATAAAGATAATCATGTTGCGATGATAGATTGGTTAATATGGGGGATTTTTAGTAATTTTAACGATTTCCAATAAAAATCATTCCAATCAATTTAAATTCGGTTTGAAATATAGCAAAGTAGTTTGCTTATTGGAAATATTAAACTGAATCTATTACCATAGAATTAAAACTAAAATAAAAACTTCAAATATTTTCATTTTTAAAAAATGCATTTTAAACCTTAGGTTCGCTTTTCTTTCGAAGTATATATATATATATATATATATATATATATATATATATATATATACACACACACACACACAAAGTAGTTTGATTTAAAAAAAAAAAAACCGACCGGGTATGTCTTTATAATTTTCCAGTTTTCGGATAAGATGTTGAGTATTTTGCTAGAAGTTGTAAAATTCATATTTTGTTATTTTTGTACTTTCGACTTTCGCGGCCATTATCAAGAACCGATATGGTGTTTGCGTGGGAGTTACAATTTCTTTATCTGCATCCAAGTATTCTTTGGGAAGCTGGATGTTTGAAATGGTATAGCATGACGTCATGTAAACGACCATTGGAAACGAGGCTGCACAAAAGAATGTGATTTAAATATTTATTTAATTTAAATTCTTATGCTTATTTTTTTACGTTATTTTTTGCTTTTTAAAAATTATTATTGTTATATACCGTACTTATGAACACTAATGTCTATGTCCCAATCCACACAAATACGTTGGACACTATTGTAAGTGGGGATAATATGTTGTCTAAGTAGTCCACCACTAGCAGTGGTTTACCTACTTCACGTCGTTGGCGAGTATTTTATTTTGTTGATGTTATAAAGATTAACATTTCATTTCCAACCCCCGTTTTGCTTATTCCTAACAGTAACACTTTCTAGGTTGCATCATTACCATACCAACCTGTTTTGAATTCTGAGTAGGTATTTCTTAAGCTTACCACTGCTGAAAACAAGACTACAATAACGGGGCATCCACTGGAGATCAAACCCACTAAGAGCTTAAAAGCAGACGCCATGTACGTCTCTGCGTCAGATTGCAATTCTCACGTAACAAGAATTTTATTCATTATGCAATTTTTCAAGCCAACACATTATCAAGAGTGACCCTGGATGCTGGAGGATGAGTGTTTTCATCGAAACCCCATCTCTAGATAGATTGCCAACCATTACCTGTTACATGCCGTACCTAGGAACACTAATGGCCATGTCCCAATCCTCATAAATACGTTGAACAATATTGTAAGTGCGAGTAATATGCTAAGTAGTTCACCACTAGCAGTCGTTTACCTACTTCACGCCGCTGGCGAGTATTGTATTTTGTTGATGTTACAAAGATTACTATTTCATTTCCAAGCTCCCTTTTGCTTATTCTTCATTCAGTAACCTTTCCTAGATTACAAGAGTGATAATACTGATAAAATATGTGCACTCATTAATTATATCACATGCACTTCAAGAAACCATCTCCTGTAGTGAATGATATTTTATTTAATGCGGGCTATTTATTTAGTATAATAGTAGCTTCTATAGTTTTAAGTCAATGTGCGTACGGATTGCATATATTTGGACAGGTTAATCTGTGAGAGAGTGTGGTGCATCTGTGCCCAATGTAAGTATTTAATTTTGTTTTATGATTATTAATGTTGGAGATGTAATCTCCCAGGGGACATGAGAATTCATAGACAATATTATTTTTACATAAACAAAAATAAACACATAATTAACTTATTCTATCGTAACCAAATACACGCTAATTATAAGCAGGTTGAAAAAAGCAATTAAAAAAATAATTCACTGAATTATCCTAACAAACAACAAAGATTTATCATTTACTACAATAAGTCTAAAACATCTAACTTCATTATTACCAACAACACCCTATATTTTTGCCTATCCTGATGAACGCTTATCCTCGCAAAGAGGCTCGTTGCTTTGAACATGTATTGGGACTCAAGTTCGCCCCAGACCTCAAGTGGAACTCATCTATACGATCCGTCGCTACAGATGCTGGAAAAATAGTCGGCTCTCTCTAGCACTCTAGAATGTGCCTGACTCCTTCTGTTATTCTTTATCTTTACAAGAGACAAATTAGGCCAAAAAAAAAAAAAGGTGGGGGGAGCATTGCTGCTATATCTGGGCTAGAGCTATTCAACCCTCATTTTCCAGCCTTGATAGAGTTTAAATCCTTTACGCTGTCTTGGAAGGGGATGACTTATTTTTCCACATTGCAGCCTCTTTCACCACAGGGGCAAAGTTTCAAGCTAATCGCTACTCTATCGCTATTTCCATAGCAAATGTTCAGATGAGCCACACTCCTTAGTTCCAACAATTCAGAACTTTATACCTAAAACTCACCATGCTACATCCACGGAATCGAATCATCCATATATCCTCCGTATTCCAGTTTTATGGAGGAAGTTTCACTCAGACAACTTTATCCCAAGGACAGGTACTTTGTGGAACAGACCCCTGCGTGGGTGCTTCCTTTAAGCACAATAATCTAATTTCTTCAAGTCATAGGCTAATTATTATCTGCCCTCATCTGCATAATCTTCACTTCCCCTTACTTTCATATCACACACGCCATTCAATAAGCCTATACCTTGAGTGGCTCTTGAGCCTTGTATTGGGTGAACGTTAGTAAACGAAATAATTCATGAAATAAGAATAATACTTTAAAAGTGACGTAAAATAAATAATGACAATTCATTAAAGTTCTTTTCTCTCAGTTGTGCTTTTGTCATGTCAGTTGATCAATAAATAAATAAAAAGCACGCTGTATCAAATTGTGTACTTTTTATAGCGATCTCCAAAGAACAGTTGGCTTTCTTTTTTGTTTTGTTTTTTCGATTTTATTTCCGAATTGTGCAAACCTCTTTTATAACTCATCATTGATTCCACTTCCTGATTAAAGATTTGTGATAAATTTTATTTATTTGTCGCCGTCGAGAAATCAAACAAAAAAACAGACGACCAAACATGGCAAAAAGGCAGTTGGTCACGTTACCAGTGAGTCATGACGTATTCACGTTTCTTTTTTTCTCCTAGTCACGTGACCATTCGCATCCAGAGCCAACGTTTGAGCCTTGTCTGGTTCAATATAAGAATCAATATAATTTTTTTTTTTTTTATGCGGACGTATCGATACAGTTGGAATTTTCGGAAAGCGATCGAATGGAAGAAGAGGCGATCGAATCGTTGACATTCTTTTTACTTTTTTCTTTTTACTTTTTTTCTTTCTTGCATAATCTCCTTTTGAAGAACTCTCACTCTATAATGTAAGTCTTAAGTCTTCAGGAGAGAAAAAAATATGATATTTCTTCAATATCTGTCTTTTCTTCCACGAACCCGACCGGCACAGGGTCATCAATAAATAATATTTTTCGTTGGTTACACATTTACAAATGTAGTTAGGTCGCCTTTGCTGTCATATAAGTACCACCCAGGCATTAGAGAAGCTAAAAAAGTCCACGAACTAATTAGGCCGTTCATATAAAAGAAAGAAAGAAATCATTATAGACAAGGTAGGTAGACCTAAGAATAGCGGAAAGCACGAACCACGAAGGCGCCAAAGATACCAGTTTCAAGTGAAATAATCAAAGTATCAGGTACTTCATGTAAAAAGAGCAAATGAAATTAATTCATGAAAGTCTTCTGTTAACAACAGCGAGTTAAATACTTCACAAAGCAGTTAGGCACTTGATGGGAAAGGAACTGCGAACAACGGAGGTAGGCCAGAGAAGAGCATCGTGTGGAATCATTCACGAATCAACAATTCGAATAAGAGAAGCAAATGAGAAAGTACACTTAACAATTATTGAGCCCAGATAACTGAGACAAGTGAAATAATCCACGAACCAGTACCATAGGTAACAATAGCAAATAAATTACTTTACTGACCATTTGGGTAGCCGAGATAAAATGGCGCGTAATATAGTTAACAATCCAGCTACGTACTCGAGATAATAGCGACAAAAAATCCCCCCACCACCAAAAAGAAAGGCTTCTAAAATAATTTCATTAATTTGTGAATAAGTACGGTAAGTTTCATTAAAATCAGACAATTATCTGATTGTTGCAAGAATTTCCAAATCAATGAATTTTCCACCACAAAAAGAGGATCGAATTTATCATACAAATTTATGGTCACCCGTTGACACGAGAAAAAGAAAATTTTTAACCAAAATTTCGAATATTATAAAACGGATTAAAAATATAATTGAACAATCAAAAAGCTCCCGGTTCGGTCTTTCTTCTTCATAACAACAAAGATTTTGATGATAAAACTTTGTTTTTATTAAGATTCGGGCATTTTTTCATCATGAGCATCTCATTTCTTTAGCGAATCTTTGGCGGTATTTGCATTAAAAACATTGCATCTAAAAAGATGGGGTAAAATGCTCAGTATCAGGGATAGAGCTTATGTAAATATAAAAGAGAACAACACTCAGAGGCGACAGACTGTTTCATGCAAATCTTCAGGCCATGTGCGTTGTGCTTTTGCTCGACTTTTTATATATAAGGTCAGTAATGCATAATGGGTAGTCTATTGCATTGTCGGTAGTCAATTTTATTATTCCAACGGTTATTTTGGTGGGCGTGGTTTGTTAATTTGTTTATTATTTAATCAATTTATTTGTTTGGGTTCATTTATTTTACTTGTTTTTGTTTATTTTATTTATTTTCGTTTGTTCTTGTTCGTTTTCAGTTTTCGATTTTAAAATAGCGTAGTAAAAATTAATTTCAGTTTCTTCATTTTGAGATGAGTTCTGATCATTTATTTAGTAGTTTGTTTTGGTCTGGGAAGGTAATTCTGACTATTTTTCCTCCAGACAGAGTTTACAGTTTTTGGATTGATCATTGTAGGCTAATGTTCTTTTTATTATTTTCCATGATATTTTTGGTGTGAGTTTTGTTGTTGTTGTTGCTGTTTTTAATCTTCCATTTTACTTACTTCGTGCATATATATACAGCGTTTCCCCTATTCCCTTATTTACCAGTCTGAATATTGTTTACGTTAGCATACGAAGATGAGTAGATATGTCTATATCAAGAATTAAAGAAAAATCTGTGTGTAAAGTCACTATTAGGAAAAGTATAAATCTACATCTTTTTCCCCTAGCTATGGCTTAATTAGCAAAACTTATATCAATAAATCATTATTATTTTCTGGCTTTAAATAATTTGCAATGGGTTGATAAACCGTAAAAACGAATCAATCAATTATTGTCAACAGTAAATCACTATAAACTTATAAATTTAACAGTTAACCAAAAAAACGTAATGTTTCAAATGAAAGATTATTAAACCTAACTGAACACGACACGATATCATATTATTTTTAAAATTATTTTTAAATGTCGGGACGCTACATAAACGCACATTCAAGAAGAGTTTGTGAAAGAATGAGGCAAAAAAAGACAAAAAAAAACAGGATTTTGCATTGAAAAGACCCTCGAAGGAAAAAGGAGACTCAAATTGGCAATCCAGCTAATGCAAACAACATATTGAAATCAATAATTACCATATTTGTGAACATATAAGTCGTACCGTTTTCTTCCACTGCAAATGCAAGGTGTTCCAAAAAATGAACCCACTCTTTAAATGACAACAAATGTCGTGTTTATTGACTTGCAAATAAGATTAAAGGCTAAAATTACGAAATATTAATGTTTACTGACTTACAAAAAGATTAAAGAATTAAATTAAATATTAAATGAAATTAAATGTATATTTATAAATATTCAAACAGACGACGATGTTAAAAAGTGAGTACATTCTTTGATTCAAATGTTAATATTCAATGTTCTGGTATTATGGTAAGAAAGCTGGTCGTCGAACTTTTGTGTTTAGGGGTTTGGGATGGGTTACAAAGAAAATTGTCAAAATATGACATTGTAAAAAACATGTCTTATTAACCGGTAAATATTTTTAATCATTTCACACCAAGCAAGGCAATATAGCCACTAGGATGGAAGAGGTTACTGAGTGTTAGAGAATATGAGAAAAACTACTATTAAGGAGAGAGGACAATAAAAGAATAAGAATTAAGAAGACAGAAAATAACAATTGACATTACATTTAAATTTTTGAAGATCAAAGGCAATAAAGTCACTAGGATGGAAGAGGTTACTGAGTGTTAGAGAATATGAGAAAAACTACTATTAAGGAGAGAGGACAATAAAAGAATAAGAATTAAGAAGACAGAAGATAACAATTGACATTACATTTAAATTTTTGAAGATCAAAGGCAATAAAGCCACTAGGATGGAAGAGGTTACTGAGTGTTTGAGAATATGAGAAAAACTACTATTAAGGAGAGAGGACAATAAAAGAATAAGAATTAAGAAGACAGAAGATAACAATTGACATTACATTTAAATTTTTGAAGACTAAAGACAATAAAGCCACTATGATGCAAGGGGTTACTGAGTGTTAGGGAATATGAGAAAAACTACTATTAAGGACAATAAAAGAATAAGAATTAAGAAGACAGAAGATAACGATTGACATTCCATTTAAATTTTTGAAGATCAAAGGCAATAAAGCCACTAGGATGCAAGAGGTTACTTAGTTTTATAGAATGTGAGAAAAACTACTATTAAGGAGAGAGGACAATAAAAGAATACAACCAATACAGAATACAACAAATAACATTGCATTTAATTTTTTCAATTTCAAAGTTAACTGGAAAGCAAAGAGCCCGAAGGGAGTTCCACAAGCGATAAGTACTACAGAAGAAACTGTTAGCATAGGACTTACGGTTAAATTTAGCTATTTCAACTGTGAAATGATGAAACCTTGTCGTCAGTCTGGTACAGGGCTTAAATTCGTAAACTCTAGGTACGATAGCAGAAAGTTCATCAGAACAATTACCATGAAAATATTTCTAGAAAAGACAGAGGGAAGCTATGTTACGGCAGTTGGAAAGTGACTGAAGCCGAGATGCCAGGTCAGAACCAATAATATTGCAGATTCTTCTTTGGATTTTATCAAGAATCTCTAAATATATAGCAGGAGCACCAGACCAGATTTAGCTGCAATAATGAAAGGTAAGACGAATAGTAAGATAGATTCTGACGAGAAGAATTGTCCAGAACAACATAATGGAGCAATTTTTTTTTGTTTTTTTTGGGGTTTTTTGTTTTTTGTTTTTTGTTTTTTTGCTGCAGACTTAGCAATTGATTCAATCGACTCTTTCCGCTTCATGTTTTTTTTAGTGAAAACAAATTTAATAAAGCAAAACCTGTCATAAATGGTTTATGAAAACTCATAAATGCTAAACTTTACGTCATCGAAGGCTGCCTCACTGTGGTTAAGGAGCTGGTCAAGCATATACGCTAATGTCGTGGACTGTGTTCGATTCTCAATGGTTGCTCGATACGTATGGCCTTGTGCTAGTCTTAGATCAGCTAAATCAATAGCAATAATATACGTTATATGGGAAATCAAGCCCCCACACCCGCCGACACACCCACACACGCGCACAAACACACACATACACACACACACCGTAGTCTCAATAGACATCAAACTACTGGGACGAAGCTGTGACTAAAATAGGAGACACTTAATGTTTACCCAGCGTAAATATCTGTGACCTTCATCTCTACCTTTTCCCCATCAATGACTCATGAACCCCCCCACCTCATTTTTTTTTACTTCCGCAGTAAGATACGTGTCACGTGATTTCCTTTTTTTATTTTTTAATCAATTCTCTTGTTTTAACACGACGCCCGATTTCCGTCGGTCACGTGAAATGACGTCATATCAAAGTTTTACATCAAAGGACCGCATCTGTCGGTCTCTGTCTAAACGCTCGTGCGCATTCGACCCCCCCCCCACAACGTACCCGCCCCCGCCACTCCTCCCAGTCTGTATGACGAATTAATGTCACGCTGGACCAAGATTTTTAATAATCTGCCTTTAATACTGCAGATCGCAATTTCAATGTGCCGTGTCCCTCTAGGACGTTGGCAATCATGGCTCTCCACAACTACCTGTTCTTTATAGTTCGTAGCAATCTTTATCTACTTACCACCCGTCCCCGTCCTTGCTCATTCACAGATATTCAATGTGTTGGTTATTCGCAGCTTCTTGCCTTCAATATGTCCTTTGAGTGTTATATTCTCCAAGCCCTATTTCCTCTTTATGTGCCCCAAAAATTTCAACTCTCTTTCTGACTGTATGTCTCTATGCCCTTTCATTCCCATTTTTTGTAAAACTT
Organism: Acanthosepion lycidas; assembly: GCA_963932145.1. Lineage (NCBI taxonomy): Eukaryota > Metazoa > Mollusca > Cephalopoda > Sepiida > Sepiidae > Acanthosepion > Acanthosepion lycidas. The sequence continues at coordinate 4,169,763 of OZ010598.1, forward strand.
TCTCTTTACTCAATGTTCAATCCATGTTAATCTCAGCATCCTTCTGTAGGACATCTTTGTCACGTTTAGTTTTGTCTTCATCAGTGAAGAGACTCTCTAGCATTCACTGTAACGTTTTATTTGTTTCTAACGAAATTTTCCCATGTCTTAACACTTTGTTTAGTTTCTAGGAAGCATTTTTGGGCTATTCCAAAACGTCTTCTGATGTCTGTGTCACATTTTCTTTTGTCTGCTGCAACACTACCTACATAATGTCGGCGAGCGAAAGTTTGATCCGAGGCAGAATGCACAGATACTACACTGATCCTGAGAAGAGTGCACAGATACTACACTGATCCAGGGATCAATGCACAGATACTACATTGATACTCAGTAGAATGTACAGATACTACACTGATCCTCGGCAGAATGCACAGATACTACACTGATCCTCAGCAGAATGCACAAATACTACACTGATTCTAAGCAGACTGCGCAGATACTATACAGATCCTAAGTGGAGTACGCAGGTACGACACCGGTCCTAGTTAGAGTACAAAGGTTCTACACTGATTCTGGGCAGAGTGCACATTTACTGCACTGATCCTAAGCAGATTGCGCATGTACTACACTGATCCTAAGCAGAGTGCACAGATACTACACTGATTCTAAGTAGTGTATGGATCCTATACTGATCCTAAGTAGAGTGCGCAGATAATTTACAGATCCTAAGTAGAGTGCACAGGTACGACACCGAGCCTAGGTAGAGTGCACAGACACTACACTGATCCGAGGTAGAAATGCCAAGTCGTACGTAAATTATCCCGTCATTTTTTACGGGCATTAAGCGCGTGAGACTATAAATAATCTAATCTTTTTGAAGTATGAATGTAGTTGAACGAATAAATAAATTGGTCATTACGGATTTAACTGTGAGAACAGATGACAGATAATGGAGTTGGAGATGGTAACAGAGAAGTAGAAACGATTTAAGGTAAGCCGTCAAGGTGTAAGAGACAGGTGAAATATTCAGGTTAAGAGTAAGATAAACAGAACGCAGGCGAATAAACAGAGGGAGATAAGACACCCGTAGGCGTCAGTGAGGAGATGGGTGCCTGTAAAATGGCAGGCGACCGAACATGAGAGGAATAATCGAAAGATATTGGCACAGGGTGCAGATTCTCGATTTACGAAAATGTTTTTTCTTTTCAGACTGAGAAACGGTAAAAAAAAAAAAAAAAAAAAAAAAAAAAACGAAGGAAAGATTCTTGATAATAGTCGCATCATACCTGGTAGATTACCTAATGTAACCGACGAAGGCTGAAGAATACAGCGGCTGGAATGATGGGACAAAAAAGAAGAAAAAAAAAAAAACAAGCGGGAAAAGTACTGTATTTGACGGCATATAAGGCACAGTTTTTTTTTACTAAAAATATGTTTAAAAATTCCCCTACGTCTTATATGTCATGTGTATGTTTAAAATTCATGATAGTCAGCTGAAATTAGCTACCTGGCAACTCCTATTAGCTTAGGACTTTAGAGTAACTTTACCTATTGTCATTATTTAAAAGGCTATTATGCAGATTAAAAGTGTTATCATTGATAATATTCATTATCTTAATTTCATCACGTTTAATATTAATACTTTGTTTCACTAAAATTATATCCATGTAAGATTTTGAGTATTTGTGTTCGGAGTTGTGGATAAACTTTCCGAAGTTCATATTTTATTACTTTTGTTCAAGTACTTTCGACTTTCGCAGTCATTATCAAGAACCGATGTAGTGTCTGTGTGGTAGTTAAACTTCCTTTCTCTGTATCCTGGTGTTCTTTGGGAAGATAGATGTTTGAAATGGCCTCAAGTGACGTCACTTGTATGGCTACTGGGAACGAATTAATTATTTATTAATATAATATTAATTTTATTTTTTTATTTTATTATTTTATTATTATAATAAAATATGTGTGCACATTAATTCTTTTAGATAACTTCTCTCTATATATAATCCATCTATAAATATGTGTGTATGTTTGCGCGTGTGTGTGTGCGCATTAATTCTATCATATGCACGTTTAGATACATTCTCCATATATATAACCCATATATATATATATGTTTGTGTGTGTCTGTGCGTGCGTGCGTGCGTGTGTGTGTGTGTGTGCATGTGCGTTTGCGTGTGTGTGTTCGCACATTCTATCATATGCACTTTTAGATACCTTCTCTATATATATAACCGACATATATATGTGTGTGTGTGCGCGTGTGTGTGTATGTGTGTGTGCACATTAATTCTATCATATGAGCTTTTAGATACCTTCTCCTGTCGTATTTGATGCGGACTGTTTATTTTGGATAATAATAACTTCTAGTGTTTTAAGTCTTTCCTTGCATTGGGTGCTGTAGAGTATTTTTGTGTTATCTACTAATATATATATATATATATATATATATATATATATATATATATATATATATATATATATATATTATCCCTTTAAACGCTATTTCAAGGCTGAGCAGATATGAAAATTTCGAGAGTTTATGACGAGAAGTATTTCGCTTTAAGGCACTATTCACACCTTACTTGATCAGCAAAGATTCTTCGTGGCAGAGTTAGTTAAAGAACGATGGATCTATTGACAGTTCCCTCTGTCCAAAAGAATGCAGGTTCAAGTCGCGTTGGAGAGTGCACATTTTCTCTAGTAAGACTTCCAGTGGACGAAAATAAATATATTGCTTAATAAACAAACATTAAATATTAGTATCTGCTAGAAGTAAGTTTAAAGTGATAAAATCTGTCGAATCAATAAATATATAATTCATTGCTTTAGCCACAGAGATACTTACTCATTTTTACTTAAATAGTGTTTTGTCTTTCATTATAGCGTGAAGAAGCCGAAAGAAGTAGACCGGCTCTCAGCGAAAAGCGTCTTTTATAGCTTTCTCACCTTGCTTCATCATCTCCACTTTTGTTTCGGATACTATTATACATCCTACAAACACACAATATTATACATCCTACAAACACACAATATTATACATCCTACAAACACACAATATTATAAAACCTACAAACACACATTAATCCTACAAACACACATCATACATCCTATAAACACACAAAAGTCATTGTATAAGAGTAACAATATGCGCTTTTAGAAATTCAGACAAAATGCATATTCATCAATTAAATATTGGTACCTCCAAAAATTCGCTATAAAAGGGCATACCATGATGAAAAGGCTCTAAACTCGATAAAAACAAAGTTTTATCGTTCAAATATTATTATTAAAAGAAAACACGAAAGTATTTTTGATTATTTTATTAAAGTTTTTAATCCTTTCTAGCACGTTCGAAAGATTTTCTTCCGTAAGCATGTAGGTCAAAGATTAATATCAGGATTTTTAGCACCTTTTTTGGAAATTCTTGCAAAAATCAAATAATTGTTGGATTTTAGTGAAATTATCGGGATTCATTCACAAATGAATGAAAAAATCTTGGTAAAATGATTTTTTTTATGTCTGTTACCATCACTTCCTTAATTCATGAAATTTCAAGAAATGAAAATTTCAGACTCTTCATATTTCTATTAGTTAAAAACAGGACTCGTTAGAGAATTTAAATCATCAATTTGTCTTTGTCAAATAGAAACACCATTTACCGAAAATCTGCTCTAAATCGTAAAATAAAAAATGTAATAAAACTATGACATTATTTAATGAGTAAAATCTTTTAATTGCTTTTATAAATAAGATATATTGAAGATACTATTGTGAAAGAAAATATGTTTCAATGAATAATGAATTTTTACAAGAATTATAATCAGTTTTTTTTTCATTTTAATGAGAAAAAGTTATTAAGTTTTAAATACTTTAAAATTCTGTATTAATTTTAGCCTTTTAGATGATATTATTATTAAGGGAAAACTATATTTACTAATAATGAATGGAAAAGATTAATACAAATCAACAAACATCAATATTTTTAAAGAATTTTGAATATTTGTATGTGTACAAACGGGCCGATTTTTTGTAGGTACAGGCCAACATACACGACATTATCAGAAAAATAAGAGCGATAACTATAGTAAATTTAAATTGAATATTTCTAAAATTAAAAAAAAAAACAAAAAAACATTAGTTTACGGAGAATATTCTCCTAAATTCCTAAAATTACTGAGTACTTAAAAATTATATATAAAAAACGCATCACCTCATTTTCTTCAATTATGTTTCACAGATAAAATCTCCGTAGAACAACAACAGATCTGTCATCAGGCTGTCAGTACCTCAACTCTGTTAGTGGCGGATTTAAAACACAGCTAATGTCGGGTTAAAAAATGCATTTCTGTGATATTTTGAATTAAGTAAAAATTAAATAATATTTGTTTCAGATAATATAAATTATACTTTAAATCAGCTAATATTCTTGAAATAGAGTTCCAGAAATGTATATTTTATTTTTGGGAGATTTTTAATAAAGAGAATTATATTGCTATGAAAGACGACTTAAAAAGGCCGTTAATCACCTATTTTAGCAAAAAAAAACAAACAAAAAACCTTCCAGCAGTCAATTTAAATTAGTTTTTGAAATGCAACAAAGCATGTTGCTTATTGGAAAATAGATTAACTTGGAAGTAAAACTAAAATCAAAGCTTGAAGAAAGATTTTTCGTTTTCTGTTTTTTTTTTTTTTTTTTTTTTTTTTTTTTTTTACGTACTTACTTTTAAATTATCGGGGCATAACTGAAAAGGATTTTCTTTTTAACACCCGAGCATCATTTACTGCTGAACCATTTTCTTTCAGAAATTAGTACGCGTTTCCGTAAAGCGATTTTATTTTATTTTTTTTTTTTTGTACTTAATTTAAGAATAAAGTTAACTTTCAAATATATGTAAACATCGACAAACAAAAGAATAACAAAAGAAAAAAAACATCTAACCCTAATTTGAAAGTTAACTTTATTCTTTAAAAAACAGAATAACCATAAAAAAAACACCTGACCCTAATTTGAAAGTTAACTTTCTTCTTAAAAAAGAAAAATAATAACCAAAAAAAACAAAAAAACAACACCTAACCCTAATTTGAAAGTTAACTTTCTTCTTAAAAAAAAAGAAAAAAAGAATAGCCGAAAAAAAAAAAAACACCTAACCCTAATTTGAAAAACTAAAAAATATTAATTGGCGAATACAACGTGAACGCCCTTTTTATATCATTTTTTTTTAATTAATCAGTAACCTTAAAAATTTGTGAAAATATTTGAAGCCATCTAAAATTCAAGCCCTACATATAAAGGCGTTTATTGAGAAAATGTCAGAAAATTACCAATAAATTTATAGGTGCCTCTTTTATTTTCGGCTAATGTTACGTATGAACGTCTGTATTTACAAAAATTAAAAATTAATTTTAAACCTTAGGTATCGTGTTTTTGGAGGGATGTTCCCTAATTAAATAGCAATGATTCAGTTTAAACCCTGTTATTGACATTCTGCTTCGCTACATTTTCAAAAATACAACTTGAAGAAGTACTTTTCACAATGTTATGATCTTTACGTAACGAACAGTAAATAAGGAACGCCTATCCTAAATATTTGGCAATAGCTGATACGAACGCGCGTAACAGCTTTTAACAACGAAATAACAATCTGCTGCGTACAAAAATGAATGACTCCAGAAAAGTACAAACAGGAAAATTATAATTTTTTCATCGATAAATGATGACTATTGAATAATAAATATTATTTCTTTCTTTTCAGATGAATCCAGTTTAGTGGCTTCAATCGGACAATAATTATCACATCATAATAGAGAGAATTTTCTTGAAATAACATCATAAAGTTCAAAAGAGAAAATACTGTTGCAGATAAAACTGGACGTGGTTTTTGAAGAAAAAAAAAAAAAACTCTTGGCCAGAGCAGAATTAAGCATTCCGTTGAAAATAAACCAAATATTACAAGTAAGGAATAAATCTCTGGATTGAAAATCACAAAAAATTCAATTGCGAGAATGTTGCACAGAGCAGATCGGCCTACGAGAAAATCGACCACATGAGGATCATATTCAAAACGCTGATTCTTTGAATCTCATTTGTAAATACACATTTCGATAAGTGTGTCGTAACCAGCAGGAATAGACTGCGGCCAGAAGAGATAAACATCGAACATTTAGGGCATAATGACAAAGAAATTGTTTAGGTATGTCAAGATGATTTTGTCGAGGGTGTGATAGTCACGATTTGTCTCGTCAGTCCTAAGGTAGCAACGCTTCTAACCATGGATTTATAGAACAAACAATAACAACTATATATTAGGCGGAACACTGGCGCCGTGGGAACGACAAGAATTGATCATAAATCACACGTGTGAGCGTATTTGTTTTTAGTATGCGAAGCTCGTACTTACAAATAAATCCAAGTAACTAATGACGGGACGTTAGTTCTCGTCCAAAATTCATCTTAGAAAACTATCTTTGGCTTCTATCCGTACGGCTGATGCTAACCTCAAAGAGAACAAATTATTGCGCCTTCTATGAAAAGATGAAATTGATAAAGTTATATTTCTGGGTATTACTGATTTTACAATTACACGAGTGTGCTGCTACAGAACTCAGACATGAATAACAATGAATGTAGTACCTGATTTTTAAAGAACCACCCGCGTGACAAGATTTCAAAAAATGTAAATTGTAAAATTATAAAAGACATAAAAATAACATTAGAAAAAGAATTAAATAAATGAATTAATATAAGAAAAATAAATTAATTTCAAAGCTGAATTCGTTAAGCATCTTACGTCGCAGGGCTTTCAAACAAGCAATACGGCTTTTGTTTCTCCCGGTCAATGATGTACTGACGATAATTGAGGAAAAAGTTTACCACGCTCTAGATAAAAATGGTGAAGCCTGGAGTGTAGACTTGGACATTTCGATAGCTTTCGATAGGGTTTGGCAGCTTCTCCACAAGCTTAAGAGTTACGGTGTCTCCAAACAAATTTTTGAACTAATCAAAGCTTTCCTATCGAATCGTGAAATGAAAGTTATCCTGAATGGGCACTCGTCTCGATCCTTTCGCACTAAAGCGAATGTCTCCCAGAGCTCCATCCTTTGTTTTACTTTGTTTTTAATTTTCATTAATGGCCTTCCCGAGGGCATCAGCTAACAATTTGGTATCTATGCTGATGGCACAATCATTTACTCTTGCCTCGACAGTATTGCTTATTAGTCAGATATGGTCAAAATGGCAGCCGATGCCCAAAACGACCTTCAGTCTGTTGTTAACTGGGGTAAAAGGTGACTTGTTAATTTTAATGCCTCCCAAACTAAACTGCTCCCCAATAATCATCTGAGAGACCTTTCTCTGATTTCCATCAACATGGCTAATGCTAACCTCCAGGAAAGTGACTCGCTGCACCCTCTCAGCCTAACATTCACAGATGACATGACGTGGAAAGTCTACATTGAATCCGTTGCTAGGTCATCAGCTAAGAAAGTTACTTCACTGTGTCGTGTATTTTTGGTAAATCTATAAAATGTGATGTCAGTGTTATTTTAATTTTTGTGTAATTTAGATGATAATTTATACATCTCCCCTCTCTCTCACTCTCTCTCTCTCTCTCTCTCTCTCTCTCTCTCTATATATATATATATATATATATATATATATATATATATATATATATATGAAGAAATATAGTTTTAATGTGTGCTATATTTATAGGATAAAGTGCTCAAAACCAGAGATAGAGCGTATGTAAATATAAATATAAAAGTGAACATTGAAGTCAACACTCAGAGGCGACAGGCAGTTTCATGATGGACGCAATCGTCAGGCAGCGAATGCTGGGTTTTTCCTCTATATAAATAGCTAAGGAAAACTCCAGCATTCGCGGCTTGACGATTGCCTCCAGCAGGAAACAGCCTGTCGCCTCTGGGTGTTGACTTAAATGTTCACTTTTACATATATATATATATATATATATATATATATATATATATATATATATATATATATATATATATAAGAAAGAGGATGTAGTGGTTCCAACGAGAGAAAAGTATGTATATTAAAAAGAAGGGAAGAGAGGTGCCGTAAACGTTTTTGGTTGTAATGTGGATTTATTTAGAAAAAATATTATGTTTTGTCTTACATAATTTTACTACACGTGTTTCTGGTCTCGTGACCGTCTTCAGGTAAAAGCGGAGATTTCCACTTATTATTAAAAATAATTAATTTTTTCTTTTGTTTTTCAATGTTAAATATTCTCGATATGAGACATTTTCTGTGTTAGTAATCCGAATTTCTTTCTTGAATTGGATCGTTCGGTAGGCAAGTTTATAAACAGTAAATTCGACCTTGCTTGCCGAACGATCCTTGGTGGCCGAGCGGTCAAGGCACGTCAGCGTAAATGACGGTTCCGTATAGGATGCAGGTTCGAATCCTGTCTAAGGACGAATATTTTCTATGGAAATTTCTCGGACATTCAGCCCTGTAAATGTTATTTAATACTGTTTATTATAAACAGAGCATTTACTTAAATACTTGTATCTATAAAAAGAACGTTAAACATAAAAATGTCTTTAATATATATGTTTCATTAAATAATAAACACGTATTATGTCTATTTTTATACTTAGCCTTTACAGTTGTCTAATCATTTCTTTGATGTTAAGATGAAATTCATCAAGGAGGGCAGCGTAGTTTTTTCCTATTCAAGTACTTTCGCTCTCCTCCAACTTCATCTTAACATCAAGAAACTGATTAGACAACTGAAAAGGATTAGTATTCAAATAAACAGACATAATATGTCTATATTATTCAATGAAACATGTTTGAATGAAGATATGTTGTCTAAATATACATACATACATACATACATACACACATATCTGTCTATATTTTTGAGATGAGGTATTATGTACACTATTTATATTATTCGGACTATTGTCCTGAGGTTTGTCGCCATATTTATTCCAACGTTTCGGCCGTTGTACGCTCCGGCCTTCTTCAAGTGGTTAGAATGTCGAACTGAACCCTTTATTTCGCTCACTGTGGTAGACTAGTTCCACGTGCCATGTCTAATGGATGTCAGTTATCAGTTATCTGCTGTTAATTCCCCTCTCCAAGATCTCCACTGCCTTAACCGGGTATTGAACTCACACTGTTTGGGTCCTGCCACTGGATCTAACCAACGCCTTTATCCACTGTGCCATGTGTCCTTGAGGACACATGGCACAGTGGATAAACAGGACCCAAACAGTTTGAGTTCAATACCCGGTTTCTATAAATGCTAAATTTAAGTAGAGTTTCAGAAAATATTTTTTATCTGTCGGCGGAAGTAATAATGAAAAGAAAGAAAGAAAGAAAGAAAGAAAGAAAGAAAGAAAGCAAGCAAATGAAGGCCGATAAGTGAAGCGAGTCATGGAGGGAACGAAGTCAAAGACAGAATCAGTTTATGTTTTCATAATAAATCTTTGTAGGCTGACCGTTATCAGAAAGGCGTAGATTATTCCACTCCTGTTAGTTTTTTTTTTTTTTTTTTTTTTAAATAAAACAATATCACACTTTCATCGAAAGGACATAAGAACTGTTTTGTTGGTTTCTTCCTTTTTATCACGAATTGGTGTCGAGGGTGGAGCCCGCAAGCAACAATACGTTCTTTCATATTTCATTCTGCTGAGGACGAATTGACAAACAAGAGTTTCTTCACTGCAGAACCAAAGCGAACGGCTGATCAGATCTTTGTCATCTTTAAATAAATAGGAAACATGTGAGGCTTGCTACACTAACGAAATCTGATGTGGAGGAGGGAAAAAAAGAATGAGCGAGAAAGAAAGAAAGAAAGAAAGAAAGAAAAGGAGAGAGAGCAGAAGGAGTGTTAGACAGAGAAAGAGAGAAAAAAAAGGTGAGCGAGAGAAAGAGTAAGAGAGGGGAATCTTAGAGAGGGAGAGAGAATGAGAGAGAAAGGGAGTGAGAAAGTAAAAAATAGTAGTGACTGGTCTCTCAAGCCATTGATAGTCAGTTAAAGTTCGTCAATGATGTGACTGATTAAGTATCTGTTAAAAGCGCGTCTGATTGTGCAAGACTCACAAAGAATATGTCTGAATAACACAGCCCATTATCCATTTCACTAACATACAGCAAATTTACCGTATTTTCTGGAGTATAATACGCCCCCATGTTTCTGAAGTGAAAAACAAGAAAGTGCCTGGACGAACTGCATTCCTTGGTTCCACCCAGTTTTAACATTCGCAGCAAGGACCCGCCATGCCACTCCCATTTAGAAAACCACCCACATTCCCTCCGTATTCCATTGGTGAGAAGTAAGTTCCACCCGAACAGCTTCTTCTCGCGAAACATTGCCCTATGGAACAGACTCCCAAGAGGATGTTTCCCCAATTGTTACAATCTTGGCCTGTTCAAGTGTAGGGTTAACTGTTATGTTCCCCTCCTATACGCATAAACTACCTTCAACTCTGTAACACTCTAACTCGAGTGACCCCCGGGCTTTGTAAATGGTGACCCTCAATGAAAAAAAAACGGGAATAAATTACATCCTTGAATATTATAACAATAAAAATATAAAGTTGTACCATATTATTCATTACTATCTCAATATCTTACATAATGTATAATATAGTATATAATATAGCATATAGTATATAATACAGTATTTAGTATATAATATAGCATATAGTATATAATATATAATATAGTTTATAATGTATAATATAGTATATAATATATAATATGGTATATAATATAGCATATACTATATACTATATAATATAGTATATAATGTATAATATAGTATATAATATAGCATATAGTATATAACATAGTATATAGTATATAATGTAGTATATAGTATAATATATTATATTGTACATATATATAATATAGTATATAGTACATAATATAGTGAAATATTCACTAAAGCATTTAATTTGGACGAGACTAAAGAACAGAAATGAACCGGATGTTTAGCCATTGTCTGTTTCTTCTCCAAATTTCCATTACAAAATTTATTTTTGAATTTTCGGGGAAAGGTTCTTGGTTTGAACATCAATGTTAACCAAACATGACAAGATTCTTGTGAATTCCCTTTATTAATTTTTTAAATCAATTTCAGTGAATTTCCTGTCTTTGAGAAACAAAGACATTGAATTACGCTGATTCTCGAGGAACAAATATGGCCGACATTTCAAATACTGTAAACAATTGTTATCAACACCTGCCTACTTTGTGTTATATTGTCTATTGTGCTGAGTGTATTTGCAAACTTCTTCTTCTTCTTCTTCTTCTTCTTCTTCTTCTTCTTCTTCTTCTTCTTCTTCTTCTTCTTCTTCTTCTATGTACCGTGTCCATTCAGGATATTGGTGATCTCCACAATTTCCTGTCCTTTCTAGCTCTTAATAACTTTTGTCTTCTCTCCCAAACCCTGCTCCGCCATCCATTTGTTCGGGCGTTGCCTTCCTCTGTCTCTTTTACCTTCAATCTGTCCTGTGACTATCACATTTTCCAAGCCCCCTTTCCTCATCGTGTACCCGGAAAATTTCAACTGTTTCTTACTGATAAGAAAACAATATCCTAAGGACAAACAAATCCAAATTTGAGCAATTTGATTATAATAAGGTAGTGGATTAGAAGAAGGAAAACTAAAGTTTTATAATCGACACTGCGTTATTTTATTTATCAATCATGATTTCGGGCTGCATCTCTACTGAAGAGTTTGGACTTGATAAATGGAATAATGAAAGTAGAAAAATAGAACTATTTCCAGATTAAAGTTGCAGCGGAGAAAATCTCATCAGAACAATTGCTATGAAAATATTTATTGAACAGACAGAAAGAAACCACGTTATGTTGGTGGGAAAGTGACGGAAGCCGAGATGCCGGGTCAGGACCGATAACATTTTTTGGATTTTGTCGAGAATATCAAGATATATAGCAGGAGCAAAAATATGGCAGCAATATTCAATACACGGACGAATAAGAAAAAAATGTCTTGCACGGCACAGTAAGCCGACCTTTCTTTCAGCAAACCTAGCTTCATGCTGGTGGGAAAAGTGAAACCAAGAATACACAATAGGTTGCTCTCCAATTGGCTAGCATCATCCATACCAAGTGAAGACAAAAAAAGAGATTTCTCTGGTGACCAAATGAGAACAGTTTTATTTTGGAAATGTTAACATTTATTTTCATGTCAGAATCCATGTTGTATATTTATAAATCTACCATTCGTCCGAACAATTGTTGTCTATAAAATGATAAAACCTAGTAATACGCTTGAATTCAGGCGGTCAGCGTATCAAGGAAGAGAGTTGATTAGAAGAAATTACCATGAAAATATTTATAGAACAGACAGAGGGAAACCACGTTATGTTAGTGGGAAAGTGACTGAAGTCGAGATGCCGGGTCAGGACCGATAAAATTACAGACCATTCTTTAGATTTTGTTGAGAATCTCAAGATATATAGCAGGAACACCAGATCAGAAATGACAACCATATTCAATGTACAGAGGAATGGTTGATTTATAAATAGACAAAATAGATTCTGACAAGAAAGATTGTGTAGCATCACAGACAACCAACAGTAGACCTAACAACTGATTCAATGTAATTCAACTTTATGTCAGTGGAAAACGTAAGACTTAGAAGGCGAAATAAATTGCTCTCCTAAAGGTTAGCATAAGCCATATTGATGAAAGACAAAAATAGTTTTCTAAGATGACAAAAAGCTAGAATATTCGTTTTGGAGGCATTAAAATTTACAAGCTATTGAAATATGCTTTTTTTTTTTCAAATACTTGTGACAAGTATAGCTGGCCACTCGTATTCGACGATATCCGTCTACTAGGGCGGCTAGCTGATCCCTACTGCAGACGCTCCCTCAGGCACATTTGTGTTTGCTCAACACCCACAGAGCCCACCTGTTGTTTATAATGCTGAGCAGAATTTAGTTACAGCTTCTGGGAAAGATCCTGTTATCTAGCGTGATCAACAATTTGAACACGGCCAGCACGCTCAATCCCTCGGCAACGATGACTTGTGAATTCATGCTACCACAGCTATCGACGGCCCCTAAGGGTTCCGTCTACCCAATTTCACTCACAAGGCTATGGTATGGTTTTCAGGCACTTTCCAAAGAACCCACACGATGGGATCGACCCCCTCCAGTCCGATAACATTAGGAAGTCTCCTCCCTCACAAATCGACCATGGTGAGATTCGAACCCGGGTCTCATAGTCAGAATGCGAACGTTCTAACTACTCAGCCACGTGACAGGTACTCTATATATAATTTTGTGTGTGTGTGTGTGTGTGCGCGCACGCGCGTGTGTACTTTTGAAAATTTTGAAACAAAGAATGAAAGTAAAATCGGAGCTTATATCGAATTAATTTTGTAAATATTTTCATTTTAATTTTCGTGCCAAGGAAACAAGTTTCTGGTTTTGTTAGAAAAGAAACCAACAAAATGATAAAACCTGAATTTTTTCATTGTCGACTTTAATTATTAATCGACTTGTTGATTTTATTTCAAAGCTTTTATTTAGAAAGTAAAGCTGTTAGTCGACGGATTCTCTCCTTACCGCATCGTACGTTTCCATATCCTCATCCAATTACGCTCAATATCATCAATAATTGATTATTCAAGAACTGATTTTATTGTAGAGCTACACGTGTTAATTTGAGAAACTCAAATATCGATGAGTTATGTTTTGATTCTTGCTTCAAACAATAAACGCCTATTTCGTTACTCTTTACTGACAGAATTTATGATGAGAGGAATAAATTTTTTACGAGAAACATTAGTGAAATGTAAATTAAGACAGACATTGGTTAAATGTTTAAATAATATTCTAGTATACTATTTACATTATTCGGACTCCTCATCTTTGTCGCCATATTTATTACAACGTTTCTAGTTCCACGTGCCATATTTTAATGGCTGTCCTCAAGGACACATGGCACAGTGGATAAAGGTGTTAGTTAGATCCAGTGACAGGATCCAAAGAGTGTGAATTCAATACCTGGTTAAGGCAGTGGAGAACTTTCAGAGGGAAATTAACAGGAGATAACTGATAACTGATATCCATTAGACATGGCACGTAGAACTAGAAGAGTCTACCTCAGTGATTGAAATAAAGGGTTCAGTTCGACATTCCAACCACTTGAAGAAAAACAGTGTGCTTCTGTCGAGGCCACTGGAGTACGAAATGCGATACTCATGATCAGAATGACACCAGAGAGAGAGAGCAATAGAAATGTAGAAGGAGTGCACTTATGTTTTACAAATTACGCAAAAGCATTTGACATGGCAAGACATAAGGATCTACTTGAACTGCTAGAAAAACTCGATCTATTAGGTTGGTGCAAAAATAATTTCGTTTTCTAACATATGTTACTATGTGAGAAAACGAAATTATTTTTGCACCAACCTAATATTTGGAAAAAAAAACATTGGAATAATTCCGATCTTATACTAGGAACAAAACTGCTTGCATATGAGTAGAAAATGAAATGAGCAGCTACACAAAACATAGAAAGGGGCATGAGACAAGGATGGGTCTTCTCTCCAGATTTAGTCAAACTCTATAGCGACGGTAACTTAAGGGAAATGGAGACTGTACCAGGATTTATTATCAATTGGTCTAATCTTATTAATATAAGAGTTGAAGGCTGACACGGAAAGAAAACTCCAAGACCTTTCAGGCAGGATGGTAGAAGAAAGCGAAGAAAAAGGGCTACCGTAATTCCTCATGTATAATACGCCTTCATCCATAATACGCAAAACATCAATTTACTCTTCTCAAACAGAAACACCATTTACCGAAAATCTGAACTGAATCGTAAAATAAACAATGTAATAAAACTATGCCAGTCAATTAGGTGCCATACACGCTTAGGCGATCATGTATCCTTCGATACATGACTGACGAAGCAGATCTTTCCCGCAGTTGGTTGCCATTTCTTTCCGAGGTAGAGGTCTGTCCTGCTATTTACCAATAGAAGAAGAGGATTCGTACCTTTCCCAAGGGTATCAGCACGATAGTGAATGTAATGGATTCGATTGGAATTCGAACTCGGCTCTCCGATTTCTCAATCCGAGCCGCTATCCATTACTCCACCTTGCCTGAATATGACATCATTCAATTAGAAAAAGCTTTTACTTGATTTATAAACAAGATATATTGAGGACACTAATTGCTTAAGAAAACAATTTTTTGCTATGATTAATGAATTTTTACAAGAATTATATTAATTTTTCTTTTAATTTTAATTATAAAAAGTTCCTAAGTTTTAAATGTTCTAAAAATCTGTATTAATTTCAAGCTTTTAGATGATATTATTATTAAGTGAAAAATATATTTACTAAACATAAATGGAAAGACTTAATACAAATCATCAAACACCAATATTTAAAAAATAATTTTGAACTTTTTTGTGTGTGTATAAACGTGATGATGCTTGTAAGTACAGATGACCATACACGATATTATGAGAAAATACCAAAAAATGAAAGACGACGTAAAAAAAGGTCACTAATCAACTATTTTAGCAAAAAATACATTTCTCGTCAATTTTATTTAGTTTTTGAAATACAGCAAAGTATGTTGCCTCTTGGAAATATTAAATTTAATCTATTAGTTTGAAATTAAAACTAAAATAAAAAACATCTAGAAACATTTTTCATTTAAAAAAAAAATCATTTTAAACCTTAGGTATCGCGTCCCTAAACAAAATCTAAACCACTCAGCGTCTAGAGGAGATAATGTGTTTCGTGCTTAAACGCAATATTGCATTTCAACTTGAAACAAACCATTGCCTCAGGTTGTTGGCTTCAATGGCCACTTTTATATTTACATACGCTCTATCACTCATATTAAGTACTTTAATCCGTAATTATTGCATACCTTAAAACTACACTTTATCATATATATATATATATATATATATATATATATATATATATATATATATATATATACCAAGTATATGATTGGTGTATACGGAATAAATTCCAATAACCAACAAATACTATTCTTAAAAGAGTGCTCAATACAGAGTAGAGCAAATATAATTATTTATTCGAAAATTATAACATAAACATGTTACAAAATCACTACAAAAATAGCCATTTTTCTTTTGAATGTCAACACCATCACTTGATACGACACCAGAAGTGTTGAAACAAAATGGCTATTTTTGTAGTGATTTTATAACATATTTGTTATAATTTTCGAATAAATAATTATATATATATATATATATATATATATATATATATATACAGCCTTGGCCAAAATTATGGAGCACCAATGAAAAATCGAAATTATGATTAAAACTTATATATTTAAAGATTAAGAATAGTGGAGTAAACATTAATAACAACAATCAATATTTGGTATGTCCTCCTTTTGCCTTTATAACAGCTTTTATTCGTTTTTGCATATTATTGACTAAGTTGTTGCAGGTGGTAGGATCTATTTTCTGCCAATCTTCATGAAGTTTGGCCTGTAATTATTTTTTTGATAAACATTTGTGCATTCTCACTCTTTTCCCTAAATGGGACCACAAAGTTTCAATGGGATTTAGGTCTGGGGATTGAAGGGGCCACTTCATCACTGTTATCCCTTTTTTCTCAAACCAACCGATTGAAACTTTTGACGTATGGCATGGAGCATTGTCTTGTTGGAAGATTACATCACTTGGAATGTTATTAAATATTTTAGTCAAAGAGGTTCGGTAAACCTGGTCCAGCATGTTAGTATAAATTGTGGAGTTCATTCTGCCCTCACATGTGTACAACATTCCAGTGCCTGAAGCAGCCATGCAGCCCCAAACCATTACGCTTCCTCCTCCAAATTTTACAGTTGGAACCACACAATCAGGATGAAATGCCTCTCTTTCCCTACGGTGAACAGAAACCGCTCCAAGGGTGCCAAAAATCTGATGAAAAAAAAAGAATTTGTTACAATTTTTGAATAAATGTTATGGATGTGTATTCACATAAAAATTTCAATGATTACATCCAAAGTTTAGGAAATAGAAGCTGTTAACTTACCTCAAAGTTACTTTCGTCAGACCAAACAATTTTGCCCCAATCATCCGGTGTCCAATTTTCATGGTTTTTTTGCAAATTCCAGTCGTTTTTTTCTTGTTGGCCTGAGACAAGTATGGCTTCTTCCTGGCTTTGCATCCTTTTAATCCCACTTCTAATAACCTTCTTCTCACTGTTCGATCTGATATGTTTTTGTTTGCATCCTCCCTAAGTTCAGCAGCAAGCTCTGAAGAACTTTTCCTCCTATCTGCAAGGGATGCTCTTTTCAAAGATCTGTCTTCCCTGGCGGTTGTAGACTTTTTACAGCGTTGTCCTTTTCTGTTTTTGAAAGACTTTGTTTCCTTGTACCTTTTAATCGTTGTTTGAACCCCCTTCCTTGAACATTCCATCTTCCTGGCAATTTCTACCTGAGAACATCCTTCACCAGATAAAGCAACAATTTGTGCCCTTTTAATCTCTGAAAGCTGCTTCTTTGGAGGCATTTTCAATTAAATATACACTGGTAGGAATCAAACATTACCCGAAAATTACGAAACAACCTTTAGTATGACAATAAATTATTTTGAATATTGGAATGAATTTAGTATTTAGAAAAATACTACAATCTACTCTTAAATATTTTACATTTGCTCTCAATTGTTCACTGTACGATTCTTAAACTTGAAATACGTAGGTTTAAACTATTATCTCAAATTTTTATAGGTGCTCCATAATTTTGGCCATGGCTGTATATATATATATATATATATATATATATATATATATATATATATATATATATATATATATATATATACGCACACACACCGAACCGACAGGAATAACATGTAAAATACATTATTTTCTCGTCTCGTTTTACAAATAAGTAGTGAGTGAAAACAGTAGCTGATGTACCTGTTAGGTTTCTATGTGGCTGTTAAGAAAGCTTCTTCAAGGCGACCTTTTAGGCTTCCATCGGATCAAATATGAATAGATTGCGTTGGCCTTTGTAGTTTAACGACTCGAAAGAAAAAAGACGCGCATAAAGACGACAAAAACACAAAAGAGAAATTGATTAATGAGAACTCAACGCAAATCAGAAAATAAAACGGCATCACAAAGAAATGAAGGAAAAGCTACAATTACAAAAGGTTCCTTCTTACACGTCGGCAACTTGTCTGTTATTATTATTTTTTTTTTTTTTGCACTAACAATTATTTGTATTTCTATCAATCTATTCTACAGTTTCAAATCCTATAGTCTTGTCATCTTTTAATTCAATTTAATTTGAACTGACATTCTTCTCGATCTTGTTACATTAATACGGGTGTGCCCCCCCCCCAGGACTTTATCCTTGGGCCTACTTTATTTCTAATTTTCATCAATGACCTTCAAGATGTCGTTAGTTCCCAACTGGGTATCTATGCTGATGACACAACTATTTACTCCTCCTGTCTTAATGATAATTCCGATTGGTTCGATACAAATTTACAACTGATCTCAAAAATAATCTAAATTCTACGGTTATCTGGGGCAAGGAATGACTTGTTAATTTTAATGCTCCAAAATGAAACTGCTCACTTTTAATCGTCTGAGAGAACCTTTGATGCTTTCCATGAGAATGGCTGATGCTAACCTCCAGGAGAGTGACTGATTGAGATTTCTCGTTTTCTACAAAAATGAAGTGAAAAAATTGAATCCATTGCTAGGTCTGCTGCTTGGAAAGTACGTTCACTCTGTTGTGCTAGACCATTTTTTTCGGCAGAATTTATCTTTCTAAGTCTACCATTCGTCCTTGCTTTGAATATTGTTTCCACATCTGGTTTGGTGCTTCTGCAAACTATTTAGAGATTCAAGATAAAATCTAAAGAAGAATCTGCAATGTTATCAGTCCTGACCTGTCATATCGGTTTCATCACTTTCTCAATGTTATGACGTAGCTTCCCTGTACCTTTTCTATAAATATTTTCTTGGTAATTGTTCTGACGAGCTTTCCTCTCTGATATCTCGACTTTGCGAATTTAAGCACAGTACTAAATTGGCAGCTAAGTCTCGTCATTTTATAGTTAAAGTTGCTAGATGTAACCGCAAGTTCTATGCTAACAGTTTCTTCTCTCGTACTTTTCATTCGTGGAACTCACTTCCAGTTTCTTGCTTCACAGTCAATTTTCATCTTCAAAAATCTAAATGCAATGTCAAAGATTATCTTCTGTTTCCTTGAATCCTATACTTTCATTGTCTTCTCTCCTTAATAACGTTTTTTTTTTTTTCTTTTGGATTTTTTCACATTCACGCCTTGTATCTTAATGGTTTTATCTCTTTACTTGGGGTGAAATGGTTCAAACAAAATCCGATTAGATCAATTGGTGTTTTTCTCATTTACTATTCGTTCGTGTTTCTATCAATCTATACAATTTCGAGTCCTATAGTCCGATCTTCTTTTAATCCGACAAGCATTTGATCAGATGATATGGTCGTTTATACAATAGCTGCATTAGGTATGGCCGTTAGTCCAGTTTCAGGATCAGGTATTGTCTTATGTTCAATCCCTGGACATGACATGGTCGTTAGTTAATTTCTTGTATCCGGCACGGTCTTGCCTTCAATCCATGGATCAGACATAGTCATTAGTTCAATCCCTGGACATGACATGGTCGTTAGTTAATTTCTTGTATCAGGCACGGTCTTGCCTTCAATCCATGGATCAGACATAGTCATTAGTTCAATCCCTGGACATGACATGGTCGTTAGTTAATTTCTTGTATCAGGCACGGTCTTGCCTTCAATCCATGGATCAGACATAGTCATTAGTTCAATCCCTTGATGAGTTATGGTCGTTAATTCAATCTCTGTATCAAATATGGCGGTTAGTACAATCCCTGTACCAAGTGTGGCGGTTAGCATAATACCTGGATCAGGTATGCCCATCACTGGAATCTTTAGATCAGTTATGTCGTTACTTCAATCTCCGGATCAGTTATGGCCGTTAGTTCAATCCCTGCATCAGGTATGAGCGTGAATCAATCTCTGTTACAGGTTTTGTCGTTAGTTCGACCTGTGGATCCTGTATGGTCGATAGCTCAATCCCAGGAACAGGTATGGTTGTTAATTCAATTCCTGTGTCAAGTATGTTCGTTAGTGCAATTTCTGGATCAGGTATGGTCATTAGTTCAATCCATAGATCAGGTGTGGTCATTAATTCAATCCCTGTGTCATGTATGGTCATTACTTCAATGTCTGGGTAAGGTATTGTCGTTCGATCAATCACTGTATCAAATAATTACTAAAATGGACAAATTAACGGAAGAATTAACTAGCAGGATTTATCTCCCCCAACAGACTGGAATGAGAGAAATCACCGCCAACCAATTGAAGAAAAGTTTCAGTTTTAAATACCGATAAATTTAAAGAATAAAAAAGTCACCTGAAGGAAAGTATATGGTAAAACATTCGAAGAGCTGTACCATAACAAAATGAAGACGCTCGCCTAAGGATATGTTTTTTAATATCATGTCCTGTCAGGCTCTCCACATAATCATTTTTCCTTTGATCTGTAAATAGCTATGACTTCTTGGGTAAGATAGTGGAGTAGTTTCCCTTTGCCTTCCCCACAGTTTTGAATTCAGAGTTGTCCTTCTTGACTGTCTGCCACCCAAGGTTTGGGAATTTATGCAGGTTGAGGAATAAAGAGATGAATTCATGCCTTTCCTGAGGGCAGTAGTACGAAAGTGAATGGAACAGTCTAATCCAAAATTTGAACTCGGCAAGATAATTCCACTTTGCACGCCGATAACAGTCATTCATCTGGGAATATTAGCGCGTATTAATCATAATTCGCTTTTCAACTCTATCAAACCCAGAAAGCGAAGATTGTACAGCTTCAGCCTAGATACGGCAGTTGCATAGCAGTCAGGGATTCAGGGATAACGTCAGACTTCAAGCAACATTCCCTGCCCAAAATATCCTTAATTTGATTCCACAATCTCTCTCTCTCTCTCTCTCTCTCTGCTTACGACCATATCACGTAGAAACACTGGTTCTCGTACGTCTAGCTTGATCAGTATCTAGATGTGGGACCACTATACCAGGTGCTGTGAACTGGGATGTACGGGTGGTGTAATGGATAACAAATCGTAATTGTTAATTGGAGAACTGAGTTCCAATTCCAGTTGAGTTGATTATATTCACTTGCACGCAATTGACCTTAGGGAAGGTTTTAATCAGCGTCTTCTCCTTTTAGATATGGGTTACATAGTAAAATATGTTTCAATAAATCATTATTATCGTCCCCTAAATTCTTACAATATAAAAAGATTTTCTGATTTAAAATAACCTGTAAAAGGTTGATAAGCTGTAGAAAACAAAATCAATCTCTTTTTCTCTTTCTCTCTTCTTCTCTTTTTCTCTTTCAGTGTCTCTTTCTTTGTGCCATCTCCCTACAGGACGTGGGTGATCATTGTTCACGACACTTTCTATTCTTTCTCTTTATGGTACATGTTCTTCCATCCATTTCCAAAAACTTAAAGTTTTCTGGTTGCATCGGATGGCGTCAGGGTTAGCAAGTTAGCCTGGTTATTACTACTGAGTAGTGTTCGATCCTCACTGGAGACTTCATACTTGTACCCTTCAGCTATACCAAACTAAGCTTATTAAATGGTAACTTATCAAGAAGACACCCTACCTTCTTTTGCTTAACTTAACTTTGATGAATCATGTAAGTGTTACATTCTCCGAGCCTTCTTTCCTCATTATTTATTGCAAAAGTTTCAGCTGTATCTTGTTGATTGTTATCAAAAGATTTTTGAGTAATCCGCATTCATTTCTCGTTTGTCAACTAACTTGTCGATTTAGTATTCGTTAGTAGAACAATATTTTGATTGCCGCGAGACATTTTCCCCTTTTGCGAGCCAGTCTAACTTGCTACTTGATAATTCCACTTTCCACGCCGATAACCGTCATCCTATTTGCACAGACATCTGGGAATATTAGCGTGTATTAATCATAGTTCGCTTTTCAACTCTATCCAGAAAGCGAAGATTGTACAGCTCCAGCCCAGATACGACAATAATATTCCATTATTGGTCTAATCTGGCTCTTGTAAAGATAGAGCATAGTGGTCGGGGAGTCGGGAATAATGTCAGCGACATTCACTGCCCCAAAATATCCTTAATTTGATTCCACAATCTCTCTCCCCCCTCTCTCTCTCCCTCTCTCCCTCTCCCTCTCTCTATCTCTCTCTCTCTCTCTTTGAGACAGTGAGGGCTGAACAGTTTTGTCGCAAAAGGGGAAAATGTCTCACGGCAATCAAAATATTGTTCTACTAACGAATACTAAATCGACAAGTTAGTTGACAAAGATACAGCTGAAACTTTTGCAATAAATAATGAGGAAAGAAGGCTCGGAGAATGTAACACTTACATGATTCATCAAAATTAAGTTAAGCAGAAGAAAGTAGGGCGTCTTCTTGATAAGTTACTATTTAATAAGCTCAGTTTGGTATGGCTGAAGGGTACAAGTATGAAATCTCCAGTGAGGATCGAACCAAAGTAAAATAAACTTCTCATCACAGTAAAATATTTAATAAATTCGTTTGTAATTTTTCTTAGGGAAAATTGAGTGCAGTAAATGCCTGAGGAACTGATATCTTTTTTCTTTATTTTTTCTTTTTTTCTTTATTTTTTTCTTTTTTTCTTTTTCTTTTTTGCTTATAACAAAAAAAATGAACAGAGATTCAAATCGAATCAGAATTTTACGCCTTTTTCTTTCCGTTTTTACTCATCTTCTTTCTTCTTTTTTTATTTACGTCCTTTTAATATGGAAGAAAGAGAAAAATTCAAAGTTAGGTGATCGATAAGGCATTGATTTTTATCTTGCGACATTTAAATGCTTTAACTTCCCCACAACTGAGCCATCGACTTCCGGGCCGCGAAAGCAAATTTGAGATAGAGTAAAAGTAAATAAATCTTTGTCAACCGCTAAAGAATATGATAATAATTGTCGTGAACGACTGTCTTCTCGTTGCTAGAATTTTGTAAGGAAATCGATTTTTTTAAATACATATTCTGGTGTGAGTGATTTCGTTCGCGTGCTACTTGATAATTGCTGTAAGTCGACCTTTAAGAAAGCATTTAAAAAAAAGACGGAAACGTTTAACAAACGTACCTGAAAAAGAAAAAAAGGAGGCACGGTCGAGTAATGAATAGCAGCTTGGATTGAGGAATCGGAGAGACAAGTTCGAATTAGCACTTACGTGCTAATACCTTTGGGAAAGGTGTGAATCCTCTTCTTCTCCCTCCACCTATGGGTAAATAGCAAGACAGACTTGGATGGCAACTGGTCTAGGAGAAGGAAAACTCTGAATTCAAAACCTGCGGAGGGTCGTTTGGGGACCTTGTGGCACATAGTGCAGCAGGTCTCTGTAATCGGCCCTTCAAATAGTGTGGATGGTCCTGCACGAAACCTTCACCACTATAATCAAATCTCATGTGCTATACATGCGGGTTGGGGACCGCTTGTGAATTCCAAATTCCCATGAAACTCCAATATTGGAGCCGGCTCAACCCACCTCGGGTGAATGCCGTTACAAGAACAAGAACTGAAAAAGAAACAAAAAAAAAAAAAAATGTATTAAAAGAACGGTTTTTCTTTTGACATCGCCATTACTGTAGACTCTCGGAAATTTTTATTAGAAAATTAATTAAAATTATTAAAATGATTTTCATAATTAAAAATAACACAAAACAAAACTGTATTTTTACATTCTGTTTTTAATAAGAGAATAATTTTATATTTACCAGATTCTAAAAATAGGTGAAACAATTACAATGCTATATTTATCACCTACCATTTTATAAAGAAATAACTATGAATCATTTTTATTTATAAATCTGTACAAATGACTGTGAACAAGCGTCGGGAAAATGAAATAAAACCGATAAATAAAACCGATAAATAAAATAATAATAGCGAATAAAATAATAATAATTAATTTTCCTATGATAAAAACCGGAAAAGGTTTCTGGTCATATGTACGATTTTATGAAAGAACAGAATCTTTCTCTCTCTTCTCTTGGCTTCAAAACGTGAATAATATCGTTGTCACTGGGGAATGTTTCCCCGGTTCACTGACGAGTGAATCTTTTACTCTTCGCAACGACATGGTCGGACGTGTTTTAGCGACCCTATTCATGAAGTAGATATTCGGTCTTCCCAACTCAGGGCGAGGCTGACTTCAGCTCGACCATCTTTACCCGTTCTTATCCTTTCTTCCCACAAATAATATCTGACCCAAAAAAGGAAAACTGACATACCAAGAGACATTTAACATTGCTTCACTACAGTCAATATAAAAGAAATAAATGTCCGTAGCAGAAAAATAAGGTTTTTGTATGCTTCTTCTATCTTCTTTGTTCATATATTGAACACACAACATCACATAAAAATACACACAAAACCCACAACCGTGTTAACATCTACACAAGTAAACAAACAAATGTAAATAATCATATCCGGCGTGTAACTATAATTATAATTTTGTTAAATCTATTTTACAGACATTAAACGTTTTCTTCTCGGATTATTTTATATTTCTGGTTATTTCTTGTTTTTATTTTCCAATATTTGTTGGGGGTGGTCGTCTAGCCATATGTTAATTGTATTAGGTTGGTGCAAAAATAATGACGTAATATTATGTCGTTTTTTGACGTTAAAAAATACGTCAAAAAACGACATTATTACGTCATTATTTTTGCACCAATCTAATAAAATAGGCAATTACTTCTATTTAAGTTTTTGTTGTCAATTCTTGAGAAAAATATAAAGATCCAGTTTCATGCGTTTGGGTCTTATTAAAATTCTGAGAATAGCTTTTGAAAACCATAAAATTATCCGAGAAAGTTTGCAGATATCTTGGGTATCAAGAAAAGAGCGTTCTTTTCGGACATCGTTTTTTATGCGTACGCATGTTAAACATTTTCAAAATGAGAAACAACGAAAATAATAGTTATTGAAAACTACACTAATATTCTTACCTTTTTTTTAAGGTTGGGAAAAGCCTTGTTCGCGATAAACAAGATAGAAAATAATGTATACGTACCTGATATCTAGAAATTCCAACTCCAGGTCAGCACCTCTTCATAAGACGAAGAGGTTATAGAGCACCCTGGTACCTTTATATTACAGGTTACCATGAATAAGCAATTTTGTCGCTACCCTTGGATATATTTGATTGTTAAAAGCCATTATACCGCGTGGGTTCCGCTTTAAAAACGGTATAAGAATTTATATTATAAAGAAAAGAAAGTGTTTGAAAAATTAAAATTTCGTTCAAAGTCTTTATTCTTACCAATAATATATAGGAATTTATTTTTTTAAATATCTTTGAGAAATTTAAAATAAAAATATCTATTCGAAAGATATTTTTATTTTATATAGCAAATTTAAAAGTCCTCTGTATTCAGATAAAAGTGGATTTGCAACAACTTGACAGAAAATGGGCACTAAATATTGGCGCCAAAAGCTAACGACGGAAACTGTTTATATTCTGTTGTGAGTGAGAATATTTCCCTACAAGTTCGAACTCGATCGTCAGACGAAAGGCATAAAAATACCCCGACATCAAGAGGAGTAGCAGAAGGAGCAGGAGCAGTAGCAGCAGTAGCCTTTGCTGACAACAGTCATTCACGGCTAAACATTCATTCTCTTCCCTAGTTTCTATTTTACATTGTGTTCCTCTGCACGAAAAGGTAATAAAATTGTTAAACCAATTCCGGTTTTCTATTGTTGGTTTGATAATTCAGTTATAACATATTCACAACTTCCTTTTTGTGTAAAATCTGTGGGAGATTAAAATGAAGTGGAAATCAGGCGATCTTAAAACTGAATTTAAATTTTGTAAAATTCGATCTTATTAGTTGATAAGTCCTTCACGCGCCTAAAAAATAACTTCCGGATGAATTCGCGCGCAAGCTTCCGCACTCTACCATTTTCTTATAAATTTTGACTCGAGAAGCCTTTCAACAGCAGTGTGAGGATATCGGCCAGACAGAACGTATCGGAATAACACGAGATTAACCATCTTAATGAGTAGTTTTGTTAAACGACGTGTTTTTCATCATTAAGTCTGGTGATTATTTCTTAATGTTGTCTTTTCACAAAAAAAAAAAAAATTAAAAAATACAAAACGAAAAACGCGACAACGACCACAATTTTTCGCCTACTTAGCTCTACTGTTCAGAATTGTCGATAACAATTCCTTCAGAGATATTTATAAGAAGTACTGTTTAAAAATTATGCAAAATCGGGTCCCGTAAGCCTTCTTTGTGCAAACAACGTGAGTGTTTGTTGGGACTCGCTGTTATTTGTTTCTAGTTCCTTTTGCATATTTTTTTTTTTTTACAATTCCTATTATTGTACATTTTTCTGTGTTAATTTTAAATCTCCCGTTGAAGCCTGAAGAGCGGGAGCGAAACCGGTTGCTTCACCCGTTTTTTTTTAAATATGTCTCGTAATATTAAGTTTTATACTTTTATTTCGATCATATATATATATATATATATATATATATATATATATATATAGTTCCGAATCTACATGTTGATACGTATTTTAGGTCGTTTATTTTAACGGTTAAAGAATTAATCGGTTTAAAAGTACGACAAAAATAGACGAAAGAAAATGTTCAAAATAATAGTAATTATTTCAAATTAAAGAAATGAAATCTGTTGATGTTTCAAGATTTCGCGTAAAAGAAGCTTGTACGAAAGGCATGAACTCGTTATTTCACTTGACTTACAATTCATCAATCAATCTGCATTGATAGAAACGAATGGATTCCCAAGAGCAGTTCTCATTGTATGTCAGTAATTCTCAAACGGGTGGTATTTGGTTCCAAAGGGAGGTAATTTCAAATTTAGTTAGGGTAAAAGATATGAAGCCGAATTTCAGTCATATATATAAGCGATAAATATAATGGTGAAAAAAAAAATTCAATGACAATTCAAAATGGGGAGGAACTGAGAAAACCTGGGATCTCAAGGAGAGGAATGTGACCTAAAATTTAAAAAAAACACTCATCGCCATATTAACATCGATGCTAGTTGCCTCAAAGATATAGAGACGACCTACATAAAGAAAACATTTAGAAATATCAATTGATCTGATCAGACTGCCACTTCTGTCTACTTTGTTTCTCTGTGTTTGTTTATAAGCTACTTATATTCTTTATCATGTAAACAACTTAATTCAATGAAGCTTCTTCTGCTTGCTTGCCAACAAGTGGACTCTAGTAATGCTAATGGAAATATTAGCTGTTTCCTTATAAGGAAACTTTCGACATTCATTTATAATGCCTACCGCCGCCGCCCCCTCCATACGGTGGTGTAACAACGTTTTAATGGTCCGGTCCTCAAGGTCTTAGAACGAACGTGGCTAACTCTGCGATGGTCAATACTGAAGCTGGTCAGAGTTGGTTGTTGGTCGCTGGCCGCCTCGATCCACACCATCTCTGCCCACGCTGTGTTCTTGATCCCAGAGCAGTGGAAAATCGGTCGTAGTCTTACAGCCCTGGTTCAAGCTGTGACGGGTGCTATATTAAGGAAAAAATAGCTTCAAGACGAAAAATAAAACGAGAAATTCGTAGGGTTAATCTTCAATTGTTTTTTATAGCTCTTGGCACAACAAAAATTAACCCTTCCCGCATCAATGTGACTCTGGGCCTTGTCTAAACTTCTGGAGGAACTGGGTTCAAAGTTTTTGAATCAGAAATGGCAGTTGACGTGGATTTCAAAGGGACTCAATGCGTGTTCTCAACATAAAGTCTGCGAGCTCCCCAAAGTCATCTGCTTATATGCACTTCGGTCCAAAACTGGCCGAAGGGTTCTGAGGATTTGGTGATTCCTCAGTTTTCATTAATTCCAATAAAGGTTTTCTTTGTTCCCTATTTCTTCTTTCTTAATCAACTTTCCAAATTTGTAGAATAATTCACTTTCCTTGGGAGTAGTCACAGGGATTGCCCCTCCCTTAACTCCAACCTGCTTCACTTCATATCTCCGACTGCTACTCCTCACAGGCGAGACTAAATTCTGCTCCTTTCTCATTCCTTATCGACATTCTAACTCTGTTCACTTCTCAGGATTTGCATAAATTTCTTTGTGACGAATTTTTAAAGTGCTTTGGGTGTAGTTTATTTTTCTTATTATTTCAATTCTCTGACTCCCTTTCTTGGACCCACCTGTCCAGCGAAAATACAAACCAGATAATCTTCTCATTTTAACCTTCCGAGCGATATATAAAAATTATTTCCCAATTTGTTTTCGTCAATGAAAATATATTTGTTTACTTAAATTCTCGACAAAGACACGCTGTGTTCCATCCTTGGGCCGATCGCCGTCTTAGCGAAAACATAAACCCGCATCACCTGCCTGTTATGACGGAGTGATTTTCATAATCCTAACCCTCGCAGCGGGTTCATTCTCTGTTTTCATTTCTCAATTCTTTTTCGCTAACGAAAATATAATTCCCGTCTGCTACTTTTTTCGGCAATGACATGTGTTTTTCTAATTTCCCAAGAAAGAGGTAAAGCCATTTCCAATTTGCTTTACCCTCATGCCAGATTTTCAATAAACAGAAAAATAAACACTCGGTGCATCTTTCTAATTCGTAGTAGTGAAGTAACCGAGGTAGTCATTTCTTCACTTCCACATTACCAGGGAAAATGTCTTCCACTTTCTCTTTTTATCTATCTTCCAGTTTATATATCATTTTCGGCTTAAACCTTTTTTGCTTAGAATTAATGTTTAACTACCTCTCAGCTCAGTGTCACACATTGACCGAGCAGCCAGTGCAACTCGAGTTACACTTTTCTCTACTGCCTAGTCATTGGACTGAGATCAATGTGCAGTAGCTGTTCTCCTCGTCTTTAATACTAATGGAAATATTAGCCTTTTACTAATAAGGAAACATTCTACATTCACTAAACAAAGTGTTGGAAGTCCTCAAGTGACGAGGTTTCTATTCTCGGACACAGTTCTTTCTTTGAGGTTCTGTAGCTACTCCGGACCCCCAGTGTTAATGATTTTATAATGGTTAACAATTTAGCTTAGTAGACAATAGATACTATAGTGGGTTCTATTCTCAGTTGGTACTCTACATTTGTAGCCTTGTGTAAGACTAACCAGACCTTACTAAATAGCGGCAGCGTATATCATTGGAGGTCCCGTATAGCAGCGTGATAATTATCGACAAGAGGTCCAGGTTCAATTTCGAGTCGAGATTATGTATATTAACTTCACATTTGCTGTCTGCCATTTTCCATTCCTTCAGTGTTTGAAATTACGCCGCCTTTGGATACAAAGTTAGTAAATATATCTCGTTCCTTGAGGTTTATAAGTTCAATCCCTGTGTTCGGCTATGCAGAGGTATACCAGCTCAGTGGAAAGCGGAGAATTACCAAAATCAAAAATCGCTCGAACAGACTTTGAACATGATAAAAAATTAGGACTAAGAATATTACTTGCACTAACATCTTGTTTGCATCAAACAAAAATAGTTTTAGGGACATGGAATGTTAGAAGACTAAATCAATGTGGCCAGTTATAAAGTAGGAAATGAATAGAGGTTAAATGATATTATTTTAGGCGTATGCGAAACTAGGTGAGCAAACAATGGGGATTTCGTCAGTGACAAACACAAGGTCATATACGCAGGCGAGAGGAAAATGAAGGGGAGCAGAATTTATATTGAACCAAGACAAAGAAATGTGTTCTGGGATACTATCTACTGTCTGGTAGAATTCTTATAGTTAAACTGAAAGGAAAACCTTTTAACATATATATCGTAGTTGTATATGCACCCACAGCTCAAAGTATGGAAGAAGAAATTGAAAGGTTTTACTGTAGTCCCAACGGTCCCAAGGTTCAATGCAAGTCGCAGGAAATTACAATCGTCATAGGAGACCTGAATGCCGAAGTAGGCGAGAGATGTTGAAATAGTTAGGAAATTCGGACAAGGAACTCGTAATGAACGCAGAGAAAAATGGGTCGAAAGGCTCACGGCGAACGATCAGATAGTAACCAACATCTGGTTTCAAGAACACCCTAGACATGCCGTATTTTCCGGCTTATAAGATGCTGTGGCTTGGAAGACGCACTCTAATACTTGAAAGAAATTTCCAAGAGAAAAAAAAGTGATTCACATACAACAACACATCACCATGCGTCCCTCACATACTGGCGCCACATTACATTAATCACTTGTCCGATTTTGTTTTTATAGCAATGACATACTAGTCAAGAGCAGAAAGGCTACCGCCGCTGCTAGTAAACGGAGCATGTTTAAGTTTGTGGCTCGGATCCAGGAAGGTTTATAGTCTTGGAAATACTTGTAACAGCTAAGTACTGAGGTTACATCATATAAAACTCTGAATTAGATAGTTAATATAGTATAATGACTCAACATACAAATCCACGTCCCTATCAATTAAGCCAATTAGGTGACCGTCCAAGCTTATTTGAGCCTGGGCGTTGCCTTACATTCATCTTCGAAGACGCACACGTATTTTCAGGGTATTTTTTATGAAAAAAATGCGTCTTGTAAGGCGGAAAACACGGTATATGGACGCGGAGAAGTCCAGGAGAGGAAAGGAAAAACCAAATCGACTGCATAGCGATTAATAAGAGATTCACGAATGCAGTTTTGCACTGTGAAATATACCTAAATGCCAACTGAGGGAATGATCACATTCCTGCGATATGTAAGCTTAGAATGAAACTAGAGAAATTGAAGTAGTCCAAGTTAGCACCCAACGTGCAATTCGACAGTCTCCTGGATTTGAAGGAGAGATATACGAGCAACGTTACAATGAACTGAATGAGAATGGAAATTCAAAGTGGGACACTTTAAGAGAAGCTTTAGTAATGTTAGCAAACAAGCTCATTCCAAAGAAAAGTAGACAAAAAAATTGGAATGGATGGCAGAAGAAATTGTTGACATAACATGAAGAGGAGACAGCAAAAAATGCCAAGGTATGGCACAGAATATAGAACATTGCACAAATAAATTTGGAACAAATGCACACAGGCAAAAGAGGAATGGCTCAGTGAAAAATGTGCAGAAATATAAATAATGCGTATAACAGATAAAGTAGATATGCATATAAAAAGGATATATAAAAATGTAAGGACGCAACACTAATAATAAAATAAGAAAAAAAAATCAGAGATGGAACGAATACACCGGAAAACACTTTTACGACTAAAGACATTCAGCAATAGACAGAAATATTGAAGGACAGGAAATATTAAAATCTGAAGTGAAATCAAAGGGACAAATTGGACAGAAACAAAACCGTAGAACCAGATGGAATTGTAAAAGAGATGCTGGCAGCTTTAGATGATTTCGACTTTAACAAATTACAGGCATAATAAATTAAATATACAACAATGGCGATATACCAGAAGACCTAAGTAGATCCATTTTCATAATGCTGCTTAAGAAGCTATGTGGTAATATTTGCGAAATGCATCAGACAATCAGCGCAATAAACCAAATTACAAAACTTAATCATCGGAATTCTGACGAGCAGAAGCCGGAAATAAGACAAGAACAGTTTGGTTTCTTTAAAGTCACTGGAACAAGGAATGCGATATTTATGTTTAGAATGATATCTGACAGAGCAATACAAATGCAAAAGGAAGTATATGTTTTATAGATTATGCAAAATGGTTTGCTAAAATACGTCACAAAGAATTGTTAGAACTGCTAGGTAATCTTGATATATTTGGTTTTGCTTGGTTTGTTTTACGGCATATCAACCTCAAAGGGTTATTTAATGCCGACAAAATTTTTATTGCTGGTCATGTTTTTCTTCAAAAATCTATTTCTGGGAATATTTTTCCTTGAAGAAATCTTAGCTGGTAAAAATTTTTTTTCAAAAAATGTATAGCTGTTTGTATTGCTGGCATTTTTTTTAAAGTATTCCTGATAATAATTTTTCCTTCAAAAATTATTGCTGGTAATATTTTTTTTATTATTATTACTGTGGAATATTGGTTAGCTTGCAAGTGGTCTGACACACAAGTAGACTAGTGCAGTCAACAAGTTAAAACTAATTCTGAGTCACTTAATGGAGAGATATATGGGTGAATAGAGACCACTTATACAAATGTATTTGGCAGGTCCATTCTAGCAAGATAGACCAACCTAACATTAGGCACTCTCCTATAGAAATGAGGTAAAATTAGCTGGCTTACTTTTACAAGGAGACACAAGAAGCCAG
Source organism: Acanthosepion lycidas (assembly GCA_963932145.1). NCBI lineage: Eukaryota > Metazoa > Mollusca > Cephalopoda > Sepiida > Sepiidae > Acanthosepion > Acanthosepion lycidas. Next base: position 4,202,055 of record OZ010598.1, read on the forward strand.
CCATGTTAGTAGGTAAGTCACTTGACTTATACAATTACAAAGTATTTCTGGTATTAAAACCTATTTTTACACAAGTTTGGGTGTCAACTATTTGCCCATAGCTGGGACCCTAACAGGTGTTACCACCCCGGGTCAGAGTGGACTTGGAAACACCAGCAATTAAGAGGTGGTTCCATGCTTCTCAAAACCTCCTGATCAGAGGCCTTGCTGTTGGACGTTAGTTTATCGTCTTACCCAGGACGCGGATGTAGTTTATCGTCTGACCCAGGACGCAGATCTAGTTTATCGTCTGACCCAGGACGCGGATGTAGTTGATCGTCATACCCAGGACATCTTGATATATTTGGGAAGGATATTAGAATAATCCAAATCTTATACTTGAAACAAACCGCCTGCATACAAACGAATTTATAAAAAAATAGAAAGAGGTGTAAGACAAGTATATGTCTTCTATTCAACATTTACAGTGAAGTAATCCTGAGAGAATTAGATGTCCTGTCAGGATTCATTATTGGCGGCTATAAATCTTAACAACATTAGATATGCAGATGACGCAGTGTTGATAGCAGATACGGAAAGGAAACCATAAGAATATCTTCAGAAGATAGTGAAGCAAAAAGCGAAAAGGACAAAATATCAATTGCAAGAAGACAAAATGCATGGTTGTTAGCAAAAGAGGCGGTTCAACATGCGCATTACAAATCGGGGACACCAAATCGAAACAACAACAATGTAAATATCTACGAAGTGTTTTAACAGTGGACGAAAAATACAACACCGAAATCTGAAAGGACATTGGAATAGCGAAAGTAACCTCCCAAAAGCTAAGCAAAGTATTAAGAAGCAGGAATATTTCATTAGAAATAAATACTGAACGGTTATGTAATGTCATTCCTCCTATATGGCAGTGAATGCTGGACATTCTCCTCACAGAGGAAGAAGAGACTTGAAACAATATAAATGTGATTTTACTGAAGGATGTTGAGGATACCATGGACTGAGCATGTGAGCAATTATGATGTTTTAGAGAAATGGAAACAAAAAGGACACTTATACTTACAGATCGCGAGATCTATCTAAAAAATCCAAAGATGAATCTGCAATCAGTTCTGTTATCAATTCCGGGTTCTTGGCTTCAATCACTTTCGCACTACCATAACATTGCTTCCCCCATAACTTTTCTATAAATATCTTCATTGCAATTATTCTGATGACTTTGCCTCTTCGATACCTTGAATTCATGAATTTAAGCATAGTACTAGATTGGCAGTTAGATCTCACTTTACTGTTTAAATTGCTAAGTGTATTTTTTGTTGTTTGATTTTGTTTAGTGGCATATCAAGCTCTATGGGTTATTTACAGATCGGGACATCTATCAGAGATAGGAAATTTAAATTTTTATTATTGCACTATTCAAAAATTTTAACGCATCAGCAGATAGCTATTAATACCAACAACTGAGCACAAATAGTTATTAATTAAACAAATTTAATAATTAATGTATAATATTATCCATAACTACACATACAAGAATATCGTTTTTGATAAAAGTTAAAAAATAATCATGAATATATTAAAAATGTGTATATTGTCGAAAATTCCTTTTTCCACAATATAGCTATTTGTGCTATGTTATAATGCTTATTTTTTTTTAAGCGTTTCACCCCAAGCAAGGCGGGAAGCCACTAGGACGCAAAGGGTTACAGAAAATTTGGAGCAAGATCAGATAGGAGTGATAGAAGAAAGGATGTGTAGAAGGGTAGTGGATAGATCAAGGCAACTGGAGATGTCGATTGACATTACATTTGAATAGCTGGAGATTATAGCTCTCAGGGAAACTGGAATAGGGAAGGGAGTTCCACAGGCGAGAGGTGCGAGACATGAAGCTATTGGAGTAGAAGAGACGGCTACATTTAGGAGTTTCGACAGTGAAAGGGTGAGAGCGGGATGCCAGCCTCGTAGGGCGCTTGAACTCATGAAGTCTGGGAACCAGCGAATGCAGATCCTCGGAGCAATTGTCATGAAAGTATTTGTAAACAGACAGAGAGAGGCGACGGCGCGTCTGTGAGAAAGTGACTGTAGACGAGATGCCAGAGCAGGGCCAATTATATTGCATATCCGCCTCTGGAGCCTATCAAGAACCCTGAGGCAAACAGAAGGGGCTCCTGACCATATATGGCAGCAATACTTCATGCAAAGGCGAATTGTTGATTTGTAGATCTGGAGGATCGATTCCGGGGAGAAAAATTTCCTGGCGCGGTACAGGGAGCCAACTTTCCTTGCCGTGGACGAAGCAATTGACTCAATGTATTTGTTCCATCTCAGGTCAGCAGTCAACGTGAGACCAAGCAGCCGCAGAGAGGTGCTCTCGAGAAGTTGAGCGTCAGACATTCCAATGGAGGGCAGGGAAGGATCTCTGTGGTGATTAATACCTAAACAATAATAATACTGAATAATTTTTGAACATTAAAGTATATTTAATCTCCATAATATCTGTTAATATCAAAAAGATACAATTGAAATTTCTATGGCTTATAACGAGGAAAGAGGGCTTGGAAAATTTGACACTCACAGGACATATTGAAGGCAAGAAGGACAGAAAAAAACGGCGCATAACCTACCTAAGGCGCTTGTGCAAATCGGTGGCAGGCCGGGAAATAAGAGAGATAACAAAAAGATAAACTTTAGTAAGAGCTTCAAAGGACAGGAAATTGTGGAGAGCCATAATCGTTAACATTCTGAAAGTACACGCCACATAAAAGAAAACCACCTTACTCAATTATTCTGTTCAAAATTCCTTGAAGATTATCGAATAAGGTAAACACCGGAGGAAGGTCTGAGTGAAAGGTTGAAAACATTGTGATAAAAATAACAAAGATAAAGATGTTAGTTGAAAGCATATTTGTATCGAAGAATATCAGAAAAACATGGTGGACAACTGCCTTTCCCAATTGCATTTCCCAATTGCATTTCCCAATTGCATTTCTCTATTGTGGTCGTTTTGTTTATTTTTAAAGTTTTTTTTTTTTTTTTACTGTTGTCTAGGTTATAAAATCCGCCTTTTTTTTACCGATTAACAATGCAAATTTTAATTGACTGATTGCAGCTGTGAATGGTTGCGTGGGTCGTGTGAATACAGTTAAGATGGCCGCTGCCGCAGCTGTTACTTGTCAGGTCCTGTCTTTATGCCATTTTTCTCTCAATCACGTGGGATTTGACTGTTAATTAAGCGATTTATACGAAAGATATATGGTACTACAAGGATGACTAAAATGAAAACAATAATGATGATGATGATGTAAAAAGTAAGTTAATCGTTTCGATCTCCTCCGTGAGTACATTCCAAAATAAATTCCATAAACTTTTCATAAAAAGCATAAGGACTATTTATTTATTTCTTGTCTGTATGCAGAGTGCCTGCCGTAGCGCGATATTTAATAAACTGATAAACTGATTTCGCCGTGTAGTGAGTTTGGTTTTTAATGAGTACCCGACCAATTTGACCTTTTGCCAAACTAAGCTAAATTAACTAAAATAAAAGTTAAAGACAAACTCTGCACACCAAAGTGCCGGCTGTAATATATAAGAAAATCGTATTTTCCGGGGACATAAGTATGTTCAAGTCAAGGTGTTTCAAATGATAAACAAGGGAGCTAACCAAGGCGAAAAGGCGAACATACTCGTTTCGCAGACTATTGCAAGTGTTATGAGTTCGATCTTCACTAGTTCTACCACAGTGACAAGACAAAAGACACTAAGACACAAGAAGTTACTGAAAATGAAAGAATCTTTATTGAGGAGAAAAGACAATAAAAGAACATGATGAGACAAAAATGACGATTGATGTTGCATTTACATTTTTTGGCAAGAAAACAAAAAGCTGAAAGAGAGTTTCACAAATGAAAAGTTCGAGAGAAGAAACTATTAGAATAGAACTTACGGTTACATCTAGCAATTTTAACAGTACAAGGATAAGACCTCTCTGCCAATTTAGTACTGCGCTTAAATTCATGAAGTCATGGTCCCAAAAAGGAGAACTCATCAAAATGATTGCCATGAAAAAGACAGAGGGAAGCGACGTTACGCCGGCAGTGAGGAAGTGACTTTATATTTAATAAATTCGTTTTCTCTCTGAAGCCGAAGCAAATATAAATACCATGGTCGGTTATATAGTTTGGATTAATAAAATAAAAAGCGAATAAGCTATTTTGCGGGTCTCTGTAAAACAGACATCAAGCTATTTTGCCGGTAAATATAAAAACTGTTTTAAAATTAAGAATATATTATACTAGCAAAAATACCCGTCATTGACTGGGTCTGGAAGAAGCTGCCAAAATTGTATCATGTTTTTTGAAAAATATTGATTAGAGAGTATTGAACATATAATAATAAATGGTTGTTAACATTCATGAAGGTGATACAAATATATCCATCCAGTTAACGCAATAGAAAAGACTGCCAGTTTTCATGTAGAACAAAGAAGTGCTTCCTCAAGGTCAATATTATCATGGTTGCATATAACTTTCTCGTCTGTGATCTCTATATTTTGGTCTATAAATGAAGCAATCATCAAATATATAACTAAATAAAAGTTTGAGGAAATCTATAAACATATGCATATTACAATATTTATACAACAAACATCAATAATAAAACATATACCATTAATGTTTAATATCAGTCATTTTAATATATTATTAAATTAAGACATTTTTATGTTTATACATTCTTTATTATTATTATTATTATTATTATTATTATTATTATTATTATTATTATTATTATTATTATTATTAAATCCAGTTGGCTGGTTGCTGTATTCCGTTGAGTATTTATTCTGTGCCTCGTCTCTCGTACTTTTGAAGTTTCAGATTGTCTCCCTTACTTCTGAAGTTTCAGATTGTCTGGCAGATGCAGTCTGCTGAGTATCCATGCTACATCTCATTTCAGTTTCTTCTTGAGTTTCAGATTGTCTAGCTTCTGCAGTCAGTTGAGCATTTAATACACGTCTTCTGTCAGTTTTTTCTTGATTTTCAGGCTGTCTTGCTGCTGCAGCCTGTTGAGCAACTAATTTACGTCTTCTGTCAGCTTCTTCTTTATATTCAGACTGTCTTACTGTTGCAGTCCAATGAGCATCTAATCTTTTGTCTGAGATCCGCTTGTTCTTGAATTTGTGACACTCGTGAAGCTGCATGCCTTTTTCTGTGTCTTCTCTCCTTCTTTTGTTCAATTGATCTTCAGTTTCTGCTGTTCTTTCTCTTTTTCTCCGCTCGGATTGAATAGGTGGTCCGAAACGAAACTTTTAGGGAGGTATTGTAGTAAGGGCGTTGTAGCCTAATTATTATTCGCAATAGTCAGCTGTCAGAACAGACATCTGAAAGATATAGAGTTTTTTAGGTTTGGTCATTATACGATAAACGACTTCAACAAATTCAGTTGTATATTAATGAATTGTAGTTAGTGTAGGTTCAAGTGATGCCTCCTTAGTCCAAAAAAAGACAAAATTTATGGAAAAACTACACTAGGATCCACATTAATTAGATCATTATATAAAATTGAAATAGTAGCTATTGTGTAGGTTATATTAATTTACCGTATCAATTGTTTTGATGCAAAAATGAAATGAATGTAAAAAGATGTATGGCTTAAATTTCTTTTAAATCCATGAAATCAATTGTGACTGGTAGTTTTTTGCGATTTCTTCAATGTTTGGTTGAATGTGAGATAATCAAACCCTCATTTCTTCTTCAGTTGAGCGTAATCTATCGCTGTATTATTAGTACTTCGACACACGCATATTTATTTATTCCGTGACAATATTTCGCTGCACACTTAATAGGATCGCGCGGCACATTAGTGTTCCGCGGTACGACGGTTGAGAATCACTGGTTTAGAGCTACAAAGGATAGGAAGTTGTGGAGCGCCATGACCACCCAAGGCCCGAAGAAGATATTGCTAATTATATAAACTACTATTGTTTATACTATTTTTTAAATTCCCACTTTTTTTTTTCATACATCATACACAATGGCGTAATTCTTGATAAATGATATCATAAGATTTCCCAGAAACACCCGATCGATTCAATTGGCCAAAAATCGCTGGGAAAAGCTTGTTGCCATTTTTATGTCTACGAGTATTACTAGTACCATGTAATCCAACGCTACCTAAACCAGTCCCACCACCAGGCTTTTTTTTTCTGATGACGAAAGTGCTTAGACATCATGTGTAAAACTGAGCCATGTAATCTCTTTCCAACTGACAAAATGTCTTCGTACAAGCAGCACCACGTTCCCGAGCGAACTGACTATTCTCTCTCGCGTGGTGTTTTTATGCCGAGTTGATCTCGCAAAAAAATTGCATACGCCCAAACACTTTCGTCAATTCTCCTAGCTCCGAGACCATGTCTTTCTTAAATTAAAGTGTCGGCCATATTTCTTTTTCTTCACTCGTTTTGCACGCCAGGTATATACGTGTTTTCTACACTCCAGTCCCGCCACAAGGCTTTTTCTGGTGACGAAAATGGTTAGACATCTAACAGAACTAAAGAAAGGGGGTTCTCTCGATAGAATCAACAGCCATGTGTCCATAACTAAGGTGGGCATTAAAGTTGGAGGATATCGGCTGTCGGTTGACCTGAAGAGGGATGGGACTCGTCGGGTCTACGGATAAATGAATGCCTCTTGGTTTTCAACCCAAATATATGGAGGGAACTGGTCGGGTACTCAACTCTGCAGCAACCCTATGACTACACCCGATCATGGGACTGATGATCAGTGTGATGAAGATGATGATCTCATAATGGTAACTATTACAGCACCTGGTATTCTCAAGCGGTCACCCATTTAGGCACTGACCAAGCTTGACGTTGCTTAACTTCGGTGATCATAAGGGAACCGGTTTTTCAATCTGATAAGGTCGTATGCCTAAAACATTTATGAAGTGCCTATAAGAAAGAAAAAAACGAACTATGATTTTGACTCCCGTGGGGGAAGAAATGGAGAATAGGGGACAAGCGTTAGTTTTTTGTTTGTTTGTTTTTCCTAAGCGTGTATTATTTGTACGTTTTGAGTACATAAATGCGTGTACGATGGGGTGCTGACGCGTCCCACTTCCCAAAATCAATGTTTTGATGAAAGAACATTTAATGAGGTCTCAGAAGAACATGTTATAGCATTAAATAATCTTAAATTCAGCTGCAACGATTGAAAGTCGTCCTTTCATTAGAACGTGAAAATATTATTCATTATGGAATTGTTTTCTTCAGTGTTATAATGTCACGGTCATGAGCGCATTAAAGCGTGAAAAACACTTCCTTTACAGGCATTTCAGATCATTATTGCAGTATTCATAGTTGATTCTGCTCAGTGGCGGCTTTAATTTTTTAATATAAATTGCTTCGAGGATCTGTAGTTTGAATTTGTTATATATTTGATGTAGGATAGTTGTGTTGTCGATCAGTAATTTTTTATATTGTGAATGTAGACAGGGATGTTGTTGTAGATGTCTCGCAATATATATATATATATATATATATATATATATATATATATATATATATATACTGCGTACCAAATTATTATCGAGATAACTTTTTTTCTAATATTTCAAAAACTGTCCAATCAATTCACACAAAATTTTCACACAATGTTGGCAACACTGACCTGTACAATCACTAAAATTTTCGTATTGATGTGCGTAATGTAAACAAACTGGCGCCATATTTGTTATCAGCACGGTGATTTGAGCGTGCCAAATTATTAGAAAGATTTAGTAAAATTCTCAGAATTGAGCAAACAAAACGTTTATTAATGTTGCACATGAATGTTTATGATCAAAAGAAGCTCATAAATAAGATAATCAAACAAATGATAACAGATACAAACAAAGGCACAGTTTTAAACAAATTAATAGGGAATGTGCTTTCCCTGTTTTGAAATTACTTGAAGAAGTCGACGATCCATAGAATTTGTTAATCGTAGGATGTCATCTGCTGTAATGCCGTGAGATATGTCAAGAATTGCTTCCCACAACTCAGCGTTGCTCCTGAATTGTCGTCCGTTGGCGTACAGTCTTCGCTTCATGATGCTCCAAAGGTTTTCGATTGGGTTCAAATCCGGAGAATTTGCTAGTCAATTCATATTTCGAGGTCCATCGAAGCCTAACTGTTTCAAATATTCAGTAGTCTTGTGAGCAGCATGTGAGGGAGCATTATCTTGCATAAAAACAATGGCCCTTCTGAAGGCAACTCTTTGCCTTTTCATCCACGGTTCAAGATGCTCCTTCATAAACGCTATGTATGCATCAGCAGTCATTTTGACGCCATCTGGTACTCTCCATGGGCCCACTAATGTTTTTCCAATAATACCATCCCAGATCCTTATGCCTCCACTGCCTTGTTGGTGTCCCAAACGCTGATGGCCATTCTGTCCATTCATTACCCAGCCTTTGCACCATGTATCTGGCCCATCAAGTGTTGCTTGAGTTTCGTCTGTGAACAAAACTTTAGAGAAGTCAATCTTCATATTGTCCTCGGTCCATTTCAAGCGATTTTGAATGTGATTTCTCGTCAACGGAGGCTTCGATACAAGTTTGACTGTTGTTGCTATTTCCCTCAGATAGCGACACCGAGTACTTTTAGACACAGTAGGATCCCCATGCGACTGAAAAGCTC
>OZ010598.1:4213228-4295728 GCA_963932145.1 Acanthosepion lycidas
ATAAACAATATATATATATATATATATATAATAAACAATATATATATATATATATATATATATATAATAAACAATATATATATATATATATATAATAAACAATATATATATATATATATATATATATAATAAACAATATATATATATATAATAAACAATATATATATATATATATATATATAATAAACAATATATATATATATATATATATAATAAACAATATATATATATATATATATATATATATATATATAATAAACAATATATATATTAAACAATATATATATATATATATATATATATATATATATATATTCGTAAACAAAAGTACAAATCACATAGACACATTATATATATTACGTATCTTTGTGTTTTGTACTTTTGTTTAATTTTTATGGTGGTTTTCTTATAAGTATCGTCTTTTCTGGACGCAATGTATGTAAAAATTCCAAGAATGTAAATTGCGTAATTATATTTTAACACCTTTTTTACTCCTAGTTCACTCAGTACAAGTCTCAAGGGCCACTCAAGGTAGAGGATTACTGAGTGAGATTGTAACGGACATGGAAACAAGAAAGTAATGGAGTATTATAAGAATGAGTAGGAAAGATATAGGTTGACCATGGACCAAGATTTTAGTTGTCGGGGAAGCATTCTCGCAGGAGTTTGTTACACAAAGTAACAGTTCTGAGGAAGAAGCTGTCGGCGTGAAACTTACTTTTAATCAAAGGAACACAAATGGAATACGGATGGTTTGTTACCATGAACACGGCATAGCTGATCATCGCTGTGAAGATCTGAGCTGGTTGCACTAAGGAATGTAACGCGTCCGTACATCAGCCATAGTAATAGCGATATAGTAGCGGGATAAGGGGGTGCAGGGAAGAAATTAATTAATTACCCACAAGGCCGTGTAAACGCCTTTGAACTTTGTCGAGGCTGTACGGTGAGGATTAGAGAGCACCAGCCCAAATATGTCAGCAATAATTCGTTCTTGGTCTAATTTGATTTTTATAAAAGATAGAACATCACCGCAGGAGTCAATTATTTTCTAGAGCGATACAAGGAACGGATCATTCTTCCAGCATCTTTCGCGATGGCACCGAATATTTTCTTTTATGTGTCGTATCTCTTCAGGACGTAGGCGGTCATGGCTCTCCACCTCCTCCTGCCCCTTGTAGTTCTTAATAGGCTTTGCCTTTTTGTTATTTCTCCCAGACACTGTTCTGCCATCCACTTGCTCAAGACCATAAAGTATGTCACACGTTGCTTTCCCTTGTCCCTCTTTTCTTCTATCCGCTCTGTCAGTATCAGATTTTTCAAGCCGCACTTCTTCGTTACGTGTCGCAGAAATTTCAGCTGTCTTTCCCTGGTGTTAAGTATAAGTTTCTTCTTTGTCATTCTCTCCAAAACATCATTGTTACTTACATGTTCAATCCATGGTACCCTCAGCATCCTTCTGTAAAAGTACGTTTCTATTACTTAAAGTCACTTCTTCATCTTTGAGGAGCTTGTCCAGCATTCGCTGCCATACAGGAGGACAGATATCACGTAACAGTTCGGTACTCTTTTCTTTGTTTCCAACGAAACTTTCCTGTCTCTTAATACTCTGCTTAGCTTTTAGAATGCGTCTTTGGCCATCACAATACATCTTCGGATCTCAGTGTCGCACTTTCCGTCTTCTCATTTCCCAGATATTTAAATTTTTGTACCTGCTTGATTTTAGTAACCCCGACTTATAAATTGCATTTTCGGCTCATCTTTTTGCTGATGACCATTAATTCTGTCTTCTTGTAGTTTATGCATAGTTCCTTTTTCTCGCTCTCCTTCGTTAACTTCTGTCGGAGGTTTTGTAGTATTCTTCCCGTGTCTGCATATATTGTGTTTTTAAGATTGCGGCCGCCAATGGTGAATTCTGGTAGGATTTCCAGTTTTCTCAAAGTTGCCTCGTTGTATAGGTTAAATAAGTCCGGTGAGGAGGCACATCGTTGCTTTACACCCACTTTCTATTTTTGTATATCTGCTGAACTTATTTGTATGCAATCCGCTTGCTGCCAGTAGAGGTTTTGATTATTGTACTGTCTTTCCCGAATGTGTCAAGGTTTCTATGCAACTCTAACAGAGCTTTGCGGCGTACTTTGTTGAACGCCTTTACTTAGTCTATAAAACACAGGTGCACATCCTTTTGCATTTGCATTGCTCTTTCTGATAATATTCTGAGCTTGAATATTACATTCCTTGTTCCAGCGTCTTTAACGAACCCGCACTATTCTTATCCTATATCTGACCTGATTCTGCTGGGTGCTCTATTCATCAGAATACGGATGATGAATTTTGTTATGCAGCTCATTAGGTTGACTGTTCGGTGGAGTTCACATTCGTTTGCACCTGGTTTCTTAGGCAGTGCTATGAAAATACATCTACTTACGTCTTACGGTATATCGCCACTGTTGTAGATTTCATTTATTATTTCTGTAATCTTGTCTATGCCGAAATCATCTAAGGCTGCCAGCATCTCTATTACAATTCCGTCTGGCTCTGCCGCTTTGTTTCTGTTCAATTCGGCCAGTGTAGATTCCACTTCGGTATTTCTGTGTAGTGCCGCTTGTTCTCTTTCGGCTTGGAGATCTCCAATATAGTCGTTCCAGTTCTGAAGAAAGTTTTCTTTCTCTAATAGGCAAACTGTTGAAGAGCATGTCTTCTGTCTTGCTACTTCCCATATTATTTTATACATATCTCCTTTATCTGTGATATTAATTGTATTTCTGCACATGGTTCGTTAAGCCATTCTTCTCTAGCCTGTCTGCATTTGTTCCTTATTTCATTCTGTAGTTTTTTGTATTCCGCTCCATATCATGGCAAAATTTTCTGTCTTCTTTGTATCATATCGAGAATCTAATCTGTGATCCATTCATTTTTTCTTATTCGTCTATTCTTCTTTCGAATGATCCCGTTTGCTGATGTCACTAAAGCTTTTCTTAATGTGTCTCATTTCGAGTTTCAATTTCCATTTTGTTCCTTGTATCTTCTTTTCACATTGTCCATATATTTTTCCTTCAGGTTCGGGACGGTCAGGAGTCTGTTGTATTGCAATCTGGGTGCTGCATTAGGTTTCTTCCGTTTCATTCTAAGTTGACATATAACAGAGAGGTGGTCGCTTCCGCTGTCGATACTTGCATAGGTTTTGCAGTGAACAACTGCATTCTTGAATCTTTTGCTAATGGTTATGCAGTCAATTTGTTTTTTTAGTTTTTCTTCCTGGGCTTCTTCATGTCCATAATCGTCTTGAATGTTCTTGGAACCAGGTTTTGTCTATTACCTGGTCATTGGCTGTTTTTTTTTCTCCACGGTCGTTGGTTCCTAGTCCAAATTTGCCAGCTATCTCCCCCTACCCTTACTAAGGTCTCGAATGAGCTTTAGTTCCAAAAGACATTTGGGATAGGGAGACTCTTTGAGAGTAGGTCTACTCGTCAGGATTTCAGCAGGTTTAGGGTCTGCTCAGTGGTGATATCAGCCAGTCTTTACCTCATTAAGGTTTTAAAAGGAACATGTTTTATCTTACTGATTAAAAATTCCCGCCACATAACGTCCGTGTGACGAGTACTTAAACAATCACCGACCTAATTAACTCGTTCAATTATTCATTTCCATTTATCATAAAGATAAATCAGTTTTTCGAGACGCTCTTTCGATAAGCCAAATTCGCTCGGTAAGAAATTGATTTTTCAACATTTACTGCATACACTTTAGTGACATATTTCGTTAAATGTTTTATCTAACAAAGAACACCAAGTCTCGTGATTACACTTTAAATATTCTGTGCATTATTGTCAAAGAGAATTTTTGCTAAAGACTGGATATGTATTTTTGATATTTCTCTTGTGTAATACTTTTTTTCTTTAAAGCTTGCTCATGTTGCAAAAAATTGCATAGATTAAGTCAATAATGTTGAATGAATTATTATTTCATATTTATATGTCTTTAAAGTTTTCAATCTTTTTAGACCGCAATCAATTAGAGGACGAAGAAAAATAATATTTATTTATGAAAACATGGTATTTAATATTTTGGGACTTTTCATTGTCCTTTTTTTTTTTTTTTTTTTTTTTTTTTTTGAGTAAATGAAAAGTTAGAGTTGGAGTATCGTCCCTACTGTAACCTTTCAGCAACCTTCCTTAACCCTCAACATTTCCTGCCATTTTCTCTTACTTTTCCTTGTTGGATGGCGTTAGAATCGCTAACGCAGTTGTTAATTACTACACATCCTTAGTTAACTGATAGTTATCAATTAACACTACAATCCTTAATTGATTTATCTCGCCTCTAATATGCGGATTTACCTCTGCGAAACTCTGAGCCGAGAGATAAGACATTCAAGATATTTATTTACTATTAATGTCGTATTTCTTAATATTGAGCACTTTATTTACAAAATCTTCTCGTTTTAAGCGCATTATCCTCCATACTGATGACCGTCTCTTTTAAGGTTTAAACAGTCCTTGATTTACATACACGCACACACATGTGTGTGTAAATATATATACATATATATGTATGTGTGTGTGTGTGTGTGTAAAAATTTCAGATATAATATATCTGCAAAAGTAGAATATGAAAAATAAGACAAAAGGAAAATTTATCTTAGCCGACGCATTTCGTCCTCTGAGGGACTTTATGAAGGCAAATGTAAGGATTTTATTTTATGACAAGTATTTGTATTAAAGAGCAAAAATATTATTGTTTTTTAAAAGTCAGACAGCTTCATGGACATGAGGGGATATAGTTCAAAGACTAATAAACGAAAGTGAGTAGAGGGAGGGTAGTTTTTTTGTGGGGCGGGGGGTGATACAGTTCAATGACTTTTCCGCTGACCTGATGAATATTCATGAGCAATCCTATACCAAAAAATTTGAAAAACCACTAACATTTTTTCTCTTCTATATAAATACTTACAGGGCCCCGTCTCTGTGCTAGTGATATCATGGCTACGACTAGCTTGGACCGACTCTGACCAGCTTGGACCAACTATAACAAGCCAAGACCAGCTATGACTAGCTTAGACCAGCTTGGACAAGCTATGACCAACTAAGACCAGCTTAGACCAGCGTCCCGAGTGAAAACACTCGAGTCCCCACGTTAAAAACTGACTTTGTGTCACAACCTGGCTTCAAGTAAATATCCGTTTGCCTTCATAAAGTCCGTCAGAAGACGAAATGCATCTGCAAAGATAAGTTTTCCTTTTGTCTTTTCCATACATACATACATATATATAAGTTAATTGAGTAAGCGACAAGCTTCAGTTTATAATATATTTTTATTAACTTTATTAAACAACGTGTTTGCCTTTTTCCTCTGCCATCTTGCAGGCCACTTCAAAATTCTATCGTCTACAAATGCTTTTATCATACTCATCAATGTCCTCCTGCTCTTCGTACCCCTTGCAGTCTTCCAAGGGATTGAAATTTATTTTTATTAACACATTTGAAAGTTGCCAAAGGCCTTTGTTTAGCTTGCTGTGATATCAAGTCTCTTATAAAATTTAGATTTTCACTCAAATGAAAGCAATAAAGTCACTAAGACGTAAGCAGTAACTGAGTGTGAAATAATATGAGAAAAAACATTATTTAGGAGGGAGAACAATGAAAGAACATGAATTAAAAAGACAGAAGATAACGATTGACATTGCATTTAAATTTTGTAGATCAAATTTGACTGAAAAGTAAAAGGCTGGAAGATAGTTTTAAAAGCAAGAAGTGTGAGAGAAGAAACTGCTAGCATAGAAATTACGGTTACATCTCGCCATTTCAACTATAAAATGACAAGAACTAGCCCTCAACCTAGTAGTGAGGTTAAGTTCATAAAGTCTAGGTACCAAAGAGAAATGCTCATCAGACAATTACCGTGAACATATTTATAGAAAAGACACCTGGAAATTACATTATGGCGGTGGGAAAGTGACTGAAGCTAAGATGTCATTGCAAATAGTTAAATGAATGAATAGGAAACGACTTAGTAATTAGCAGTTTAAAATGTTGCTTCTATATTAAAAATATGAAATAAAAATATTTATTGTTTATAAAATAAAGTTATCCTTATTTCACCAATAGTGTTATTTTATCTGGACAGGGTGTGGCAACTCAACATCAGCTTCTATACCAAGTTCAAGCTCTACAGATCACTAGTCATATCCATCCTCTTCTACAGGTGTGAAACTTGGACATTCCTGGTTGAAGAAGGAAAAATGATCCCGGTGTTCGAGAACTTATGCTTGAGAAATGCTGCCTCTTCCATTTGGAGCACAAAAACCAACGACTATGTACGGAGCAAGGTCAAAAGTTTCGCAGGCAGACAAGAATCTCTCCTCGCCATTATTAAGTGTCGGAAGATGTCATGGTTTTGTCACGTCACACGGCATAACAGCGTTTCCGTAACTATCATGCAAGGCTCTGTTGACGGCAGACGTAAGCGCGAACGGCAACGAAGGAACTGGTCAGACAACATCAAAGAGAAGACGAACATGACAATGGCGCAACTCCTGAGAGCCAACACTAACAGGTCATCCTGGAGGAGGTTGATTGATTGATTTGTTTGCTTAGCGGCGTATCAACTTCTCATGAGTCATTCAATGCAGAAATTTAATTGAAATATTTCGAACACAATTTTATGGCTTCAGCTGCAGATAAAATGTATTGTAGGTCATTTTGCTTTAAATAGGTATTTTTATACTTTCAAAGTGTTTTGTTTTTGTTTAGGAGTTCACTATCTACCCATATCTGGACAGGTGCTACCACCCTGGGTTAGAGTGGAGCTGAGAACAATAGCAATTAAGAGGTGGTTCCATGCTCCTCAAAAAATCTAGTCTCCCAACCAGCGGCCTTACTGCCGGATGAAGTTTATTGTCATGCCCAGGACTCTGGAGGAGATTGTCTGTTTCTTCTGCCCTAAGGTATCCCCAACGATTGAAGCCGTTGAGAGACTGATTATTATTATTATTATTATTATTCAATAATTAATATTATTTTCATTTTTCCTTTTTCAAGGCTTATATGACTTTTCAGGTTTTGTAACAAACATACAGTGATGAAATAATTATTATCAAGTCGAGTGTGGATGAAGACTCCACACTATTAGTAATCTTTTAATTTCTTTTTCTTTTTCCCTGTTAGGATTTCCTTTTTTGCTTTTGTAACAAACCCACAAAAAAACAAACAAAAATCAGAGCCATATCATTGGTGAGGTGCACTTAGACGTGGTGTAATTGCTAGCAAGCTTGTCACGTTAGATCAATTACGACTGAGTAGTGAGATCGATCCTCACTGGGCGCTCCTTACTTTCGGCCTTGTGCCACAACTAAGTTTCGCTTAGTAAATTACCATATCATTGGAGAGAGCATAAATACAGATTTTTAAATGTTATTAGTAAGTAGCAAATTGGACTGGAGTGAAGCCCCGAAAGCGGTTGGTTATTAACACTGACAACTTTCCGGCAACTCTTGATCTTGTTCTGAGAGTGGGAACCAAGTAGTCTGGACAGCGCACAGCCTATACATACCATCGCCAATCTAGGAGAAGAATACTCTGAATACAAACTACTTACTGCCTTGTAGGTCTTACCACTTTAACTTCTGAGAGTAGGAACGGAGTAACCTCAACATCTCCGGTGCAAAAGGAACCAGCAAACTATTACACTATTCTGCCTTGAATGTCACCATGAACCACAATTTTGAGATGGAAGGCAGTTGTAGCGATTTCGACCTCCGGTTTTCCAGACATCTGTTGTCCTTGTTAATTCTTGAGCGTTCTAGTATTATCTTGAGTTAGGACAATTGTATTTCATCTTTGTAATGCTTAAATGATAAGGTAAATATTTATATGTCTTCACTTGGTCATTATTTCGTTTTACACTTCAATATACGATCTCCAATGGAGAAAGATATTTTATTTAATGTGAGTTACTTCTCTCTTATAATGGATTATATCGATTGTAGATGTCATAGAGCTAGTAGACAGGATAATATATTTTATTCATTAGGTTTCTCAGGAGGGACCATTTCTTTCTTTTGGAATATTTCATGGAACTTGTTTCGTATTGAATATAAAATAATTAGGGTACTGGAGATGTTTGAAAATGTTTTCAATGTATTTCTCTTCTTTGTGTAAATAATCCGAGCTGCATATTCTTAGTGTTCTTAGATAGAATCCAATGATTATGCCAGATTTTATTTAATTGTTATGATGATAATAGAAACATATTAGATCGTTTTGGTTGATTGATTTCCGGTGGACACCGAGTTCTTAACTGTTCTTAACGCAGTGTAGCTTGATATCTAGGAACAGAAAAGATTGTATTTTTCCATTTCCTATATAAATTCCATCTTTGTTTAGTTGATCTACTAACTCAGGTAAACCAGTATCACGAGGATATATAAGTAGAGCAACATCAGTATAACCGAAGTATGTTGATTGTTTGGGTAAAATATTTTGGAAAGAGACAAATTCAAGAAGAAACATGCCATCACGCCACTGAGAAGTGATTCCATTGGTAATCCAAATTTTTGTTTGTAACAATCATTATTAAATGTGAAGTAGCATTGATTGGGGATGAGACGGCAGATTTTTATTTTAGCTGTTGATAAAAAGAGCTTATATTTGTGTTAGATGCCTTTTTAGGAGATTTAGGCATTTTTCAGCTGGGACCTTAGGCCAGAGGGATTTTATAGCTAGACTGACCATGCGCTTGTCGGTCATGTTCATTTTCTCTTAGTTTTGCAACTAGGCTGTTTAAGTATTTTCTTTTTATTTATGAAATGAACTGATTGTTCTCGGGAGAGCGGTTAGAATTTTTGTTATGGCTTTCGCCAGTTTATGGTAGGGGGCGCTGTCTATTCATGGGACCATAAAGTTTGGATGATATTCTATGAGTCTCTCTCTCTCTCTCTATATATATATATATATATATATATACATATATGAAATGTGATAACGATATATATTTTTATATATCAAGAAGAGTATTGAGAAAATAGTATGACAGTTGGAAGGAAAATGAAAAAGAAAACAGATGACACGGGTAACCAAAAACTTTTCCAATTTGTCATACTATTTTCTCAATATATATATATGGTGGACTCTCCCATCGTATTTGACGTATGAGGGTCAAGCAACTCAGTTCCTAGGAACCGACAGCCAGACACCAGCACACACACACACACACACACACATATATATATATATATATATATATATATATATATATATATATATATATATATATATATATATATTAGGATATTACAATATTATAATATATTATACTATTTCTGTACTTTGTATTCAGTCCTCTTTTAAATTAAATGTTACGGACGTTGGAATTGTGCTCCATTCGTTCTCATCTTATATATATATATATATATATATATATATATATATATATATGTGTGTGTGTGTGTGTGTGTGTGTGTGTGCTCGTGCGTCCGTGTGCGTGTATATATATATTCAAACATATATTGTTAAATATAACAGACAACGAATGTCTATTATGTTTGATTATGAGCCGTTCTAAACTTCGTATATTTGCTTTAATTTCAGGAGAAATTAAATATATATATATATATTTTAAATTAATATATGTTTCCGAAAAAATAAATTTAAACGGATAATTTAAACTGATGTAATTTAAACAGAAGTTTCCAAAGTGTGTGCCTTAGGGTGACACTGCCAGACCCCTAAGTCTTCCAGGTACTCGAAAATTTTAATCGCTATATACTGTGACAGTACCTTTATCATTACACTAAAACAGTGGAGTGGTCGATATAGATGCCGGCGTGACGGTGATCGCAAGGACTGGGCTGTATATACTGGTACTCCATATTAAACCGACCTTGTGTCACATACTGCCACTGTGGAGAATTCGTTAAATTTCCTCCTCTGGGTCGACAGTGTAGTATCGGTTTCACCTGCTCCACTCGGTTCTAATACACTCGGTGTCGAGGCAGTTTACGGAGGAGTAACGAAGAAAACCTATTTCGGGGATTCCAACTTTGTAGCAGCAACTCTAATGCGTGAGTGATCTTACTCTGGGAAATTTTTGTCCTTGCCTACATATCTGCAGGTGGGGCCCCTGGATTAATCTGACCATGTATCCCATATGATAAGTAGGTAAATATCAAGTGTATATGGACAATGCTCAGATGTAAGTAATTGCATTATTTTGTATACCGTAAGTCACCCTATAGAAGTCTCGACAGCCGCTCGAGGCAGAGGGCTACATTTAAAATGGTAACGATAAATGATGTGAGATATGAACGAAACAGGAGATGATAGGAAGGGAAGATTATGAGGATAAGAAGGATATATAACGACTGATCCTTGACTTGAAGATGTTGAGATCCTAGTTAAGAGAAGCACACACGTGGGGGTATGTTCCACAAAATGACACTTCTTGAGAAAAGTTGTCTGAATGGAACTTTCTTATATTTGAAGCACGGGGAAAATGAGGGAAATTCGACTCCATGGAAATGGCATGGCGTGCCCGAGTCGTAAAGGTCTGAACTGGTGGAACTAATTATACTCTGCGTATTATGTTATGCATGATTTATTGATTGTCTGTTTTTATCATATGCGTGTGTGCATCCAGTATGTTTGTGTACCTGACGGCGTGTATGTATTTTCCACCCAACAACAGACGAAATTTCGCAAGCCGCTCTCCGCTCTATCGCTATTTCCATGGAAATTGTTCAGGCGAACTACATTCCTTAGTTCCATCAGTTCTAACCTTCACAGATGGGACCCGCCATGCCACGCCCATTATAGCGAACCACCCCCATTCCCTTCGTATTCCATTGGTGAGATGTAAGTTCCACTCCAGCAGCTTCTTTCCACTAACCGCTGCGGAAGCGACTCCTAAGTGGATGCTTCTTTGATCACTATAATCTTAACTTGTTCAAAGGTTAACTACTATCTTCCCCACATAACCTCATAAACTGTACCTCTTACTTCTTACTCTGTAACCCTCTACCTCGAGTGGCTTCTGAGCCTTGTAAAAATTTGCACGAGACTCTGTGTATGTCTGTCTGCCTCTCTATCTGTCTCTCCCCCCCCACACACACATATGTATATTGAGAAGGGTAGACGTGTATGTACACATTCGTGTGTGTGTGTGTGTGTGTGTGTGTGTGTGTGTGTGTGTGCGTATATTATTTTGTATGCATGTGTATGAGTTTCTGATAAAAAAATTCGAGCAACAAGAAACCCTGGGCTAAGGGCGCCTATCATGATCCATCTATTGTTGGGGGGGATTTTTTGCCAAAAGTTATTTTGTTTCCCAAAAATGTTTTATCTCTGTGTATGGCAGAGAAATGTCACCACACCAAATATATTCATTTTAATAATTATGAATATATTTGGTAGGCGTGTGACCAATAGAAATTAAAATTTAATTTCTATTGGTCTCACGCGTACCCAGACATTTCTCAGTGAGTCTGAATGATTTTCCACCAGCGTTAGGTCGATGTTCGAGCCTAGCAAAAGCATTGATTCCGAATGCTGATTTTTTAAGACTATTTGTGTCGTGCTTAAATAATAGTAAATCTCAGACAGAGAGAAAGAGAGAGATACCCTCGCACGCGCGTGTGTGTCTGTGTGTTATGCCAGTGGAAACCCACAGCTGAATACATGACTTTCTTTCCCCACACACATGCTCGTGACGTCACAGATCACATGACCTATCCCCCAAAACAGTCTCTCATGGACTTGTGTACAGTCCTTCCTCGACTTCAAAAAAATAATAACTAAAGGACTTTCTGATGATCGGCCGAGAATTGAACTGAATTTTTGTTGTGTCTTTCAAAGAAATGAACGATCGAGAAATTGGTAGTTTAGCTTGAAGATAAAAGGCTTAACTCCTGAAAAATAAAACCCAGGATTTTTGATTTCCATAAACTAAAAGAAACTAAACGAAACGAGAGAAAGAACTCATGTTGAAGTCAGTTATTGGCAGGGTCGATAAAGAAAGAGCATCTTTCTTTATATACACACATTAGACACCCACACACACACACATATATATATATAATGGAAACATACTTGAAAGGATACAAGGTACATCTAAAGTGTTCCGATAGTTCACTTAGTGAAATTGAAGAGAAATGTTTATTACGACTAAAAGACACGGCCGTGGTTTGTTTTTCCCGGTGATGATTTCCGTTGTTTTCCAAGACGGCACGTCTGGAGAATTACCCCCCAAAAAGAGATACAAAAATTGAGTGATATCAACACAAGAGAAAGATTAAATTGGTAAATAATAATAATTATTTGCCTAAATGTTTTTTCAATTCTCTCAGGGGCAATGTTTTTTTTGTATTTTTAATAACACATTTTGCCAAAGAAAAATACATTTTGAAGAGTTGATCATCGTCGAAAGCGACCAATAATTGCAGTCAATGACAACAACAGCTACAAGAAGAGTAATAATTGTAGCAGTAATTGTATTTGAAAAAAGAAAAACGAAGGCAGGGCAATTCGTTGAACCTGCATCTTAGAGAGACGAGCCTTTTTTTTTTTTTTTTTTGTTTTTTTTTTTTTTTATACTTTTTGACAATAAGAAAGAAGTGACAAACGAAAAAGTGGGTGAGCAAAAATAAGGCCAGAAAGAGAAAATACTCGACATCCACAAGAAAAACAAAAATAAACGTTGGATATTTTTTTTATTTTTATTGCCGGCTTCAATGAAAAGCGCGCCACGTGACTTCAAGGATACATTTGGAAATTAACATTTACAAGTGCGACAATAACAACAAATAAAAATAGATAAATAATGAACCCGAGAAAATATTTGGCACAAACAGAGATATGATTGCTGAAAAAAAAAACAAAAAAACAAACTATGTGCACATACACTTAGTAACACTTAGTCACTAAAAAAGGTCCTAAGTATAAAGTCCTTTAAAAAAAATTACTGGCAGGTGTATATTTTGAATTTTAAAATAAACTGTTTACGTAATAAAAAGTAAAACCAAAAATATGAAATTTTTTAAGTGATCATTAAGTTAACTTAAAAAATAGCGTCAAAGATGTAATTTAAAAAGTCTATGAAATATGTGAATGATTTTTATTACTTATAAAAATCGGTTTTTAAATTTTATAGATTTGGTCTGTAAAAGAAAAAGATAATTTTGTCTGTTTTCACTACAAAAACGAAAATTTGACATCAAGTTATAATATTATAATCTGTGATATTGACCCCAGAAATACTTGCCTTTGAAAAACTTATTGCTTTTTTTTTATAAAAGAAATTAAATATTTTCCGATATTGCATCTTAAAACAACAAATTTTTATTACTGTTTTAAAATTCCTTTAAAAAGTTTAAAAAACATACAATTTTTAATTTCAACTCAGCACTGACCCATCCTCGAAATAATGACCAACTTTGGAATAAACGTTTACAATGGAAATTTGTGGATCCAATATTACCGAAAATAAGGTACCTTTTCTCGAATTTCTTATGAATTTTGTTTTGTATCTAAGAGTCTTGTGTCGTATTTTAACTTTTTTTGTTGCTATGATCAATTATTAATTGATAATCCATTTAAATTACGTTTTTTTTTTAACCTTTTTTCTTGATTAATTAATTACTTTTTCGTACAGTTTTTAACTGCAGAAAACTTGATCTATTTTTAATTCTTTAAAATATTCAGCCACTTTTTAAATATTTAAAAATATTCGAAATTTAGAAACTGCATTTTAAAAGAATCGGCTTTAAATTAAATTCCTTTCTTGTGATATGATACCGCGATTTTGTCTCACGATTTTCCGTGTTATTCAGTTTTTGAAATTTATAGGAAGATAAATTAATATCTTTTGTTTTAAATGAACAATAAATTTTAGAAGCTTAAAAAATACTTCCCTGATTGCTTTGAGGTGTTTCTTTCAAGGATAATTCTTTCAGAACTGTCCTCAATCTGTAAAAACGGCCTTAGTTACCAGTGACATGATATGACGTTGGCATTCCTGATTTTCCCAAATCGGTTCCATCAGGTTTATTTGCCTAGAAAGAAATAATTCTTACTTTTAGAATCTCTTATTTTAGTGAGGTTTTATTTTTAATTATTTATTAATTTTAGTTGATTTTATTAATTGATTTTTTTTAGTTTTATTTCGCATGAACACTAGAGCAAAAAAATAAATTTAAAAATTATTAAAATAAACAAAATCAAATTCTTTATTTTTTCTAAATATTGTGAATAACTTTTTAAATTATTTTCTTATCTGATTTTATTTGTCTGAACGGCAGGTTTGAAGAATTTTTAATTGGTACAGAAAAATAATTGTAAGACAAAATGTGTGGGTCAGTACTCCATTGAGATGTTGAAATAAATAATTTCTCAGTTTTCATCTTTCAAATTTAAAAAAAAAAAAATTTCTATTTGTTAAAAATGACTTTTTTTTCCTATTCAAAATTCTTTTAACGGCTTCTCTGTAAATTTGAACAACAATTTCTGTCATAATCCTATTTTAGTTTTACTCACGCGACAAATATAACCGAAAAAAACAAAAAAAAAACTGAAAGCATCCTGACACTTTCTGGCACAAGACCAGATTTTAAAAATTAAACCCGATAATTTATTAAATAAAATCATTTTAAAGAAAGTAAATTTCTTCAAGTCCAGTGCTGGTAAAAAAAAAAAAATGAAACACTTTTTAGAGTCTTAGAGTTTTTGCAGAAAAATAGCGGTTTATTAACAACGAAAACCGACAATTTTATAAAGAAAATATAGCAAAATGTTTGTTTCTCAAGAGTCTGGAATAATTAAACGATGCGAGTCGATAACTGAAGTAAAAATAAAGACCACCTTAATATGGTGTGTAGTTTAATTGATTACTCCTTAACTAATGTTGTGTACCGTTTAAAAATGAACCAACGATGTTGTTATATCACCTGTGAAATAGCATAAAAATGTCTTTTTGGCACACCCGTAGGAATTGATATTCTTAGTGTGGAACTACTAAAAAAAAAAAATCAAATATACACATTGAAATTTTAGTTTTATTAATTAGCTTTTTGCTTCTTTTTTTTTTTTTTTTTTTTTTTTAAACTAAGTTGAAGACTTGTTAGATAGGCGAAGTAATTTTTTATTCCTTGAAATATGGAATTAGAAAAAAATAGAAATAAACATTTGTTCACTTTCAAGTTTCAATTCAACAAAAAAAAAAAAATCAAATGCAAAAATTACATTTTTAAAAATAGCTTTTTAAATTTTTAATTAAAGCTCTAAGTCACTAAAAAGATCTGTGATGGGGGCAAGAAACTTGATGTTTTTGAATTTACAATAATTTATTTTATCCAGAAACCTTAAATAACAATGATATTGAAATCCCAAGCTGGATCATAGATGACAAAAAGATCCAACTAAAGTGTACTTGTTCATTTTTTTTGTTTTTGCTTTGAAGAACAGCAGAGATAAATTTTATTTAATTAATAATCACTGGACAGTCAAGACGGAAGAAAAAGATTGAATAAAATTTCAGCTTCTTAAATCTTAATTTTTTATATCTTTAATTTTTTTTAACATTGAGACTTACTTTTTTAGTTTTAAACTAAATCTAATAATAAAAATATTGATAAATAAATAGTAAATAGTATACCAAACCAAATAGGCCATCAGTCTTTATTCCACAAAAAAAGACTAAAAAACACAAGCCATTATCATGCTATTAATTATTGTATTTATCATCAAATATTGTGTTGTAATAATAAAAAAAGAACTGTCTTGTTTGCTCTGTTTTAGCAGCACAATAAATTCAGGTCAAAATAAAAATTCAAATTGTGAATGACCCATGTAGATGTCGAAGCACCGGTTTTATTTTTTTTTATGTAAAAAGCATAGAAATAAATTATTTTTTTAGCCTTTTTGAAAATAAATGCCTAGAGATTTATTAAAAAATCTTCTGCATGAAAGGAGGTGCTGAAAAGTTCTTAGCTCGACCCAGTTCCCTAAAATTTGACCAAAAATTAGTGGCGAGGGAATCCCTTCTTGGTATGACCAAGAACCTTTCAGTATAACATTGTAAAAAGAAGGCAATTCTTTGGTGCTTGCTGCAAGAAACAAAACAAAATCAGTTTTTTATTTAAAGAAAGAAAATCCCGTTTTGTTTTGGCTACAAATTATTAAATGTGTATCAAAATGGGAACACCTTCCAGTCGTCATTTCAATCAAACAAAATTATACATGGTTCTTTTCCTATTAGTGAGATTTCTTCTTTTACAATAAGATTAGTTAAACTTATATTATTTTAAAAATAATTTTTAAACAATCTTTATAAAATGAGTTTAAATTGTTTGGTAGGTTTAAAATTCCCTCTCTTTTAAATAAATGATAGGATCTCGCTTGAAGTTCGTTTAAATTCGTCTAAAAAGACGAATTTAAACGAACTTTAAGATGCTATAGACTTTTCTTTTGTGTCCAAAATATTCAGTTTTCTTTTCAAAAGTTAAAAAAACGTAAAACAAATCGAGATTTTGTGGCGAAAAGTCTTTCGTTTAGCAAAAACAAAAAAATATTTTAACGGTTGATGATAGATTTTTGTAGAGAATCGACGTTAAACATGGAGGAAAAGGGAGTGTTTGATCATCAGGCAACAATAAAACATCCAACCTTATCACAAAGAAAAATAAAAGAATAAAAAGCATGCCCAACAAAAACAATCAAGAATATTTTACAAATAATCGAATTTACTATGAATTTTTAAATAATTTTTCATTTTAAAAACAAAATAAAATTCGAATTTTGTTAATTTTCTGGGTTTTTTTCTCACTATTTTGATAAAAATTAATTTTAAAACAAAGATTTTTTTTCTATATTAGGGAAAATAAAGGAAAAATATTTCAAAAAACAAACGAAAACGATTTTTTAAACAATGGCACTATTTTTGTTCCACTCGTGAAAAAATAGGGAAAAAATATTTTATGGCAGAAATTTTTGTTAATTAGCAATCTTTTTAGATCATTAAGTTGGGACACTTGTCAGAATCGAAAAATATTGATTCTTTTTAAATCATTTTAGAAGGGGGTCCATTTCTTAATATCGATAGAGTGTAAAATCGATCCCTGACTTTTACAGAGTTATCGGGATTTTGAAGTTTGTTTACAAATGTCAAGAATGCTAATCTACAACAAAAATGATACCCCACAAAATATTTTTCTTTTTTTTTTTCCCAGTGGACCAGTGTATTTAATTAGTTCCTTAAACAATAAACGAGGAAACACAACCTTTTTAACCTTTTTTTTGGGGGGGGGGATCTCTCTAATTCAAAATGTCTCTCTCATCACAGGGGTTTCTTTTTTTTTTTTTCTTTTAATAAACTTGTCACAATAATAAAAGGTTTCCATTGTAAGTCTAACTAACACTAACAGGAAATGGGGATCCACCCGGATTGATAAGGCCCTTTATCACAGTCTCACAATGTTCTCAAACTCAAACAACAAAATTTAAGAGTCTTTCTTTAATTTAAAAAATGAAGGCTTTTTATTTTTCAAACTCCTTAAAAGCAAAAAATCTTATTTTGATGAATGCTTTTGGGTTTAAAGTTATTTAAATATTTTTAGATTGGAATAATTTTTTTTTATTAAGATAATAATGATTTAGTAGTGATACAAGTTTTACTAATTAACCCATAGCTGGGTGGTAGAAGTTGGATTCTTGCCGTTCCCAAGGGTATTTTAGCATAAGTAAATATAATGAACCCAATTGGAATTGGAACATGGCTCTCAGGTTAACAGTTCTGAGCCATTATCCATTACACTACCTGTACATCCAAGCTTACAGCATCTGGTATTCTCATGTGGTCACCCACCTGACCAGACTCAATGTTGCTTAACTTCAGTGATCATATGGGAACTGGTGTTTCAATATGATATGGCCATAAGCCTGGTTTAAAATTAGTTTATTTTAAGGTTAGGGTTAAGTGTTGTTCATAATTTTTATCATTCAGGTTAGTTTATAGTGTGTATACTATAACACTAAAACTATAAAGTTAATTTTAGTCTTGTCAAATAGGAATTTATAGTTTGAAACTTGATTCCAACAATTAAATCTCCTCTGTTGATGATATTAGCGAAAGAAATAGTTCAATTGCCAAAAGAAAACTTGGAATTTTAATGAATCTCTATAAAGTTAGACAATATAAGAATTTGTAAAGTGCACATTCTCTTGAGATTAATCAGTCAACCCATTAATTATTGACATACAAATTATTATTATTATTAATAATACCGCTTCAACCCAATAATAGTGGCTAGTGCAAACCTTTCTAACATTTATTTTGTCTTACATTTTTTTTTTTTTTTGCATCTTTTTCTTAATTTGAAAAAAAAAAATAAAATGACCAGCCAATCCCTCCCCAATGATTACAAGGCAAAACTAAAATATCTCTTTCTATATACTGTGTTTCTTTAGGATGTATCAGTCATGGTCATCCACAGCTTCCTATCTTTGGTTGTTTTATGCAATATTTCTTCCTTCATGATTGCTTTATTTCTGTGGCACTTGTCTCTCCATACATTTGCTCAAACTTGTCAGGTTCGTTATTTGCTTCATTCTTTTACTTCTGTTGCTTTTGATGTCTTGTGAGTGTTAACTTTTCCAACCCTTCATTCCTCATTGTGCCACAAAAATGTCTTAGAAGCATTTCCATTGTAGTTCCTATTCTCCATTGTTAAATATTTGGTCCATGATAGACTTAATATTTATCAGTAGAACAACATCTTAGTTGTCTCCGTTTTTTATTTGTGATGACTATTGTTCAGCATCATAATAGGCAACTTCTGCTATTGCTATGTACTTTGATATTTTTGTATCACATTGTTGTCTGTTGCTATTCTGCACATACTAAGTTTAATTTGGCACAAGACCACAACTATGGCTCACCTAGTGAGAATCAAAGTAGCAACGATCAAGCAAATTAACCTTTCTCTCATGATGATGAGGTACCTTGCCAAATTAGACAGTTAATGATGGAAGCAGTTATTTTATTTTCTCTAAATCACAGGCACATGCCATAGCTAACAAACAGGTCTCCCTAACTCTTCATTAATAGCGCTTTCTTTGAATGTCTATTGAGTTTAAAGCTCACTCCTGTTGGTGTTAGTCACAATGAGCCCAGCGCAGGTCAAGCTCTGTAGATCATTTCCTGCTCGTGTGTGCAGCTTATTTTTTTTTTTTTTAACCACACATGCAAATTAGTGATAGTTTGAAAAGTGCTAGAACCATGCATGCACTTTATCTAAGTTCCAAATGGTGGTTCTGGCCAGGGAGGTAAGACATCACCGCCTCTTAACCATGGGTAATTTAGAGTTCTTTGGTTTTATTTCATCATGACTCCAAACCTTAAGAGGAACTCGTACATTCATATCATTGCAAAAGATGCTGGAAAAATGGTCAGTTCCTTGAATCTCTTCAGAAAGTACCAGACTCCTGCTGCCATGCTTTATCTTTACAAGAGTCAGATCAAACTAAAAAGGGGTTATTGCTGAACTGGTGCCGCACAATCCTCACTATCCAACCATGACAGAGTTTAACATTGATTACACAACCCTGTGGGTCATGAATTATTTTCTACCCTTTAATCCTTATCCTATAGATGACATGTTGCTAACCTCTCACTACTCCATTGTTATGTACATGACATCAAATCATCCTCATTCCCTTTGTATTCCATTGGTCAGGAAGAAGTTCCACTCAACTTCTTTCCCAGATTTATTACATTGTGGAATAGACTCCTGAGAGGATGTTTCCCAATCACTACAATCCTAACCTCTTCTAATCTAGGGTCAGCCGATATCTATCCTACATATCCTCATAATATGCACTTTCTCCTACCCTTACAATAATCTCACTCAATAATGCTCTACCTTGCATAGCTCTTGAGCTTTACTAAGTGAATTTTGCATATTTGTTGTGAAAGAATAAACTGAATTTTTGAGACGAGGTGACTATTTACACTATTTACATTCTTCCGACTGTTGCCATCATCTTTATTATCATATTCACAACGTTTCGGCCGTTTTATGCTTGGCCTTCTTCAGGAGATGCATGTTGAAATTTTGAACCGAAACCTTTATTTTGTACACTGGGGTAGGTGGTTCTCATTCCATGCCTTTTCTGGATATATAGTGTAAATAGAAATTTCTGTCATCATCAAGCCAGAATGGATGAGTCAATCTTGCTGATGTTTACAAGTTTTGAGACTTGACTCTCACTCTTCTGACCTTGTGCCAAACGAGCAGATTCTTAGTCGGTATCTACAAGTGCCCCCCACACCGCACAAAGTTAAATATCACCACTTGGGAGATGAGTGGGGAAAAATGCCTGGCAACAGGCAGTTGTAAATTTTCCACCCGAACGATCAGTATTCAATAAAAGACCAAGCATTATTTCTTCATTAATTTTTTTTAAAAATCCTAACAATCGTAACAAACAGTTCATCACCTTTTATAAATATCTGAAGATTGTATTTAACATGAAACTTGGAGTTGTACTATCAACGTAAAGTAATATGTATATTCATTAATATCTACTTTATAGCCCCTATAATACCACAATGAGCACTGTTTTGTTTACACCAAAAATGAAATAAAATATTTATTTTCAAATTTATATATGCAAGTGATTGCATGCATGTATGGCTGCTTCTATCTATATTTATTTAATTCATATATATATCTATATATACACACACATATATACAGTGTAGCCCGGATATAAGAGAGTTGTAGGGACCGGAGAAGAAGTCTCTTATATCCGGGTTTGGTCTATTTTATATACATTAACACAGGCTCTAATTTGGGACCAGAGAAAATCTCTCTTATATCCGGGTTACACTGTATATATAATTTTGTGTATTTAGACAGAAATCCCTCATTTATACATGTTTCATTAAAGATGACAGACATGATACTGTGATTAACCTTTTTATTGAATTTTTTGAACATTTTCTTTTCTGTCCAAATGTTCTGTAGTTACAAGCACTTTTGGCTATACTTTTACTCATTATCAAGGATGACTTTATTTTTGCTTTTTAACTGGATGTTTGGATTGTGTGTATGCTCTTAGAGTTATAGGGATGTTTTATTTTCTGAACACAGTTAGCACATTGTGTCCGTGTTTCTAGTTAATGCTACTGTTGACTTAGTGTTGACTTTTTCTTTTTTATTATTAAGTCTTCCATTATTTTTAATCTTTTTTTTTTTTACACATGGATGAGGTTATTATGCTTGTATTTTCCACTAGTATATTTCAGATGGAGTCTTGTAAGTTTGTGTGTGCTTAAATGGATTCTAATGGAGCTGTGCTTGGATAGGTGTAACATAAAAGGTCTTGATAGGCATGTAGTAATGTGACCAATGTAATTATTTATGCATTCAGTTTGATCAGGAACACAGTTCCTTAAGGGACATTTGAACTCATAAAAAGCTTAATTGCAGTACCATATCTGTCATCTTTAATAAATACACAATATATATATATATATATATATATATATATATATATATATATATATTACCCATATAAAAATAATTACAAATTGCATTCATAAATTAGATTCAAACTGATAAAGATGTTACTGTAACTATTTTTTACAATATTAAAAAAGTACGATTGGTCGGGTAAGCAAACTTATAATTTAAAATATTTTTTTAATATGTTCTCTATAAATGTGTTAATAAATATAGTATTTAACTTGTATTAAATCCCTAAACTATTTGTTAAAAAAAATTAAATATTTAAATTGATAGCAAGCATCATATTAATTTCTTCCTGTTTTTTAGACATCTAAATTACTATCAAGCATTAAAATCTATTTTTTACATAAATTGCTAAAACCCAATTACAGCCTCTTTCTCTTTACTGCCCTCTCTCTCTTCTTTCTTTTTTCTTTTTCTTTTCTCCCTTCTTCCCTCCCATTTCAATATATCACTTCCCTTAAGTTAACGGTCTAAATAGGTCACGGTTTGGTCACTTCTCCTCCCCAATACTAAGTATGCTTGAGAGAGATATGAAATTAACCCCTCCCTAAACTCTACCATGTCTCTTTAATTACTCCTTTTACATTCTCTGTTAAATTACAAAAACTTACACTACCCATCAATTTTAATTTCATTTTTCGTTTCATTTCATTTTTGGAAGTGCTATCTGATTATCCGGCGTCCTTTAAAAGGGCTCTGGTGAAATAAATTATTATAATGGTACCTTAAAGTGGTCTGTTTTTCTTTTAAATTATATATATATATATATATATATATATATATATATATATATATATATATATATATATATATTGATGTTAGCTTGAGCATCCAGATTCCAGAATTTCGTAAATGGCATCATCCATCCACTCATCAAGGGTATCAGCAATTGCCTGGATTAGAATATAAGATAAGGAACAAATAGGAAACATTTATAAATTTAACATGTTTATTATCTCTTTAAATTTTATAACATCCATCCTTAAAGAATATAAGATATATCTACCTACAACTATACCAGGTGTCACAAATTCTTTTACCCTCACGCCAAACAGACCTCAATCAACATATGAACAACCAACAAACATGCTTAGCAGATACTCAAATGCATACACATTATCAATACTGCATAGGATACACAAGAATTATGATACACATACACACATTATACACATGAACACTGCTTGACAGGACAGAATACATGTGAGATCTGCTTAAGCAATGAAAAACAAACAACAATAAAATTAAAAACAGAATTTTCCTTTCTCCTCCATATTTAATTTTTTGATGAAGTTTAAATAAAAGTGAAACATGTTAATATATATATATATATATATATATATATAAGAAGTGTTGGGGCAACTGAACGGCAACAATCTTCAGGCTATATATGATAGCCTGATATATATATATATATATATATATATATATATGATAGCCTGATATATGGAGGCACAGTGGATAGTGGCTTGTACCCCTGGGAAAGGTATTAATCCTCTTCTTCTCCCTTCAGCTATGGGTAAATAGCAGGACAGACTGGGTGCTACAGCCTTGGATGGCAACTGGTCTAGGAGAAGGAAAACTCTGAATTCAAAACCTGTGGAGGGTCATTTGGGGCCCTTCAAAAAGTGTGGTTGTTCTGCACAAAGCCTTCACCACTATAATCAAATCATATGTGCTGGTGTCTGGGTTGTTAGTTCCTAAGAACTGAGCTGATTGACCCTCATATGTCGGATATAATGGGACAATCCATCATTTGTTATCCCTGTCTTTTTTTATTTTTAAACGGTGAAATCCTAACAACTGGCTTAGATTTGGAGTCCAACTCAAGAAAAATCCTTCATTTCTGCTACCTCGAGTCTCTTCTTCCTCTGTGATGAGATTGTTCAACATTCACTTCTATATACGTGGATTAATATTAGATAACAGCTCTGCACCCTTTTCTTTGTTTATAATGAAATCTTCCTGTTTCTTAGTAGTTTGTTTAGCTTTCGGAAGGCATCTTTTGCTATTTCACATTTTCCATCATCTGTTAAAACACTTTCCGGGTATTTAATTTTCTATACTTTGATCAAACTCCAATTTGTACTTCACATTTCGTGCTTTTTCTAATGCACGAGCAGGTTGAGGAAAATGCTATGCAATCAATTTTGAGTTTTTTATTCCAAGACTTTTTTCACCTGAATTCATATTCTTTGTGTTACTTTTGTTCAAACTTCAGTATTTTTTTTGTTTTCCCTACTCTACAATTTTTTTTTTCTCTGTCCTACCAGCAAAGTGTAGAATCTCATGTAGAGGAATACCCAGCCCTAAAAGCAGACCTTTACCAAGTAAATGCTAACTCAAACATAAACAATCAATACTTACCTGTTGTTCTACCAATGAAATGCTTAGGCTTCAAATAAATAAGTAAAACAAAATGAATCTCGACATTAAATAATCTGACAGAGGTTAACATGTAAAATCAATTTGACCTTTTTGTTTTCTATAAGAAAAGATTGGTTTTGCTTTTCTCCACAAAAAAAAAAAAAAAAAAAAATTGGCAAACAATCATGTAATAAGAGCAAGTTTACTGACCAGTTTGGATCATTTTCAGCAACATTTTATTTATGAGTCTAACATTTGTCCAAGCATCGAATATTGCTACCACATCTGGTCTGGTGTTTCTGTTATATATTTAGAGATTCTTGATAAAATACAATGAATATGCAATATCTGTCTATATTTCTGAGATGAGGTATTATGTACATTATTTACATTATTTGGACTATTGTCCTCTACTTTGTCGCTATATTTATTACAACGTTTCGGCCGTTGTACGCTCTGGCCTTCTTCAGGTGGTTGGAATATCAAACTTAACCCTTTATTTCACTCACTGGGGTAGACTGTTCTAGTTCCACGTGCCATGTTTAATGGATGTCAGTTATCAGTTATCACCTGTTAATTTCTCTCTGAAAGTTCTCCACTGCCTTAACTGGGTATTGAATTCACACTATGAGCTCTGGTAAAAACATGTTAGATAACAGCTAAAATTTGCAATATAATATGATCACTGGTAAAAATGGTTGCTGAAGACATTAGGTTTATATTACCCAGAAATTCATATACAGATGTCCTCGAGGACAATGGCACAGTGGATAAGGCGTTGGTTAGATCCAGTGACAGGACCCAAAGAGTGTTAAGGCAGTGGAGAAATGTAAATAATGTAAAGAATCTGCAATGTTGTTGACCACGAACAGGCATTTTGACTTCACTTTCCTACCACCATAACATGACTTTTTTCTTTCTTTTTTTCTTTTTTTTATAAATATTTTCATGATAATTGTTCTTTGGTACCTAGACTTTATAAATTTGAGCTCTGTACTAGTTTTGCCAATAGGTTTCATCATTTTACAAATGTCAGGATGTAACCGCAAGTTCTTTGCTAAAAATTTTCTTCTATCACACTTCTCACTTGTGGAACTCTCTTCTGGCTTTTGGCTTCTTTCCAGTCAACTTTGATCTTCAAAAATTTAAATGCAATGTCAATTGTTATCTTCTGTCTTCTTAATTCTTGTTCTTTTATTGTCCTCTCACCTTAATGTTTTTCTTTTTCTCAAATTCTATCACACTCAATAGCCCCTCATGTTTTACTGGCTTTATATCTATCTATCTATATCTATATATATATATATATATATATATATATATATATATATATCCATCTGATGCAATGAGAACAAAAGTAATATATAAATTCTAACGTTCACAGCATTAATCCAAAAGAGGGCTCGATACCAATAGTAGAGCTATGATTATTTATTTATTATAATTTTATCATATAGACAAAACCATTTTACTCACTACAAAGATGCAACTTTATCAGTGCAGTTCAACTGCACTTCGACAGATGAGAATCGAAAATGACCATTTTTGATTCTCACCCATTGAAGGGTAGTTGAAATGCACTGAAACCAAGTTGCATCTTTGTAGTGAGTAAAATGGTTTTCTCTATATGATAAAATTATAATAAATATATATATATATATATGTATATGTACATACACCTCCAAAAATTTGCTAAAAAATGAGCATGCACACATGATGACAAAAGGCCCCAAAATTAATTAAAACAAAGTTTTATCATCAAAATCTTTATTATTAAGGATTTTTTTTATTATTAAAGTACATTTTTTTAATCCTTTTTTGGAACCTTTGAAATTTTGGTTAAAAATCTTGTTTCTCTGATATCAATGGGGAAGGGGCCATAAATTAGTATGGAAAATTTGAGTGTCTTTTTGTAATGAAAACCATATTGATTTGGAAATTCTTCCAAAAATCAGTTAATTGTCAGATTGTAATGAAATCTTCAGCACTTATTCACAAATGAAGTAAATTATTTTTTAAATGTTTCTCATTTAAAAAATCTTTATAAAAATTTTTTTTACATTTGTTACCCCACACTTTTTAATTTCATGAAATTTTGAGGAATTTTTTTTGTAGTGCTTAATGCTTAGTCAAGTCCTTAGAGAATTTAAATCATTTAAATATTTTGATCAAACAACCCCCAACAGTTACAGAAAATCTGCTGTGAATCATAAAATAAAAAAATTCAATAAAATTAAGACATTTAATTAGAGAAGCTTTTAATTGTTTTTATTGGCTAAAAATATATTCTGGACACTATTTCTTCTGGAAAAAGCTTTTTCTCTTCTTTTTATGAATAATGAATTTTTACAAGAATTGTTTCATTTTTTTTTTTTTTTTTTTTTTTGTAAATTTTAATTATAATAATTTATAAACTTTTGAATCTTCTAAAATTCTGTATTAATTTGTAGTGATCAACTGACAGTTATTAAATAAAAACTGTTTGCTAATCATAAATGGAAAAGCTTACTATAATTTAGCAATTCTCAGTATTTTAAAAAGCATTTTTAATTTTTTTTCTGTGTTGTATAAACATGCTGATTTTTGTAAATACAGGCATCCATACACAAAATTATCAGAAAATTTGAGCAGTAACAAGTTAGTCTATATTTCTGAGATGAGGTATTATGTACATTATTTACATTATTTGGACTATTGTCCTCATCTTTGTCGCCATATTTATCACAACGTTTCGGCTATTGTACACTCCGGCCTTCTTCAGGTGGTTGGAATGTCAAACTGAACCCTTTATTTCGCTCACTGGGGTAGACTGTTCTAGTTCCACATGTCATGTTTGATGGATGTCAGCTATCAGTTATCTCTTGTTAATTTTCCCTCTGAAAGTTCTCCACTGCCTTAACTGGGTATTGAACTCACACTCTTTGGGTCTTGTCACTGGATCTAACCAACGCCTTTATCACCCTTTATAAGTAACTAGTTAATTTAAAATTTAATGGTAATTTTTTAACATTTCCTCAACAGGCGTCTTAAGTAAAGCTATAAAGTCAAAGTACTTAAAACTCAATAAAATATTAGATTTTAATTTAAGATTACTGAATAGTTAAAAAAAATTACATGAAAAAGGCATTTGTGTTGTGTTCATCATGTAATTTTACTATAATTATTTTCTCTTTACATAAATCACACAAACATCAGGTTATCAATAGATGTGTCAACACCTCACAAAAACACCCACTTCCATTTTAAAGAAATGCTTTTCCATGATATTTTAAACTAAAAATAATATTTGTTTTAATTCAGATTAATTAAACTTTAAATCAGTTAATCTGCCTCAAATAAAGTTTTTGAAAAGTATATTTTGGAAAGATTTTTTTTTAATAAAGAGAATTATGATGTGTTGATAGATTTGTTTATATGGCTGATTTTTTAGCAACTTTACCCCTCTTCACAAATACAATTTAAATTAATTTTGAAATACAGCATAGTATTTTGCTTATTGGAAATATTAAATTTTCTATGAGCTTTGAATTAAAATTGAATTAAAAGTTTCAAAATAGATATTTCATTTTTAAAAATTAATTTAAAACTTTATGTATTGCTGTTTTTTATTTTACCTATATATATATATATATATATATATATATATATATATATATATATATATATATATAATTTGTGCTATGGAGAGTGACATATATATATATATATATATATATATATATATATATATATATATATATATATCACTCTCTATAGCACAAATTTACCCTGATCCTGTAGAGCAACGTGTTGATCCCTACTTTTGTGTCCCAAATACAATCGTGGGTAGGATTAAATTATTTCTTTAACTTTCCTGCTGAACTCTGTCAGATTGTTTATTTAATACATGCTTATTTTATTTATTTCTTTTTTAAACATTTCCAAACCAAATATTTAGTTTATTAAACTTTATGTAAAAATTCTTTGCAGAACTTTTGTTAGAAACAGTATTCTTATTTTGTTATAGATTCAAAAGTCCCCGTCAACCCAACTCTCTTCCAGAGGGCATTTGTATTTGATACAAAAGACTACAGAAAAATGACATTATCTTTTTATTAATATTGTACTATTTTTTAAAACTAATTTCTTTGTGATAAGGCATTTATGGTATTTGTAATTTCAACATCTTGCTGCATAACTGTCAATAAAAACAGATTAAATTGTTCAAATTGTCTTTAATAAAATCTTTAAGGCTTGGTTACAAGTACACGTGTCCTTAATATTGGGTTGTCTTACAAGAATGATTATTCAGAATTTTAATGTAATTTTGTCTGTCTGGTATTTAAATGTGAAAATCTTTTCAATTCGTTTCTCCTTAGTCATTCTACACTTGCCTTGTTTTCTATTTTAACTAATAATTGAGAATGGATACAGATTTTTCAGTTTTACAATGACGGCAAATCTTCTTTGTAATTACTGCCAGGTAAAGGCAGCAAAATTCCTACTTTATTTTTCATAATAGGAAAAGATAATGATTTGCTATGTTTCTCTTAGCTCACCCTATGTCTAAAGCAGTTTGAAAACTATTGTCTCAGGTAGGTGTTCTCTTTTTATGCATCTGTGCTATCTCACTATTTACATTGTAGACATTTTACACAGCTTTTGTTAAATGCTTTTCCTTTACATCACAATCATATGCCTAGTCTGACACAAGGTCACAAGTATAGAGCTCCCAGTATGGCTTATACACTACAGTAGTAATAGTTTGAGAGATTAGCTTTTAATCATTGTTCTATTGTGAGGTACAAAATGACTAAATCATAATTTCAGTGCATTTTATGGGGTGGAGGTGATAAACAGGTGGGATTAATTTAAGCCCTAAGCCATGATGCCTGTTCATCTGCTATAAAATATACAGTATTTTGAACTGTATAATGCACTTTTAAAATTTGTCAGGGAATATTTAGAATAAAAAAACCCTCATAATATTTAACTGATAATTTCTACAAGAGGTTTTAATATTAAATATTATTTTGCTTTGTAATCCTAATTTTTTATATATATATATATATATATATATATATATATATATATATGAGAAAACAGACTTTAATTATCCATTTCAATTATAATTTATTTTGTGAACACCGAGGTGTAGAACTCTTCAGATGATTTCAATCTGCGGAGTTGTACACCTCAGTGTTCACAGAATAAATTATAAACGAAATGGATAATTAGAATTCTCTATCTTCTTGCCATTATAATGCTCTGTAGCTTACATTGAAATTTCCCTGGATTTATATCTTCCTCTGAATTATCCCTTCCAGTCACAAACTGGTAAGATATATATATGTGTGTGTGTGTGTGTGTGAGGCATGGTGGATAGTGGCTCAGATTGAGGAATCAGAGAGCATAGTTTGAATTCCATTCGAATCCATTACATTCACTTACATGCTAATAACCTTAGGAAAGGTATTAATCCCCTTCTCCCTCCAGCTATAGGTAAATAGTAGGACAGATTAGGTTCTATAGCCTTGGATGGCAACTGGTATAGGAGAAGGACAACTCTGAATTCAAAACCTGCAGAGGGTTGTTTGGGAACCTTGTGGCATTTGGTGCAGCAGGTCTCTGTGTTTGGCCTTTCAAAAAGTGTGGTTGTTTCTGCACCAAGCCTTCACCACTATAATCAAATCATATGTGCTGTCGGTTCCTAGCTGCTTGACCTTGACGATTGCGTTTAAGCATGAAACAGACTGTTGCGTCTGGGTGTTGACTTCAATGTCCATTTTTTTTCTTTTGTTTTTTACATCCACTCTCTCTCTCTGATATTGAGCACTTTAATCCATAAATATAGCATACTTTAAAACTAATATATATATATATATATATATATATATATATATGACAAGGAAAAACTAGGGGTAATTACACTTTCGCAGCTCCCCATTACTTCCTGTCATTTAGCAATGGGTTACCTCAGGTATGACAGTCTGGAAACACTTCTGTTTGTTATTGTTAATTATGATATTTAAATTATAAATCTCGAAAAACAAAATCAATGTTTGTAAAACCCTAACCCTAACCAATGGGAGGTGCAAAAGTGTAATAGCGCCAAAAACTATTCTTAGCTGATGCGTTACGTCCTCTGACAGAAATTTAAAAAAAAAATCAATCAAAAATGGCTAAATCCATTACCACATACTTTTGAAGATGTGCAGCACATGTGTCCATCCCAAACCAAAATAATCTGATCACAAATTTAAACAATATTCATTTTTTTAAAATCTTGAATATTAATCGCTTACTTAGGTTTTAAAAGACTTTGAATTATGATACTTTGTGTCCTCCTCCATGTCTTGATTGACCTTTCGACCACCTGATGAATATTCATGAGTTGACTTAGGAAAGTTGGAATTCTTAAAGGATAGATGAGATTGAAACCGGGAAGTAGATTTATATTTTGATAACATTTGATAACTGCAATCTCAGCACAAATTTAAACAATATTCATTTATTAAAAAATATTTCTTGAATATTACTCTCTTAATTTTGCCTTATCAGACTTTGAATTATAGCACTTTGCATCTTCCATATGTTTTGATTGACCTTTCAACCACCTGATGAATATTCATGGATTTAAAAGCCTTGATAATGCAATGATTTCCTTGCTCTTCTATATAAACACATGCGGCAAAATAAATCATGCACTGATGACGTCCCACAGAGGATGAAACATGTTGGCTAACAATAATTTTTCCTCTTGTTTTTTTTATTCATTTTGTTCCTTTACACATACACTCTATCTGAAAATAATTTACACACACACACACATTCCATTCTATGGTTATCAGCTGTGACTAGTGTGGCAAACAGGTGCATTTAAAGTACAGTAAGGTCTAGTACATTTTAAAATGTTTTGCTTTGTAATCTCAATTTAATTATATAATTCTGGGCTCATGCGAGCCTGTCAAATCAGGTATGTTTAGGGCTTAGTCTCTTACTCATTTTATATTTTAATATTATTTTAATGTGTTATTCTCTGTGGCCAAGTGGTAACACATTTTGGATTGAACACTGGCTTTCTCTATAAAGGAGGCACAGTGAAGTAATGGATAGTGACTTGGATTAAGGAATCTGAGAGCCGAATTCGAATTCCAGTTCAGTGCTTATATTCTTTGGACAGGTATGAATCTATCACTTCTTAAAGGCTTATGGGCCCTATAGCCTTTGGTGACAACCATTCTAGGAGGACAACTCTGAATTTTCCGTGGTCTTTGACTGTCGGTCAAGAGCTTGGAGAGGAGATGGGTGCCACCAAAACCACTGAAAGGATCATGTGGAAGAAGAATCAGAATCAGTGTCTTTCACCCCCCACCCAGGTCTTGTTCTTCTTTTGTACTGCTCAGTTATTGCTGGCCCTTTTCCATTGAGTTTAATTTGGTAATACCCAGGACAATAGCTGAATGGATTAAAGTGTGGATTTGTGAATTTGATGATCCACTAATTGTGAATTCAATCCAGGTTCTGGATTAAAAAAAAGGATAAGCAATAACTGAGTTGTACTAAAGAACAGCAAGACACAATATCGCTAGGCATGGACGATGGAACAAGAACACCCTACCTCTATAGATTAAATAAAGGATTCAGTTTGAAATTATCTGATGGTTACCTAGATTAATAGATACTTGACAAAGGCTGTAGAGCCAAATGGCCCAACTGTTGGGATAATAACAAAGATTAGGACAATAATGTAAATAACTCTTCATGTCAGAAATTCAAACAGAAATGCGGACCATTGTCCTCATCTTTGTCGCCATATTTGTCACAATGTTTCGGCCGTTGTACGCTCCGGCCTTCTTCAGGTGGTTGGAA
Source organism: Acanthosepion lycidas (assembly GCA_963932145.1). NCBI lineage: Eukaryota > Metazoa > Mollusca > Cephalopoda > Sepiida > Sepiidae > Acanthosepion > Acanthosepion lycidas. The sequence goes on from OZ010598.1 coordinate 4,244,967, forward strand.
TTTCGAACTGAACCCTTTATTTCGATCCCTGGGGTAGACTGTTCTAGTTCCACGTGCCATGTTTGATGGATGTCAGTTATCAGTTATCTCCTGCTAATTTTCCCTTTGAAAGTTCTCCACTGCCTTAACCGGGTATTGAACTCACACTCTTTGGGTTTGTCACTGGATCTAACCAACGCCTTTATCCACTGTGCCATGTGTCCTCAAGGACACATGGCACAGTGAATTTCAGTTCGAAATTCCAACCACCTGAAGAAGGCCGGAGCGTACAACGGCCGAAACATTGTGACAAATATGGCGACAAAGATGAGGACAATGGTCCGCATAATGTAAATACTGTACATAATACCTCATCTCAGAAATATAGACAGACTCAAACAGAAATGTTTAGTTTTGTCATATCTGAATTTATAATAAAAACATTTTAAATCGCTTATTATACACTGTTATAATAATAATAATAATAATAATTATTATTATTATTATTATTATTATAAACTCTTATAATAAAAATATAATATTTTGCTTTACTTTATATTGAGCACATTTTTAAAAATAAATGCTACGAACTGTGGATTTTTACTGCATATGTTCTTTCTCTTATTTGGATATCTGACCTGTTACGATTAAAAATCATATCATTTTTTTAACCAGTGATTTTCCATTGGATGTTATCTTCTCTTAAACTGTGTGAAACTAAATGAAATCAATGCATTCAGCCTAGCATGAAATATGTGAAACTTGTAAACTGAGAGACGGTTTATTTATCATGCACTTTAGTTGATGTACAACACAGATTAATGTGAAAGTGTATCATCAGTTTTATCAATAAAATATCCTCTCCTCAAAAATTGATTACATTTTATTTAACCTGACACAAACATTTTTTTTAAATTTTTTTTTGTCATTGATTTCTTTTCATTTCCTGCTGGAATTTCTCTTGATTTTTATCCAAATTTCACTTGTTTGTGTTTGAGTGCATTTTTTTTTTTTATCTGAAATTTAAATTTCTTAATAAATTCTATCAGACCAGTTTAACCAAATACAAGCCACCCAGAACACATAGATTAATTGGCAACCTATAGACATCCTCCTTCCCCCCCCCCAGCAAATTGGTGACCTCGTATCTGAACAGATGCACATTAATTGATCCAAACACACATTTTGCTGCAGTTTATTTCCAATCATATCATAAAACTGTATTTAATTGTATTTAGGATTTATTAGTTTATTTATTTAACAGTTAATTTAGTATCTGTCTATATTTCTCAGATGAAGTATTATGTACACTATTTACATTATTCAGACTATTGTCCTCATATTTGTCGCCATATTTATTACAACGTTTCAGCCTTTCAGTATCTGTCTATATTTCTGAGATGAGGTATTAGGTACACTATTTACATTATTCGGACTATTGTCCTCTTCCTTGTCACCATATTTATTATAATGTTTCAGACGTTGTATGCTCTGGTCTTCTTCAGGTGGTTGGAATGTCAAACTGAACCCTTTATTTCACTCACTGGGGTAGACCTGTTCTAGTTCCATGTGCCATGTTTAATGGATATCAGTTATCAGTTATCTCCTGTTAATTTCCCTCTCCAAGTTCTCCACTGCCTTAACCGGGTATTGAACTCACTCTTTGGGTCCTGCCACTGGATCTAACCAACGCCTTTATCCACTGTGCCATGTGTCCTACCCGGTTAAGGCAGTGGAGAACTTGGAGAGGTGAATCTTTGGATTTTGTTGAGAACCTCGAGATGAACATCAGGGGCATCAGACCAACAGTATTCAATGCACAACTGAATGGTAGATTTTTAAATGTCCAAGATGGACTCTGATGAGAAAAACCTTCTGGCACAACACCATGAATCAACTTTCCTTGCAGTATATGCAGCTATTCATTCAATGTAGTTGTTCCACTTCAAATCAGTTGAAAATCTTAGACCAACTAGGTGCAGTGAGACACTCTCATAGAGTCGAGCCTCAACCAGGCTGATGGTGGGCAGGGAAGTTAATTTAGGCTGGTTAATTTACAAGCCATTTCCTGCCGCAGTTAACCATTGATTAGAGGTCCTTTTCAAGAGCAGTGGCCAGGTTAACTTGTCAGCTCTGACTAATTTGCTATTGAAACAGGAGTAAATGGTAGTGTCATCTGCATAAATGCCTACTTGGGAAATGAAGAAGACCATCATGACAAACCCTGTCAAATCCTTTTGGGATATCTAGAGCCACAGCTCGAGCTTCACTGTTATTATCAAGGGCTTATACATATTCAGTGATTGTCATAAGCACGTCAGCCATATGCCAGGCAAAATGGAAGCTATATTGTTTGTCAGAGAGTCGTTCTTGAGAGGTAAGGTGCTTAACCATTTGATTAAAACCTTGAATACTTTGCTGAAAAGTGGTAGGGGCCTAATAGAGGGGTCAGAATATTCTTCAGAGTTCTTAAAAAAAGGAACTACAGAGGAGGAGTTCCAATAAGCTAGGAAGCAGAAAGGAAATAATTATAGAGTTTGGAGAGAACAATTAAATATTCTATGGAGAAGAATCCTTAATATTTTAGATTCGGTTCAGACAGCTGAGCTCTTTTTTGTGTTTGATATTTATTGACTAAATCCTACCCATGATATCACAAATAATATAAACATGTTGTAGCCTTGTTAGGGGCCAGAAATAAAGACACAGAGAGGAATTAAGTTAAACAAATATATAAACTGAAACAGTAATACAAACATATACAATTGAGTGTTTCAGCAAGAATGTTCGGTCCAACTGTTAGAGCTGACTGCTGGAAACTTCCCTCTCCAAAAGGCAGTACCTGCTCCTATTCATAGCTGGTAGAGTCCATGCATATGTAGGTAAATTACCATAACAAAACAGCTAGTTGATGAAGAATAGACCATTTTCCAGTTTCATTTTGATCCAAAGTCATTTCCAGTTTCCAAGATGACAAATTCTGTCCAGAAACTGTTTACACAACATTGACATAAATTAGCTGTCAGTCAGAGAGGACTTTACTATACATACATGAACAGATACTCTCTCATAGGGTTATTCAGTCAGTGGTGAGATTCCCTTAAATCAGCTTATGTACTGTGTGATTATTGCATTTACAAGTCTTGAGCTGTTGTTTTTTGAAAGAAATAATAAATCCATTAATATCTCTCTCTCATATCTATCTATCTATATATATATATATATATATATATATATATATATATATATATATATATATATGGTGCGATGGGTAAATTGTCACAATTTTATATTTTTAATTTCACGCATGTGTGTTTGTTTTTTTTTTTTTTTTGTCAACTCCACAGTATAGTAGGGTCAGTTGGGCACTATCTATGAGAAAAAGAGCACCATGATGCAATTCATTCTGCCAGAAATTTGGAAACAGCATGCTGTACTGCTTGATGTTCATGCCAGAAACTTCAATATGAACATTTCAGAGTGTTTATGTCTCAACCTGAGGCCAGTGCAGAGCATTCAGAAAGAGTTGAATGAGTCTAATGATGATTACAAAGGTGTTTGGAGTAATCACTAGGAATGGTGGTGTCATGCCTCCATTCATCTTCCCACGGGGCCTTAGACTCAACATGGAGACCTACATCAAGTACCTTGAGTAGGTAGTACTGCCCTGGGTCAAGAGGGTGGCCTGGTTACTGGAAGCCCCTATGTCTGTTGACAGAATTCTGGAGAAGCTAAATAACATTGTTGGAAAGCATGTATTAGTCATAACAGGATGCAGAGGAAAAAATGAAGACAGTGAACATTTCAAAAGGGGCATATTACATGATTAACATTTGCTAATTTACACATAAATTAGTGAAAATATTAATTCACTAAATGTCATTTGGCACTGAACATATTTACAAATTTTATATTCTTCTCAATGACTTCGCTATAGAGACAAATTTGATGATTAATGTTGTACATGGCGGTAAGTTCAAAGAGGAGGGACTAGCCTGAACGTGATCAACCCCTGAAGACCCCAATGGCAGAACAGGCAAAGGTCTACACAATCTCAACAGTCAAACTAGTGGAAGAGGACAGCGCCAGTTGGGCTGGCATAACTAAGGTGAACCTTGACAGACCTAGCATCTGACAAGTTTGCCAGACCTCACCTGTATCAATCCTCTTTGAGCTGCAAGGGAGGTGCTTCTAGCCAAGTGTGTGGGCTTCTCCATCACAAAGAGTTGTCCACCAAAATCAAATTCACACGAATGACCTCATCAGACTCTCTTTAACTACTCTTCAGCAGTAGACTGTACCTACACAGTCATCTCTGCCATCGCTACCAAAGGGGAGAAAGGGAATAAGGAGAGAGAGGGTGTTGATCCCAATGTTCAGATGTGAGCAGGTGCTGACTACTAATACTACTACAATATGAGTTGGTTATGAAATGTGTTGTCTTTTTTAAGGTTGTCCAGAAAATAAATCATTTTATGACAACATTGAGAAGCTGAATAACTTGAAGAAATTGACAAATTGGAAATCAGGGTTTTGTTTCAATCACTGCTACATTTTTTTTCCCAATTGATTATTTTCAATCAGTCTAAGAAATTTTTTCAAATAATAAGCATTCTTATGACTAAACAGATGCAGCAGTATTTTTCAAGAAGAATTTATTCATGATAAAATTGATTTTTCAGTGCAGAGGCATAAACAGTGTGTTGAGGTTGTTGATGGAAATTTGTTTTAAAATGTTTTATATAACTGTTTTCAGCTTTTCTATGCCTTGCTGTTTTTAAATGGCATTGATTTCAAGGTACTCCAGATTATGAAGGCTTTATTCTGAGCCAAAGCAACCAATATAGTCTCTCATGGAAACACTGCTTTTTTTTTTCTTTTTTTTTTCTTTTTTTTTTCTTTTTTTTTTCTTTTTTTTTTCTTTTTTTTTTCTTTTTTTTTTCTTTTTTTTTTCTTTTTTTTTTCTTTTTTTTTCTTTTTTTTTCTTTTTTTTCTTTTTTTTTCTTCTTTTTTTCTTCTTTTTTTTTTCTTTTTTTTTTCTTTTTTTTCTTTTTTTTCTTTTCTTTTTCTTTTTTTTTCTTTTCTTTTTCTTTTCTTTTTCTTTTCTTTTTCTTTTTTTTTCTTTTTTTTTTTTCTTTTTTTTTTTTTTTCTTTTGAATGCAGTGCCATATTGTGCAACAGACAATTGCTTCCATTGCTATTATCTTTTGGAAGTAAATTTGTTAAGGAATTCTTCCTGTGAATTTCTTGGTTTCCTTTTCTCTGATGGCAATGGTTCACATCCTGTAGCTTTGTGGGAGTCTGGAACACTTCACACCAAAATGTCAAGTGGAGAAGGAAAGAAAATACAAATCCCATGGTTTTTAAACTAAAGACGCTTTCCATATATGTTTCTCTATTTTATGTACATGTCTACATTTGCATATGTAGATATATCTACTATTTGTGTGTGATCTGACCAAATTTTGTTTTTCTTATTATCCTCTTAATACAAGGCCATAGAGCCACTCAAGGTAGAAGGTTACGGAATGATGTTTTATGAACATAAGATGAAGTAATGAAGATTTTGAGGATATGTAGGAAAGATAAGAGTTGGCAAGAATTTTGATGAGGTTAAAATTGTAGTGATTGTTTGTGATGGAAGAAATGAATGAAAATTTTTTTTTCTGTTTTATAAAATATAAAAAGAAAAATAATTTTAGTGGTAACTGTAAACTTGTCTGATACAAAATAAATAAGCCATCTTTTTCTTTTTTTTTTTTTTTTTTTTTTTTTTTTTATAGAAGAAGTGGGTAAAGTTTCAAGTCAAAGGGGTTGGGGATGTTGAATAACATATTTGGCAATGTTAAAGACATGACATCAAGCACAGGAGTTATTTTTTTTTCTTTCTTAATCAAATATTGATTTCAGCATGTATTTTCTTTTATGCAAAGAGGAGATGGGGGCTGCCAAGAGACAGAGCAGAACCCATTCAGGTCAAGGACTTTTTTTCTTGTTATTATGTAACACAACGCTATCCCTCTCATGAAATAGGTGCTGCCAAACAACTCCCCTGGCTTTGGTGATGTCATGCCACACCCATTGTATTATTCAAACCATTTTCTAAGTCATGGCATCAACCAACCATTTACTTCAGATTTACTTTTAGTTTTTAAAGCACCAATGAAAATTAAATAATTTATGAATTTACTGAAATCATTTTCTTCAGCTCAACTGGAAGAGAATGTTTTCTTTACATGAGGCTCCATTAACTTGACAAATGGTACTTATTCTTTTATTTACATCACACACACACACACACACACACACACACACACACACACACACACACACTCTCTCTGTCCCTTTCTCACTTGCAGACACACTTTTTCTTTCTTTCTCTGTTTTGTTTCTCTCTTTACTCACTCCCTGTATTTTTCTCTTTCACCCACCTCTCTCTTTTCTCTGTTTGTTTCCCTCTGTCTGCCTCTCCCTTTTTTTTCTTTCTCGCTCACTCTCTCTATCTGTGTCTCTTCAAGAAATCTGTAACCTCATAATGAAAAAATCATTCATTGTAAACAAGAAATATTTAATTTTTAATATAATCTCCTTCTTTGTCAATGCACTTGATTCAGTAGTGAATACATAGATTAAAGTTTAAATATTATAAAGTGAAAATTTCAGAGAAAGTTTTTTAATAATTTCACCACTGAGATGAAAGGAGTAAAGTGAATGAGAAGACTTAAGGAGAAAGGACAATAAAAGAACAGGTTTCAGGAAAACAGAAGATCGTGATTGATGTTGCATTTAAATTTTTGAACATTGTAGTTTGCAAGGAAGCAAAAAATTGCAAGAGGGTTCCACAGGTGAGAAGTGTGATGAAAACTATTAGAACAGAAAATACAGTTGCATTTATCTAGGTGAACAGTAAAATAGTGAGACCTAGTTATAAAATATAGTAGTGTGCCTGAATTCATGGGTTCAGAGCACCTCGGAGGAAAAGCTCAACAAAACAATTACCATGGAAATATTGATTGAAAAGACAGAGGGAAGCTACGTCACGTTGGTGAGAAGGTGACTGAAGTTGAGATGCCAGGTCAGGATTAGTTAAATTGCAGATTTTTATTTGAATTTTGCCAAGAATGTCAAGATATACAGTAGAAATACCAGAGCAGATATGGCAGAAATGTTCAGATCATGGATTTATTGATCTGATCTTGTATTACAAAGTTTATTTGGTTTTTGTTTTATTTAAAAAGGGCAACATTCTTTTGATGAACATTTTGTCGATAAACAAATATTTAAATTATTGCTTTGGTGATTTTTTTTTTTTTTTTTTTTTTTTCTGGTTTTATTGAGGAAAATAAATGTTCACATAATTTATTTTAATTACATTTTCAGTTTTTAATAAATGCATATATACACTTTCTAAGATGTATGCATTTTAAAATGCATACATCTTAGAAAATGAATATATAAACATATTTTTATTCTTCAGCACATCGAATAATCAATGAACTGAGATTGTATGTTGTTACATGCAACATTCGTTGTTTCAAATAAAGTGAAAGGTTGAAAACTGATTTTTAAAATTTCTGTTTTAGGAATTGTATGTATTTCATACTGCATGACTATATGGTTATATCACCGGAAATCTAAAAAGTAAGCATTTAATAAAATAAAAAATAAAAAAAAATTAGTTTTTATCAAGCAACAAATTTATTGTTTATGAATTGTTAAAATTTTATTCAAAATATGAGTCCTGTTAAAAATAATTGTCTTCAGTTTCTCTTTAATTCTGTTTCCTAGACTCTTTTCCTACATAAGATAAGGTCAACTGAATTGAAAGTGAAAGTATAAACGGGCCAGAAATCGAGGTAGGGGGGCTATGGAGGGAGGGAAGGAAGAGGATAAAAGAGAGAGAGAGAGAGAGATTTTGTTTCCCTAACAATCAGGAGTGATTGACATTCAGAATAGTGGAGAGAGGGTGAAGTGCTCCCTTAGCCTAGCCAGCTCCCCTTCTCCTAAGAAGAGAACAAGGAACTAAAAAAAGACGTTCGGTGGGTGGGGGAGGGTTGTGAGTTTGTGGAAGAGGTTGAAACATGAAAATTCTTCAAAGGTAGTAATATGAGGCCCTCTTTACTGGATTAAAAATCAGCCTTTTCTGTGCTGCTGGCTCTGAAAAGGGAACTACTGATTTGATTATTGAAATCAAACCTCATGGCTAACCTAGTTTCTCATTTTCATAATTCTTTTATGTGTCTTGTTTTTGTTTTTTTGTTCATCATTTGAGACATTTCGTTTTTTGAAATCTGAACGTTTTTTTTTTTTTTTTTTTTTTTTTTTTTTGTGACTACAGGATGTTTGATTTTATTTATAACAGGTCTGTCTTTTTCATTTGTTCTGTTGTCTATATTTTTTTAGTGTGGAAAGTTGGGAAGCTGTTGACTTTTACATAAATTTTCTAAAGCTAAACCCTTAAAAATAAATAAGAGATCTTTACAATTATTTAGAAAGTTTTTTTTTTTTTTTCAACCTGGTTTCATATTCCAAATGAACACTTAAAAAAAATCTCCATAAAATAACAGCAATTTTATTGGTTAAAATTGCATTTGACTTTAATGAGTTTCTGGGGTGATGCATTATCATTATTTACATGTGGACTATTGCCCCTGTTTTTGGACTGTTGTAACCATTTTTGTTGTTGATGTTATCAGCATTTCATTCATTGTGTCCTCCAGCCTTCATCAGGTGCTTGGTAATCTGTGTAATCCTTCAGGGAATTTTGAACTGAACTATTTATTTAATCTGTGGCAGTATATTGTTCTCATTCTACTTTGGATGTAGGGGGATGTGTGGCTGGTGTGAAATGGATAGCAACAGCTCGGACTGAAATATCAGAACTGGGTTTGAATTCCAAAGGATTTGTTATATTCACTTATGTGCAGATACCCTTGGGAAATGTATGAATTCCTCTACTTCCCCAGCTATGGGTTAAATAATGGGACTTGTAGTTGTAAAAAAATCATTATTCTCAAAAAAAAAAAAAAAAAAAATTGTTAATATAATATTCACTCACAAAAAAAAAAGAATTATTTCTACAAACCAAAAATACGTTTTGGCTTTAAATAAGCGACAAGTATGTAAGCTGTAAATAAATCAGTTAACCTTTGGCTTGGAAAAAAAAGAAATAAAAATGTATAGCAAGGTAAAACCACTTTGATTAGCATGCATTTATTGTGGCAGAACTAGCTGACAAGTATTTGACAGTTTCCTTCTATGTGGGAAATTTAGTGACTCCCCCAAATGAGTCATGACTGATGAACAAAAGATGAGAAAATTGAACAGTTTAAAAAGCATACTTTATGTAAGTAATATATTATGCAATGAGAATAAGAAAAAAGAATTGTTGAAACATTCCTTTAGCAATTAATATCATGGCATCAAGGACAAAGTCCAAATACATGTATCTGTTTGAAATTGATTGAAACACTTAACTGGCTGATCATATGCTTTTTCTGATTGCTGCTTGTTGAAGTATTATTCAGGTTGCTCATGACCAGCATCACCTGTTCTTTGGATGAAGGCTAAAACATGTCCATTCAGTTCCCTGGTCTTGAAGCCTCTTGACTTTGGTGTTCAAAATCCCTTTAGTGCCTGAATTTGGGTTTTACTCATCATTATCAGATAAATGGGCTCATCTCCTAAACATCGGGTCTTATCAACCAAGGGGAAATAGCCTATATTTTTCATATCTACCATCTATGCAAATGATTTTGCTTTACTTAACAAACAATAAAACAAAGGTCCTAATTTTACTTGTGGATTTTCTAGAGTGGCAAGTGGGCACATTTAGTTGATTTAATGTTAACTTTTGTGTTAGCTATAAATTCTTGTCCTAACACACAACAATGCAATTTACAACAGCCTGGCATCTTATTGGGATTTAAGGTTGTTCAGTTTATGATAGCAAATGACACAACAATTGAGATTTTTGTTGAATGTTCAATTGTGATAGTTCAAAGTTAATGTTTGTGGAGATTCATTTAAACTTTTAAAACAAAATGCTTAATTCCTAATTCTGTTAAGTGACGGGAAATCAATAAGTAATTTTTAAGTGATTGATTTTTTTTTTTTTTTTTTTTCTTCTGATCATTTCTTGTTAGGCTTTTTCAGTTGATCTCCTTATTTTATCATTTTTTTTTTGTATGTGCTATCTATTGTGACTGATCAAATGAACACATTAAAAATGTCAATAGAATTCACACACACAAAATAGGAACATGTGATATCTATCCAACCAATGAAAACAAAGATAGAATTCGAAAGAGGGCAACATTCTCTGTGGTCTCCTTTTCCTAAAACTTTCTGATGAAGGTACAATAAAAGTATTGAAACTTGTCAAATTTATAAAGGTTTTCCTATTTGTTCCGTATTTAATCATTCTTTCAGATTAAATCCGTGTTTTCAATTCACACATTAAAATATAATTAAAAAATAATAAGATATTCAGAATTTCATTTAATTTTTAATATTTTGTTAAAGAAAAATGATCCACAAATACACTTGGACAGGCATCCTTCCATTAACACTGGGAAAACACTGATTAGAACATTGGAATTCAAAGGCAACAAGTTCAAATAAATTGATAAGAAAATCTTTTTCTTAAGATCAGCAAATACTCAAGTTTTTCAGAATACATCAATATTTTTTAAATTATTCTCTTCGGTGATTAATTCATGTCACATTTAAAATACTCTGTGTCACTGCTGTGTGATCTTATATTGCAATTTTAGACTAAACTTTCTTTGTTGTATAAAGTGTTTTGGCTAGTATCCCTATCTCTGTTGTTTTTATCACTTCAAATGATATTCTTCATGTTTACTTGGACATTGAGAATCTTTGAGTGTGGCTTTCTTTTCTCAATTGAAACACTTTCCTATGAATGTGTCCAAAGCTACATGGGAAATTCAGAAATTCCAGAATGTGGACTTTCACAGTTTTGGATAGCGTGTGACACGTGGTGGTTGTGGAGGGTGCTCAAAATGACATTGAGAGACCCCAAAAGATTATACAGATCTAAGGAAAGGGTCCACCTAAAAAATAAACAGAAAAAATTTGAACATTGTGATTAAAAACAGCAAAGATCAAGTTTTAATGATTTTGGGATTATTGAAAATTTTTCTCTAAGAATTTCAGACTAAACTCATCATTTAAATCAGATTAAAATGAAATAAATTGGAGATATCAAAATCAAACAAGTACAAGAACTTAAATATCTGGGAAGTGTTTTAACAGAGGACAGAAAGTGTGACACCGAAATCTAAAGGGTTATTTGGATAGCAAAAGATGCCTTCCAAAAACAAAGTATTAAGAATGAGAAAAATGTTGTTAGAAACAAAGAGAACTGGACTGTTATGTAACAGTTCAGTCATCCTATATGGCAGTGAATATTGGACAATGTTCTCTCAGATGAAGGAGAGACTTAAAGCAACAGAAATGTTGTCCTACAGAAGGATGCTGAGAATATCATGGGTCGAACATGTAAGCAATGATGAAGTTTTAGAGAAAATGGAAATGAAAAGAACATGCTTAACAGCAAGAAGAAGCAGTTGACATTTCTAAGGCAAACAAATGAGGAAAGAAGGCTTGGGAAATCTGATACTCAGAGGACAGATTGAAGGCAAGAGGGACAGAGGAAAGCAACACATAAGCTACCTAGAGTAAATGGATGCCTGAATAGGGTTTAGTAAAGATAACAAAAAGAAAGTTTATTAAGAACTACAAAAGACAGGAAATTGTGGAGAGCCACAATCACCAATGTTCTAAAGGAACATTGCATAGAAGATGTCAGTATTTCTCATAAAGATGACTCTTGTAAATTTCAAACTTGGTGACATTTTCTCTCTTAATATCTTAAACTATTTCTTGTCTGTAATTGTGAGGAAGCTTTTTTTATATAAGAGTCTTGACATTCTTTTAATTGTGATATTACATAAAATTTCAGATTATTCTCACCCATGGGTGTATCACCCTCATCACTTTAAATTTAACATCAAATTTAGGTTTGCTTGCAAATAGACATCTGGATGTTAAGTGCCTATGGTGGATTTTAATTTTTTTAAATTTAGTTCATCCAATACAAGTAGATGGTTACTAAGTAGTAGATAAGTAGGATTGTTTTATAGAATCAGGAATTGTATATTATAAGAATATGTAGGCTAGATAAGGGTTGGTCTTGGACTTAAGAAGGTTAAGATTGTAGTGGTATGGGATGCATCATCTCGAGAGACTGTTCCAGAATGTAATAGTTCTGGAGAACTGTCTGTGTACAATTTATTCCTTACCAAAAGAATATGATGGTAATGTTTATAGTAATAAGAAATAATGTCAGATTAGAAATAAAATCCATTTCCTTAGAAATTACTTTGTTTCAGACATGAAAATAAAGCTTATCAGATATAAATGTTGAAAGGTCAGGCAATGTATATTTCTTAAAAAGAATAAATTGAGCCTTGCTTTGCTTTTGTGGCCGAGCAGTCTAAAGCACACCTAGTTTAAAAATGGTTTCCCTAATACAAGTATACCTCATCTTACGTCGGTAATTTGTTCTAGGAAAAGCGACTTAAGTCAAATCTACTTGTCACTAGGCTAAACCACAAATAACCATTCACAGTTCTGTATTTTATTTTTAAATATATTTTTAACATGGTCAATGAGAATCTATTTTAAGCTTACAAACAAATTTTAGTTTTTAATATAGTACAGAAAAAAATTTGAGAATACATGTACATACATACTTGTAAATGTAGATTTAATTTGGCGATCTTTACAGTACATCGTGAACTCTTTATTTGTGAATGTGTTTTACACTAAGAAGTAAAATAAAATGATTTTATAAGGTTAAATAACAAATAGAGAATGCTACTAAATAAGACGACAACACAGTCACAGATGTTTTCATATTTCGTTCTCTAGGATTTATTATGATTATATTAACATTTACTGTAAATGTACAGATTTTAATATGATTTTATACACTTTTATTCATATTTATTGTATAGTAACATGATTTTATGTGCTTTTAATGCTTTTCTGATATTACGACTTCAATATTTGTGGTGGACAGATGTATAGTCGAATAAAATAACTTCAACTTGATTTTTATTTTTCCATATATTTCTTTTGACAAATGACATATAATTGACTTAACTCGAAACGACATAACCCAAAGTATTACCTGTATAAGGAGGAAATACAGGTTTGAATTTCGCTGGAGGTACAATTTCTTTATTAATACTTTCAATTTTTCGATTGTTTTCTTTTGTTTTCAGGGTGTCTACTCAATTATGTGTATTCACTAAATATAACGTTGGTAGTATTAAGAAATATATGCTCTTCTGTATGTGGATAAATGCTATCTCTATTGTATAAACAGTTGAATATCTCCCGCCAACTGATGGGTGTGGCCATTTCAAGGACACAGTAGCTGTAATAGTCAGAATATCAGTTTTTTTTTTTGTTTTTTTTTTTTTGTTTTTTTTTCATGACATTAATGGTGAGAATAACGTGTAGATATAATAAAGTACTGAAACTTTGCTTCCAGGCATTTCCTAAAACATGCTTAACATCATACGTGTTACTGAATTAACTATTAGGTTGGTGCAAATTCTCACATAGTAACATATGTTAGAAAACGACATTATTTTTGCACCAACCTAATATTTTGATAGTAACAGACTAATGTACTGAGACAATAATGCCTGTTTTTGCAACTTCTTGTCATTTCTACTAATGTTTCAGATTTTGTTAGCTTTTATACTTACTATAAAAACGTTTGCAGTAAGTCATGAGCCTGTATTAGGAAATCGGTCATTAACCTCTTAAAGTTTAAAAAAAAATATATACTTTGGTCGGTGTGAATTTCATTTTTGGAATCAAATACAGACTTGTCTTTTTTGATAAAAAGAAATCGTCCGTTGGTCATCATTGCTTGTAAGTCTAAGCTTTCTTTTTTTTTTTTTTTTTTTTTCCCCCTCTTGCTTTCTCACTCTGTAGAAGTCAGGCTAACCAATATTCTACACTCTCTACATGCCACTCTTCCAAATTGGTGGTAAGAGAATGAAAAAAGCTGCATATTCTATCTTAATTAAAAATGGCTTTTCAGAAAAAGGAATCAAATAGCTCTGGATGTTATCATCTCTAATTTTTTTTTTTTTTTTTCTGAAGGCATGTTACATTAGTGGGTAAGTGACTTGCATTTAGATGCCAGTCCTACTACCATAAGCATTATTTTCAGTGGAGACACATGTTTAATTTTATGTTCCTTTTTTTTTTTTTCTTAAGCAGTGAAACTAATATCAACTGGCCTATATCGAGAATATTACTATGTTTGTTTCAGGCTTGAAATTGAAATAAGCAAATATAGACTTGGAGAAATCTGAATGAGAGACGTGTATTCCTAAAATAGGTAATTGGGCTTTGCTTCATCATAATGTCTTCCCATGACCAAATTGGTAACGGCATGCTTCGGCTATACAAGCGGTTTCCCTGATGTAAAAAGGGGGATACACATTTGATTCCTGTCAAGACACGCTTTAATAGGACATCTTGTTCTAGATCACTTTATATTAATTTCACAGTTTTAGAAAATAAAAAAAGAACTTAGTCAACTGAAACATGTCTACCCACTAAAAATGATTTTTATTGTAATAAGAAATAGTGTTGGATTAAAAAATTTCCTTCTAAAAATATACCAGATGGTCTGAAGATTGTGTTCAAGGATAAAACAGGTTGTATCCACTCAGGGTAACTTGTCTGTCCAATTTTATATTTAAAATGCCTGCTAACTTTTGTATGCTTTCCTGAATATATGGCAGACACACACACACTTTTTTACTTTGTCCTTTCTTTTATTCTCTTTTTCCTCATTGTATCTCTTTTCTACCTTTTTACTTGACTTCTTCCCTCGTCAAAAAGGTCTTCCCCCTCACCCTTTCCATCTTTAACCTTGTGCCTTCTCTTCCTAATATTTACTCCCTTTCTTTTTCTTTCTCCCCCCCAACATCTCTGTTTTTTAATTTTTTACCTTCTTTCAATTCTTCTTTCTCTTTATTTTTTTTTCCACCATTTTAAAGAATCTTTAATAAAGAAATCATTTCCACGAAAGTGTAAACGCCAACCTTTATTGAAAATCTAAATCTCTATTTAAAAAAAATTAATTTGTGCACACTTTACCATTATTCTCTTGGGATGGCGTATCTATTAGATGATCCATAATTATATTTTAATGCCAGGCTAGACTATACCTGTGGTAGAGTAAAGGTTAACAAGCCAATCTCACAAATCATTGTTGGTATTGTGGATTTTCTTCTCATTTAATTCTCCCCAGTTTCTTTGTGCAAAATCTCCTCCATAAAATTATGAACCAAAAATAGATGATATTTCTGACAAAAGTTGTAGAAATTTTGATCCAACTTTGTCCACAAATGCAAACTGAACTCAAAAGCAGACAAATGGCTGAATAAAAACAAAAACAAAAAAATATTTGAAGAAGTTGGTGTCTCAAATGTAAATGAAGAGAAAAGATGAAGAATATTAAGAACATTAGCTAAAGGCATGAAAGCAATGAAACTAGTACATTTTAACTAAATATCACCAAATAACATGTGTAAGTTGGGTAAAAAAAAAGTACATGAAAATTGATTTCTCAACAATAATTTTTAGTGATGAATGTAAAGATACACTGGATGACAGCTAGGCTAGGGGTTGGGTTCTTCATGGAAATAATTAACTAACAGAAAAGTTGAGTGACTGATTTTGTTTTTTATGGTTTATCAACCCATTTAATTATTTAAAACCAAAACATATTTTTGGATTGTAAGAATAGTATATATATATATATATATATATATATATATATATATATATATATATATATATATATAACTAAAAAAAAAACTTTATTTTTTTCTATGTTGGACAACCATTTTTATTTATATAATATGCTCTATATGAATGCCATTGTTTTGAAAACGCATATTAATACGTGTTTCCCAAAGTTGATGAACATGCATTAACATAGTTGAAGTTCTGCTTGTAATGGCGTTGGTGATACGTTCCTTGAGATGATTTAAGTCTCATATCTTCACCTGATGCACCATGGCCTTCAAGTGCCCCCAAAGATAGTAATCAAGGTGGGGATAGAGATCTGGGGATCTTGGAGGTCACTCCATAGGGCCATGCTGACCAATCCAAGCATCCAGAAACTGCTGATCGAAATACCAATGCACTTGATGACCATAATGAGGTGGAGCTTCATCTTGCTGGAAGAAAACTTGGTAGTCACCTTCCTTGTTTAGCAGGGATTGGGAGAATTTCCTCTTGCAACATGTTAAGATACCTTTCTGCCTTAAGATTTTCACTGACAAAAATTGGTCCAATAATTCTGTTAAACCCCCATCTCCCCACCCACAGAATTCCATCCATATGGAGACTTATTGCCCACCCCGTATATTGGCATAATTATTTTTCCAGATATATGTCTTACTCATAGCTGGGAGAGGATATTGATTCATGTCTTTCCCAAGGGTATTTGTTCATTGATGAATGTAATGATCCTGACTGGAATTTGTGATCAGCTTTCCAATTTTTCATTTCAAGCAGCGATCCATTACACCGCCTGCACATCAATGACAGAAGGAAAGTGGAGTAATATTTTTGATTAGTAATTTAGTCAATAAAATTAGATGTCCCTACATAGGGTATCATGATAAATGCAGTAAATTATTATAAGTTCAAGGACAAAACTTTTTTGTGTGTTAAAGGTTCACAATCAAGAAACTTTAAGCTAAAGGAAATATTCATACAAGACAAATGCTCCTTTATATGAAGAATCTTGGAGCAATAACTTTGGTTAACAAAATGGCAAGCCTAGCAACAGGATATTCTGTTGAAATCTTGTCTTTGATTTATTTTAATAGCCAAAGAATTAATCACATAAACACAAAATAAGAAAACCAGGAAAAGGACTCGATAAAATATAGCATAATGGTGCATTCTTTGTCATGGAATTTCAAAACAACCTGACAGCACCGAAGATCCTGTATTTGATCACATATATAGTGATATTCCAAGCGTAGCTTAGATGTGGCACAAAGCCGAACGTATGGGGCACTCAGTGAGGATCGAACTCACTACTGAGTTGTAATTGTTCTAGCAAGACAAGCTTGCTAACCATTACACCGCCTTTTGGGTGCTCGCTTTGATCACATTTATATGAGCCATCCAATTTATGTATAATGTGGCCATGTTTGGTATATTCTTGATATATACATTTTAGATCTAAAACCTGGCAGACATCTTTTGGATCAGAAAGAAGTTTTACCCGCTTTTAACACTTCTACTGCTGGAAATATATTTATAAATATTTACGAAACTTGTCTCTTGTCAATGTTTTTTAAGACATTATGAAATATAGGTCATTAGCATTTTTATTATAAACTAGCACTTTGTACCGTTTTAAACTAGTGTAGACATATATTAGTGTACAGTGTTTTTAACAGAGGAAGCAAAATGCAACACTGAAATCTGAAGGTGCATTTTGGGATAGTGAAAGATACCATGAAAAGTTAAGCAAAGTATTAAGAAATAGGAAATATTTCATTAGGAACATTGAAAAGAGTACTTAACTGTTATATCAATCCTCCTCTATGGCAGTCAATGCTGGATGATCTCATTATAGATGAAGGCAGCATTTGAGACCACAAAAATGTGGTTCTACAGAAGGATACTGAGAATACCATGGACTGAATGTGACAGTTTTAGTGAAAATGTAAACAAAAGAGACACTTAACATCAGAAAGAGAAAGTTGAAATTTCTAGAGCACAAAATGAGAAAAGAAGTTTTAGAAAATTTCACACACAGGACCTATTGAAGGCAAGAGGGAAAGCAGCAAATAACCTACCTAACAATGTGTAAAGGGTTGGGTAAACAGGTATTAAGAGAGATAGTAAAAAGACAAAATTTACTGAGATCTACAAAGGACAGGAAATAGTGGAGAGCCATGACTACCCATATCCTGAAGGGATAGGACACAAAGAGGAAGACATAGTGTACAGTGCTACCTGTTTTCTGTTCTATTTCCATTACATTGCGTGTTGGGTGTCATTTAGCCTAAATTAAAATCCCTCCCCCCTCAAAAAAAAAAAAAAATTGTGCCTATTTCCTTGAAATTCACAGTGCTCGAAACTGAAAATTTGGCTAAATGGGTCATTTATTAGAGAATCTGTTGGTATTGTTGAAAAAGTCTGCAAAAACAACACAAAAGATGCAAAAAGAAAATTAGTCTGTACTACAGAATATAAGATTGAAATAAAAATCATGGTGCCAATAAGGAATCACCATCAGTGTCTTTATAGTAATTTATTTCCAGTAAATGACAGTTTCCTATTTTTTCCTCTAAAGGGGCCAGTACAACCAGGCAACAATGCAGCAGTGAAAATTTTCAATCATATTGGTTTATAGAGAAACCATAAGGCTCAGCAACTCTTGCATTACTTTTATGACATAGGGTAGCAATTCAGGACATCAAAATAGCCTTAAATGAGAGTCAAACTTGTATATGGTTGTCATTTTGCAATGCCTATAGAATGATGTCCTTGAAAAGAACTGTCAACCAAACAGGCTTTTTTTTTTTTGTCTATAATCCTAACTCCTATGGCCTTCAGTCATTTCTGTTAAGGACACTTCGTTTATGTGGCAGAAGTATTTAAAGATTTCTCAGATAGAATGGTTTCAATATTCCACATTTCCAGGATTATTTCCGTCATTTTTGTGAACATTTTGAAACCGGGACTTTGTTATTGTCCATTTAACAAATTGTTAAAGAAAACACAAACAAACCTTAATGACTATGAACACAAGAAATCTTTAAGCACAAAATATCCCCTTCATATGCAAGACGAAGACAGCATGCACAAATTTGGAGAATCATATTTCTTTTAGCCAAAATCAATACCAAAGACTGTAAGTATAAAAGTGAACAGTGGAGTCAACAATCATCAGGCCACCATGATTGCATTTAGCGTAAAACAGTCTGTTGCATCTGAGTGTTGACTTCAATGTTCACTTATATAGTTGGTGTCTGCAAAGATATTCACACATTCATGCCTGGATCAATAAGTCTGATACCTGATACATATTTTAATCTTAAATTTCTGCTGATGTCTAATGTTTGCTAAGTAAATAATTATTACTAAACTGATGTACCCAAGGTGGCCACATGTGAGTGACTTTTAGAGAAATTCATTTCATCCTTTTACATGTGCACAATGGTCGATTTGAGAATAAATGCTTACACGTATGCATGTGCACTCTACAAACAAACTTAAATTATGTGTAGATCAAAACTTTCACAATAAAATTGATATTAACCAAAAGTTGGAGAAATTATAAGGATATATTTACCATAATTCCCCATGTATAATACGCCTTCATCCATAATACGCACCCCTAAAATTGGGCTGAAAGTCTGGGGAAATGCTTCTACTCATGCATAATACGCACCCCTTGTTTGGTAATCAAACCCTATAAATTGTACCTCTCCAATTTCATTATGGCCAGCATTTCCTATTCTTATTAAAAAAAAAATTGTTTTAAACATTATTCTAATTTAGTTTTATGATAATTTGTATTTTATTTTACATTTGTAAGTATTATTAGGTACATATGAAATCCTTATGTGGTTGCATTCACCAAATGTTACTGTCAAATTGTCATATATTTGTGGTGAGTAGTCATTTCGCAACTGAAATTGAACTATGAAACGGCAAT
The DNA here is from genome assembly GCA_963932145.1 of Acanthosepion lycidas. Classification (NCBI taxonomy): domain Eukaryota; kingdom Metazoa; phylum Mollusca; class Cephalopoda; order Sepiida; family Sepiidae; genus Acanthosepion; species Acanthosepion lycidas. Next base: position 4,264,759 of record OZ010598.1, read on the forward strand.
TTTTTAAAGATTTTTTGTAGCTGTGCCTAATATGCACCTCTAATTTTTCACATTTTTTTTTTATAAAAAAATGCGTATTATACATGAGGAATTCTGATAATTTATATAAATATATGTTGCGTGTGTGTGTGTATATATATATATATATATATATATATATATATATATATATATAATCAAGAACAATATTGAAAAAAGTGTATGAGAATATAGAAAAAGTTATTTGTGATGCGTTTTGTTCTTTAGGACTTCATTGGACTAAATTTGTTGTTTTGGTGGGACTACATATGTAAATGAATGAGGGATGCTGGGATTTTTAATTTTTTTTTTTTTTTATCTAACAGATTTAATTTAGATTCTTTTTCTTTTCATCATTTTTACATTGCATGTGTAATTATATCAACATAACAAATTTAATCTGAAGTTCTAAAGGATGAAACACTTCACAAGAAAACTTTCCACTTTTTCATACATTTTTATTTTGCCCCATATATATATATATATATATTGAACAATAAAAAAATATTAAAAAAAATTAAAATTTTCAGACACACTGAGTTGTAGATTAATATTCTTTCGTTTTTATTATTATTATTTCATTTAGATTCCTCAACTAGTTTCAGCCAACATGGCCATCATCAGGAGAAGAAATATTTCTGCTTGCTGGTAGCAGTGAAATATCTATCTATCTATCTATCTATCTATATATATATATATATATATATATATATATATATATATATATATATTGTGTATTTGGGCAGCAATCTCTCTTTTATAAGAGTTTCATTAAAAATGACTGACAAGGTACTGTGGTTGAATTAAAAATTAAACTGCTTAATTTTTCTTGAGTTCTTTTCTTTTCTCAACATGAATCATGTAGAAATTGTCTGAATGTTCTCTATGTCCAAGTGTTTTCGGCTATTCTTTTAGCCATTATGAAGGAAAATTTTATTTTATAGCTCAGTTAGGTCTCATTTAAATACACATGTAGACTGATAAAATTGATCTACAACATTCTTGTTGACATTACAAACCTAATAGCTTTATGGACATGGAAAAAATAGAATGGCTAAAAATAATGCGAGCACTATTATTAAAAAAGAAAAAGCCAACACTCAATAACATCAACTATGAACATGGCCACAATGTGCTGGCTGTGTTTGGAAAATAAATAGATATGTAAATGAAAAAAAAAAAAATTCCTTTAAATGTAAAATCCTCTTTGTTAATGGCTGAAAGAATAGCTGAAAGTGCTCTGGCATACAGAATATTTAGACAATTTCTACAGAATTTATGTCCAGAAAAGAAAGAAATTATAAGAACACAAGAAAAATGAAATAAATTAAATATCAACATTTGTTTGTTCTTTTCTCTACCTACATTTACCTACATTACAAATTAAGCTAAGCAAAACGGACTATTAAAGAATGAAAAATTTGGTGGGGGTGATTTTGATATCATTCTGGATTCTTTTTTTTTTTTTTTTTTTTTTTCGACTAAATCCGTGAATTTGTTTTGCTCATGCTAAGTCTTAAAAAACAAAACAAAAAAAAAACACAATATAAAATTCACTATTCTTTATCCATAAAGTTGAATGTGTTAAAATTATTCAGCTTTTTGACAAGAAAAAAAATCTCAAGTTGATGTTAAAAATTTGCCACGAAACATCGTTGATTTATTTAAGGTGGAATGATCAATTAAGACATGTCTCTAATTTTTATTTAAATACATTTTATTTATTTTCAATTTTTCTAGTTGTTCACCTGTATTGCATATGAGCCATTATTGTGCATAATTGAATTAAATTAAAATTTGTATTTTATATGAATTCTACCTTATGAAAATGTAGTAGAGTTGAGGGGCCCTGTATTAAATTGGATGGGGTTGTATCATAGATTCGGTGTCAGGGTGGGGTGGAACACTTGTACCTGCCCTAGATAATGTCAGTTAATATCTCCAAGAATCTGTTGAAGCAGTCTTTGAATTTTACCTCCTAAACGTTCCTCTTTTTTCTAGTGCTTGAAACTTTGAAAATTTGGCTAAATGGGTCATATATTATAGAATCTGTTGGCATTGTTGAAAAAGTCTGCCTCAGGGCCTCACAGGAGGTGCAACAAACATCTGTAAACTTGTATATCCCTGTAGCTGTTTGGGCGTTGGTGTTGCAGTGAATAAGGAAGTGGGAGATGTTTTCTGAGTTTAGATCTTTAACAGAAAGTGGCATTCCATGTAATTAAATACGTCTCTGTATCTCTGATAGAAGTGGTTTTTAAGAATCTCCTTTACACAAAAGGAACAAAAGCAAACTCGGATATGTATATAGACTGATATCAATAAGGTTCATGTTGCTTGGGTTAAAACTGTAGTTTTATTTGTGACTAAAATTAATTTGCTAATTTTGTCTAATATTTATATGTATGGGAAATATTTAAGAGCTCAAATATTAGTTGTGTGCAAAAATTTGCAGCATTTTTTTTTTCTTTTTTAGAATAATTTTTTTTTTCCAGTCTGTTATTTTCAAATAAGTTGGTACTCAGAACTTCTGCACATCTCTATATCTAAATTGTAAAGATATTGTCTTTAATTTTAAGTGGACTCATATTTTAAGACTTGTTCATACAATTGAATTCCTCCTCTGTATTGCAAATATTGTTTCCTTTTCAGCCAATTCTTTCTATGGCCTTCTTCAATCCATAAGGAAAAAGAAGTCTTGTTATTTACAAAGCCGAATAGCAAACAAAAACTGACAATGAAGATCCTGACTGATTCATTTCTTTCCAGCAATGTGAAATATGCGTCATGAATTTTGCTGGTTGTCTTCACTCAGCTGGGAAGTAATTAGAAAGTGTAATGAATGGTTGGCATTGCTATCATCCATGATGTTCTGTACTATGGGCCTACACATGGTACAACTAAGGATCAGAACTCTATGCTTATTTCAAAATATTTGTATTTCATAAATATGTGGAAAAAAGATAAAACTTTTTTAGATGAAATTTTATTATCAATATCTTTTTTGTTATAAATAACTATATCCTAGGAAAAAATATCAAATTAAATTTGTGATCAATAATGGCAATTTTAAATAAATTTTGTGTAAAAACTGAATCAAGAAGAAAAGTCTTCGGTTGAAAAGTCTCCATGTGTAATGGATGGTTGGGATCGGTATCATCTGTGTGGCTCACCAGTCAATTGATGGAGCATCTGCTGCATTTTCTTTTTACCATCTTGTTCTGAAAAAAAGTATAATGGTGGTTATTAGTGCAGATCAGTATGCCGAGTTCAAATTCTAGCTGTGGTTGTTGCACTCACTTTCACACAACTACCTTTATGAATTAGGAAAATATGAATTTATTTCTTCTCCCACTGGCTATGGATTAAATATTAGGGCAGACTGGACTCTCTAGCCTTGTTAGCAACCAGTCTAAGAGTAGGATAACTCTCCATGCAAAACTGGTTGAACATAGGATTGGCAACTTCACCCCCATAAAAAGGTTACTTGATACAGAAATCACAGTTGCAACACTAATGTGATGCAAGTTTCTCTTAATGGCTGCTGGCAGCAAAGCTGTTTGCCTCTTCAAGCAATTCCTTAAATACACTCATGGATATTCATTCGCCAATACTGTTATAAAAATTGCACTTGTGCATATGCACTTCCCATATTGCATATGGCTGTCTATATGCAAAACACACAAAGTATTGTATTCGCTTATTTAAGCAATTATATACCTGAAGAAGGCAGTAGAATGGGTCAGCCTGCCAAAATGTTATTGCAATGACAAAAGATATACAAACAATGAGTTTTCTTGTTCAAACAAAACTTGGAATATTGAAACTTTATTTATATTTTTCAATGAAGGATATGCACTGGATGACTTTGAACCCTGCCAACAGCCCCTGCCCTGCTCACAAAGGGATCCCTCTCCTCACCAGATTTTAGTAATTAAGCATTCTACCCAGCAGCAAAGAAGCCAAATGGGGAGAGAGAAGCTTCATTTTATTAACAAAATTAAAGAGGATATTGATTCACTTATGAACATACAGTAGAATCCCGCATATCCGGACATGATTTCGATGTGTATATTTGAACTATTTGGGTGATATGTAACTGATTTTCAGGAAATTTACTTTAGATAATTGCTTATGCTTATTTCACCCTTATGGCTTGTATTGGTGCAAAAGATGATGGGAAGAAGAGGAAAAGAACAACTTTGGTGTTATCACAGAAAGTGGAAATTGTTAACAGACTAGACGCTGGTGAAAGTTCATTGTAACTAATGGCTGAGCTCAACATAGGAAAAGTCAACATTGTATGATATTAAATCTTCCAAAGAAACTATTCTCCAATGTTCACAATGAACAAGGAAATAAAAAGACATGATTGGGATGAAACCTGGACTGAAATTAAAAAAGTTATTGAAAAGGTTGTCAGTTTTATGGAAAGAAAGTCAGCATTCTATGACAATTGCAATAATACATGCAGAGTTAAAAAGTGTCTTTCATTTAAAAATTTCAAGAACAAAAGTGAAACAAAATGCAGAAAAAGTTGAGAATGACATTAGAAGAGAAGGAATCATCATGCAACAGCAATTAAAAAAAAATAATCCTCGTTACATTATTTGTTTTGCATACGTGGCATACTTGATTTAATGAATTTTCCTTAACATTACATAATTTATTTCTTTTTCTTTAAAATCAATTCAGTTATATTTCACTCACCATTAGCTTATTTTGTTTATTACAAAACATTGAAAATAAATGTTAAACCTGATTTCAGTTATTTTAATCTAAATATAACCCCTCATATCCGGACTTTGTAACCAATTTCTCGTATCTGGAAGGCCTTCTTAGTCTGGTTGTCAGGGATTATACTGTATAAATTTTTAAATACAGTATCACCAAACTTATTTGATATTTCCATGTTGGAATTTTTTGTGTATCTTGTCAAAATCAGTGTTTAATTACACTTTACATCATAATTTTGAAAGGACTGTTAGCAACAGACCCTCTACAAGTAGTGAGAAAATGATGGCTTGGAACATGTTGTTTAGTTTGTTTTTTTGTGTTATTGTTTGTCTGTTCCAATGACCTTTGCTCTCTAACAGATTGAACTCCTGACCACAAGGTAACTAAATACATTTGATCAACACTTATATTGACATGACCACAGGATAATCAAGTGACTAAATTTTAGGGCCTTAAACACATGTTTCTTAATACTAGCCATGAGCCATCTGACTTTGGCCTTCAATTATACCAAATAATGGCCTTCTCATTTTCATCAGGAATATATCGATCTTATAAAAATACACCTGCAAACTGTGCATTTTAAATATATATTTTGTCCCCAATATAATTCCTTTCTTTCACATAGTGTCACCCTCTTCCCCCACCGTTCATCTCTGCAGGAATGTCAGGTCACGGCTGGAAAGAAAACTGTCAAAATGTAACTGAACACCTGTGGACTCCAAAACCCTGTAGGCTTGATTTAGGTACTCTTATAAAATTTGGGTCTCCAGAGTGGGTGGTGGGGTGGGGGGTCACCTGATGTCAGTTTAGATTTACCTTTTAAGAACATGATTTATTCATGGACATCAGCAAAAGAAAAAAAAGAACAAATAGATTGCTTTCCAGGTGTTTTTGCCCAGTGAACAGTAGCCTAAGATCCTTTCAGAAATTTGGTTAATATTTTATTTATGAAGATCTTTTCATTTATTCAGGTGCATAACTCTTTGCAGCCCAGAGAAAGAAATTCTTGTATTTTTACCTGAAATACCTGAAACTACCAGTAAAATGAAGTTTGCTATTTTCTTTTATAAATTCAAGCTCCTGTCAATTTCTCTATAGATTAAATGTTGTTGAATCTTCTTCAATCCATTAAAATATTTAGTTCAAAATAAATCTATTATAGCATTAACCACTTTTATGAGAAGTCAGTCTAAAATTTAAATTCTGGTCATTACACCTATGTCATAGTTAATTGTAGCTTATTTTATCTTTGTATTATGACCTCATGTACTTCTTTTTTTTAAATGAGTTCATAGTAGGAGTTTCAGTTGGAATTTGGATTCAGAAATTGTCCCAAGCCCTATGTATGCACACTTTGGGATAGTGTGATCCAAATAGTTCAAGGCAGGTTTTAATTCAGTTTTCCTTCTTCTACACTGGTCACCAACCAAACATATAGGATCCAGTCTGTCCTGCTATTTTACCCATAGCTTGGGGAAGAAGAGATCGATTCAGGCCTTTCCCAAGGTTATTAGCATATAAGTGAATGTAATGACTCAATTGGAATTTGAACTTTGCACTCTGACTCCTTAAACCATGCTGCTAACCATTTATTTCATTGTGCCTCTTTTGTAGTTTTTCAAAGAATAGTTTTGCCAAGTACTCATATATTCACTCTTTGACTATGATATACCAAAGACAAGAATTTCTCTATTAAGATCTCTGGCAATGAATAAAACATTAGTGTTCAGTGGACATAAGAAGCCTTGAATATTTTCTATGTTAGTCATGACTGTAGTCCTGCTCCATCATGCAAAAACGTCATTATTGCTGTGGTTGATAGTTGCACCTAGCCCTGTCCCACACATGCCAAGTTCTGTCAATCCTTCTCTCTGCTCACCTTTTATTCCTGTTGCCCTGTTTACAGTAACCAGGGTTGTGGAGTCAGAACAGAAAACCTCTTATTCCGACTCCTCTATTTTTGGCACCTCCGATTCCGACTGCTCTATTTTTGGCAACTTCAACTCTGACTCCTCTTTATGTAATTAAGTGACTAGGGCCTGCAAATCTTATAAAACCTATGCATACACTCCTAACTTGAGTCGGCCTATATCATTATAACTGGTTTATATTGAAGAATAAAGATATTGTAGCTTTTATATCATACCTATTCATTATTCAATTTTTTCTAACAGAATTAGAAATAAAATCTTTGAAAGGATATAGAAGAAATAACAATAAAAATAAAAATGCTATAATGTAAGACATTTTATATAATGTGTAAATTCAACTGGAGTTTTACCAACTCTGACTCCAGTGACCCCTTAATTGCTTTTGACTCTGACTCCACAGACCTGTGAGTAACTAATCATTCCTGCAAAGAACAAAAGACAAGACACATCCCTATAGGAATATATAACAGAAGAACAATCTATGCTCTGCAGTTAAATAATGGGTTCAGTTTAAAATTTTCTGAAGGTTATCGATATTGTGAGACACTTGAAGAAGGTCAGGTTTCTTGTTCTTATTTACTACTGCTCAGTTAGTTATACTTGGTGGAAATGGAACAAGCAATCACTTGGCAAGTATTAAATAAGTACGAGACAAGATATCCCTAGACATGGTCAGTACAATAAGAACAATCTATCACTGAAGATTAAATAAAGAGTTCAGTTTGAAACTTACTTGTATTGACAGACACCTAAAGAAGGCTGCAGGGAATAATAGCCGAAATGTCATGATATTAACAACAAAGATGAGGACATTAGACTGACTCGATATAATTTAAATAATAAGTCCTTATCTTAGAAATTCTGATACAAATTAAAAATTGTATTAAAATTGATTTTAAAATATTTGCCCTCCAAAATTAAAAAAGTTGATTAGATTTGATTCTATATTGAATCCATTACTAAGTCAGCTGCCAAGAAAGTTGTTTCATTATGTTGTGAAAGACAATTTTTCTCTCCAGAATCTATCATATATATCTATAAGTCTACCATTCATCCATGCTTAGAATATTGCTGCCACATATGGTCTGGTGCTCCTGCTATTTACCTTGAACTCCTTCATAAAATCCAAAAAAAGAATCAGCAATATTATTGGTCCAGATCTGGCAGCTTTGACTTCAGTCATTCCACATCGCCATGATGTTGCCTCTCTCTGCCTTTTCTATAAATATTTTATGGTAATTTTTTGGATGAGCTCTTAATTTATGTGCAATACTAAACTGACATCACAATCTCCTTAATTTACAGTTGAGCTAGCTTGATGTAACCGTAAATTCTATGTTAACACTTTCTTTTCTCACACTTTTTGCTTGTGGTACTCTCTCACGGCTCCATACTTTCCAGTCAACTTTAATCTGCAAAAATTTAAATGCAATGTTAATTGCTATCTACTGTCCTCCTGATTACTCTTTCCTCTTCCTGTCCATTATTAATGTTTCTATTCCTAATTCTTCCCCACCCTGTAACCCCCTTGTATCTTAGTGGTTTTACTGCCTTGCATGGGAGCGATTCTGATTAAAAAAAAAAAAAAAAAAAAAAAAAAAATGTTGCAAATAAAATGGAAAAATTGGTTTTACCATTGTTTTTCTTAGAGGAATTCACAATAAAGTGTTAATGATTTATGATTAAATGTTTCCACAGTTTAAAATAATATTTTCAAATCACCAGTGTAGATATTTACGGAGCTTAATTTAGTACAAGATTACAAGTGAGTATCAAACTGACTACAGTAGTCTGAGTGGCTAGCTTGTTAACCATTGCACTATGGAGAGGCATTCATTTAAAAAGTTTGGTTTAATTTGGTTTCACTCACTGATGAATAGTCTACAAGATGTTCTGCTAATCCCACCGTTCTACAGCAGGAGTTGGAGTGTGTATCTTTGTACTGTCTTTCTTCAGGATGTAGAGGATTAAGGCTCTCCACAACTTTCTATTCCTTGTAGGTCTTGATAATGTTTTTCTTTTTGCCATTTGCTCTGTTATATCTTCCATTCATACCTTATCAGGTAGACGTCTTAATGCATTTATTTTCCTGTCTCTTGTTTTTAGTCTGCCTTGTGAAGGTCGAAGGGACATGGGAGAAAGTCTTTAAAAAAAAAAAAAAATTAGTGATCTCTATTTAAGGTTCTTCTCAAAAAATGTAGAAATTAATTCCTCATTGGATTTGTTATTTGAAATCTCTGATAATGATGATGATAAAAGAAGGCATCAATCTTTTATCCATTCAATCTTTTTTTCATTCTCTTCTTTATTGAACAGATTATATGTGGCTCAAGGCCACCTACAACAGAGACAAAGTTTTGCTCAAATATCATGATTTATTCATTATGTTGTTTCCGTTTACAAAACCAAAACAACAACAAAAAAAAAGGAAGTCAGTGTTTAAGAAAAATTCACTGCTTTAGTCTTTTATTCTTTTGTCCCTTGACTCTACTAGTGTCCCCTTAAGATCAGGTTGTGTGACAAGGTTATAGCTTCATAAATTAGGGTCTGAATGAGTCAATCTTTGTCTTTGTTGCCAAACAAAGCCTTATGGTGGGGTAAAGAAAAGACAGTGATGGAGTTTCAAATATTCAACAGGAAGATTAATGATAGAAACAAATCAGTAATAAAAGTCAGTGTATGTATGTCTGGATATTTATAGGAATGTGTATTTCAGTCAGTGAAAGGTAGAACACTTTGCTACTGAGCAGTGGTTAGAAAAGCAATTCCAAAGACCATTTCTAATGTCGTGAGTTTGATCCTCACTGGCTGCTCGATATTTGTGTCCTTGTGCCAGACTACAGATGTATTTTTTAAATGTCTAAGAGGAAGTTTGATTAGGTTTCCATATAATTTTCAAATTTGCTTATTCAGTTTTTGTTTTTTGCCATTTATGTTTGAGATGTTTTATGTTTTGTTTTTAAAATTTGTAAAAATTTTTCTTTATCTTGTCAAATATTCACAAAGAAGTTAGTCATTCCAAAAATGCATCATCATAAAAACATTTGACAATACAAGAAGCATGAAGAAAGTTTTGGCTGAAAAGTTATTAAAAACCGTCTATCATTTAACTAATTGGTTGCCTTCTGTATTTGTCTATATTTCTGAGATGAGGTATTATGTACACTATTTACATTATTCAGACTATTGTCTTTATCTTTGTTGCCATGTTTATCACAATGTTTCAGATGTTGTTGTATGCTCCGGCCTTCTTCAGGTGTCCTTAAGAACACATGGCACTGTGGATAAAGGTGTTGGTTACATCCAGTGATAGGACCCAAAGAGTTGTGCGTTCAATACCTGGTTAAGGCAGTGGAGAACTTGGAGAGGTGAATTAACAGGAGATAACTGATATCCATTAGACATGGCATGTGGAACTAAAACAATCTACCCCAGTGAGCGAAATAAAGGGTTCAGTTTGACATTCCAACCACCTGAAGAAGGCCAGAGTGTACATCGGCCAAAACATTGTGATAAATATGGCAACAAAGATGAAGGCAATAATCTGAATAATGTAATAGTAATTGCCTTTTGTAGTGCAAGTCACTGATGTTTCAGTGGGTGCTCTACAATTTGACCTTATGCCACACCAAGCTATGCTTCATAAATATCTACATGTGATACTCTGGTGGCAGTTGAACCTAAGTAGTATGCTCAGATGCTATTGTGACATGCAATTAATGAGACCAAGTGTTATATAAAAACACTTCATCCAGAATTCAAACTATTTGTTGCCCATTTGTTTATAGATAACGTCATTATCCACCAACTCAAATGCTTAATAAATTATCCAAGTGAGTCAATTGACACAACACACAATTTTATTCAAAATATTTCTACATTTATTAATGCTTAATTTGTTTTTTGTGGGCATTGGGATTAGCAAGTTACAGAATGAGATATAATACAACGTCTTCCATAGAACATCATTTCAAAGTTTTTAATACAAATCTTTGATCTTTCTTGCAAGTTTTAATGTCAATGTATCACTCAAATGATTATACTTGCTTCAATGCTGCTTTCAGCTTCCTCTACACTAGTGAGGGGCTGGTACCAAAAAATGTTCAAGACATCATGAATACCATTGTACTTTTAAAGAAATTTCATGATAACAATCTGGAAATTTGGCATTTTCATTCCTGTGTACTAAAATATCTTTTGACTATTTTAGTAAAACATTTGTATTTTTAATTGGTTATTTTCTCATGTTCAATATGTGTTAATACTTTGGACAACCCACAAGCAAATAAACTACTACACATGGGGCGAGGGGGGGAGTTATCAAGCAAAGTATCTGATGTAATAGAATAACCTGTCACCCCCTTGAGTGACTACACTATAGGTAGTAACTAGCTATAAGCATCTGTAAATCAACGAACTACAGAGTCTAAATGGGATCTGTTGAGTATGACTCAGATTTAGGTGAGAACTATCAACCTTCCAATAGTAGCGCTCACTACTGGTTTGACTTGTGACAACCTTGTGCATAACTGTTACCTTTATTCTTATTGTATTGGTTTTTACAATAAACCTTTACTTATTTTATCCGCCTTGTTTTTTCAAGTGTATATTTTTTATAGCATGGAATATAACAATATCAGACCCATGGGATGGTTAAAGGTATCAATTTGGTGCTGAAATTTCAGTAAATATCCAGGTACAAAAATGGTGGTACCAAGTGGTGTTCCACTTTAATTCTGACCAACTACCATTTTCCTGGTACCCACTTAAATTCTGTTTTGATCAAGTTCTTTGATCAGGAGCTTCATTTCAAAAGTAACTGGAGTGATGCCAGTGGTGGCTCTTTTGTTTTGTTTTTTTTATTTTTCTAAAGTACAAATTTAATAAAAACCATTTCAGAAGAATCAATTAATACAGAGTCAGGCTGGATTTTGATCCATCAACAAATCCTTATTTTGTCCCACAATGTCAACAATTTCAAGATCACTTCTTCTTTATAGAATTTATATCCTAATTATTTATTAATTATTAGTAAGTTTAATTATTAAAATATCATCATAGGTATGCCAATGTGAATATTTTTATAATTCATCTCTTCATCAAATGATTTACCTTCTAACATGGCTGCCTCCTTGTAAAGGCAGGCCAGCTAATCTATCTCATTTATAGGAGAGTACCTAATACAGCAGGTGGGTTAGTCCACTTTACTAGAATGAACCTGCCCAACACATTTGCATGAGTGGACTCTATTCACCCTTATATCTCTCCATTAAATCACTCAGTGCTGTTCTCCAACTTGAAGTGACTACACCAGTCTACATGTATGTCAGACCACTTGCAAGTTAACCAATATTCTACGCCAAGTAGGCATTTATGCAGATGATATTACCATTTACTCCTGTCTCAGTAGTAAATCTATCAGTGCTGAAAAAGTTAATCTGGCCGTTGTTCTCAAAAAGGACTTCCAATCAGTGGTTGACTGGAGCAGGAAATGGCTTGTAAATTGTTATACCTCCAAAACTAAACTGTTCTCATTTAAACACTATAGAGCATCTTTCCTGCCTGTCGTCAGTTTGGCTGATGCTTGACTCCAGGAGAGCACCTGACTGAGCCATGACCACATGTTTTAGACTGACTTGAAGTTGAACAACTACATTGAATTAAGAGCTGTCTCTACTGCAAGGAAAGTTGATTCATTGTGTCATGCCAGAAGGTTTTTCTCATCAGAATGCATTTTGCACATATACAAATCTACCATTCATTCATGCATTGAATACTGTTGCCATATCTGGTCTGGTGTGCCTGCTGTTCATCTTGAGGATCTTGACAAAATCCAAAGGATCTGCAATGTAATCAATCCTGACTTGGCATCTCAACTTCAGTCACTTTCTCACAGACATGATGTGGCTTCCCTCTGTCTTTTCTACAAATAATTTCATGGAAACTGCTCTGATGAGCTTTATTCCCTGGTGCCATGACTAGATGAATTTAAGTGTACTACTAGATTGGCATCTAGGTTCCACCCTTTTATTCTTGAAATAGTTAAATGTGACTTCCACTTCTACTCCAACAGTTTCTTTTCTCGCACTTCCCAGCAGTGGTACTCCCTTCCTCTTACTTGCTTCCCTGATAACTGCAATCTTAAAAAATTTAAATGCAATGTCAATCACCATCTTCTGTTGTCTTGAACACCATTTATCTTTTATCCTTTCCTCAATAATTACCTCATCTTTTCTTGCTCTGTAACCCTCTGTGTAGTTGTGGCACTCTTGCATTGCTTGGGGTGAATTGCTTAAAAAATAAAAAATAAAGGTATTAAAATCAATTTTTACTTTGGTAGAAATTATTTCTTGTAGAAAGTAACATTAAATGATATTTTATTCTATGAACATGTAAGGTATTAAAAAAAAATATAATGACAAAAAATAAAATTGCAACAGATCCTGAATATTTATTTCAGTGCAGTCAAAATTAAATGCACTGGCAATATAAGTGAATTACAATAAATGATCAAATATACAAATTGATGCATGTACAGGCTGCAGAATAATTCATGAATCAGTAGTAGCCAGACACCCTATTAATACACAGTATCTTCTCAACTAGGCCTGTACTCTCTCACCTGTATATTACTATGCAATATATTATTCCACACCTTTTTCACCTGTTGATACAGCAATAGTTGAAAGTTGACTTATGAGACAAGTCAGGTATCATCCCCAAAATGTTCAATGTGTAACAGGTTTGGTAATTGTGAGAGACAGCAGGAATTGTTAAAAATTTTAAAGAGAAATTTTAATAGCACACTTATCATGTGAGCAGAGTTTATCCAATAAGAATATGGTTTTCCTGTTGCAGGAATATTAACAGTATAGGTTAACACAGTGTTTCTCAACCTTTTTAAGCAATGGTATGCCTAAGAGCAAATGAAAATATCACGGTACACTTAGCAAAAGATTTAAAAAAAAAAAATACATTCTCAAATACGAACTTTCCTTTATTTTAATGTTTCTATACAACTATTTATGCAGTTTATTTAGTGTGAAATCAGGTGCCCTGGTGTTTTTTTATGTTTTTTGCAATTTCTTCAATGTTTGGTCAGATATGTGATAAACAGAGCCTCATTTCTACTTCAGTTGAGCGTAGTCTTTCTTGCTTCTTATTTTTGATGTTATTTAAGGTTGAGAAGCCAAATTCACATAAATAAGAAGTAGAAAATTGCAATAAAACTGATAAAGACTTTTTAGCTAATGTGCAATAAAAAGTGTAATATTTATTCATTTATTCACATAATAACTCTACCATTACTACTCACACACACACACATACTGTGACAATGTTTCGTGGCACACTTAAGAGGTTGAGAATAACTGGGTTTAAACAATGGACATATGTGGCACTGTTCACAAACACTAAAGTTAAACTAGAGTTATGATCCACACTATGATGCCAAGATTCGGGTCTGTTTTGTGAGTGAATACACTGTTTATAATGTTACAGATACACAAACCCTTTATCCTTTGTTTTTAAATTTCCTTGGTTTTATCCAAAGTGTTACCTCTTTTCCAAAAGTTAACACTTTGTTTTTAAATTTTCTTAAGTCATTTAATCACTAGTTACTTACCATCACCTGAAGAATTACAATCATAGTATTGAAACATGAATGCTTTTGTATAGTGATTTCAAAATGTTTTTATTATAATCTCTTATATATATATATATGTAATTTCATTTTTGTATGTATCAACACAAATATTTATATTTAAATATTTCAAATTTTATAGGAACATCAATGTCACAAGAAAAAAGTCTGAAATTCTAGCTTTTAATTTGTTTCTCTTATCAATAAAAGTTCTTTAAATGAAGCAACAAAGTAAATCCTGGATATTCAAAAAGAAAGTTCTAACAGTTAAGCATGCGTTGGTTATTAAAATTTTAATATACTCATATATATATATATATATATACAATGACTGGATTAAACTAAATCACATAAACAGATCAATACAGATTACAAAATAAGAGGCATATCAATAGTATCTACTCTCCTTGGGTGTTAACATGGGGTAATGTATGTGTAGTGAATGCATAAATGAATGTCCTTGAAAACAAATGGCATCATGTGCACTGTTTTTCAAGTAGGAAGGAAAAAGTGTAAAATCCAGCCAGAAAAAGATTTCTACAAGAAATATTTAGTATCTGTCTATATTTCTGAGATGAGTTATTATGTACACTATTTACATTATTCGGACTATTGTCCTCATCTTCATCGCCATATTTATTACAACGTTTTGGCTTTCTTCAGGTTGTGGGAATGTCGAACTGAACCCTTTATTTCGCTCACTGGGGTATACTGTTCTAGTTCCATGTCCTCAAGGACACATGGCATAGTGGATAAAGGCGTTGGTTATATCCAGTGACAGGACCCAAAGAGTGCTCGGTTAAGGCCGTGGAGAATTTGGAGAGGGGAATTAACAGGAGATAACTGACAATCCATTAAACATAGCACCTGGAACTAGAACAGTCTACCCCAGTGAGCAAAATAAAGGGTTCAGTTTGACATTCCAACCACCTGAAGAAGGCCGGAGTGTACAATGGCCGAAACATTGTGATAAATATGGCAACAAAGATCAGGACAATAGTCTGAATAATGTAAAGAAATATTTACCTGATTAAACAACGTTCAGTGTGTTGGCCTGTCAGGGAGTTTTGTCTACGAGTCATTAAGTTGTGTGGAGAATGAGTTCTTGAGATGTGTGACTGCTGGATTGAATTTTATCCCCCACATAAAATTCTGCTACAGTATGCCTGCATGCATAGCACACAGGGGGTGGTAGATACCATTCTGTTATGCATTATTCTGTGCCTCTTGTACCTGTTGGTGTAACGCAGTAAGTATTACAGGTGGGTTAACTGGAGCAGTCAGTTGTTTTTCTAACAGGAGGATAGGTCTGGTGAGGGAAGTTATTGAACACCTTCTAAAGCTGTTTATACTATTTATATGTGGACTATTGTCCTCATCTTTGTTGTCGTTATCATATAGTTGTGAGAACAAGATGAAGTCAATCATCTGCATGTAAATAGTGTATGTAATGATAACTACTCATCCGAGAAATAGTTGGAAACTTATGAAGCTTGTTAAATAGCACATAGATGTTAACAACTTGCTAGAACTGCGTATTGCTCTATTGTTGCAAAAATAACAGAAGAATGTGCTGAACGGTGCTTTAGATGGACAGGATGCTGTTAAATATTCTTTCCACAGATATAAAAATAAATTCATTATAACTTATGTCTTCCCGTAGCCATTATTTTAAACCTGTTTGCCATGGTCAAATACACTCTTGAAGATGTTTCCTCTCCAATGCACACAACTGATCATCACCTGTTCCCATTACTGAATACCATAAAATACCTTTTGATTACACAAGTGACACTCTTGGAATACCACTGGAGATATACCTGATAGTGATGGGACATGAATAGAAGTCTGGAACAAGGTGCATTTTGTCAGTCTTTTTCATTTAAGCAATTCCTAACAGTTCATGCAAAAATGTCTGGGGCCTCTGCTGTGGATGCCGTACAATCTGTTATTGTTGCCTTTACAATGCATCGATCCTTGCTACTTGATGTCTTACATGGCCTTCTAGATTTAGAGGTGTGGGAAAGTTCATTTGACCACAGTTGTCAGCTTGAAAGCACCACCAGTGTGTTATATTCAACAAGTGCTGTAGTTCTCTGAAATGACTATCCAATCTTCTTGAAGATCCATGATCCAATCCTCTCTCAAAACGGCTTTGATTGGTCAAAAAGACCATGTGTACATTGCCATGGTATAATGCCCTGCTTGGACTGAACTCCTCCACCCCCTTGAACCATATTACAGTGTGTGTCACTGTCTAAAGCTCAAATACACATAGTGCAATGATATGAGTTATGTAACAAAATATTATGTAACAAAATATTATGTAACAAAATAGCCAAAGATTTTGGAAAGTTTTATTTACACTATTTTAGAATAACAAGTTCCCTGTGAGAAAAAAAAAAACAGAAATAAAGTAGAAAACTAAAAACACAGAAAATCAAGGAAAATGGGATTTTTGCTACTAAAAAAATAAAATATTCCAACAGTGAAATGTAAAATTAATGAGCTGGAACTTGACAGAATCATTATTTTACATAAATCTGCAGTACACAGCAAAGTCAGTCACTTATGTAAAAGGGCTATGACATATATTGCTGCAAAATGTCATTCTATAAATAACATGCTGTATTTTCCACTACTGATCCCAGTACTGTACAAGTACCATTACCTAATTCATGATATTAACTTGGTCAAACTGGTCACTGTTGATTGCTGCAGGGCAAATACCCACATGGGATATTAGCATATGAATAGCTTGACATGTGACATCAAGGGTATTAAAAATAAGGGTTGTTGCTTGTTTGGTAATTAAGTTAGGTTTTTAAATGATAGTTTGATTATCTTTCCTGATGAGTAAATGAAAAGCTAGCAAACTTGGTGGGTGCACACTTTTGAAAAAATACAGAGCTGAAGAGCCAGCTTTCTGTAATGATTATTATCATGGTGGTGATAAATTATTTTGTCAATACACTGTAGATTGGACTGTGGGACATGCTTGTGGATCATCAGAAATTGCTGAAGCACAAAAAAAATAAAAGATGCCTATATAAGTAGGCTATATATTTGTATATTTTATTGTTTACAACAAAAATGGAAAATTGAAATTACCGTCATGGAAGAACATGGAATTTGATGTTTTAGAACAACAACTTGCCACTCTACACTATTTATATTCAGACTATTGTTCAAATCTTTGTTGTTGTTAATGTTTTGGCATCCGGCCTCCCTCAGGTGTATATCTAGTAACCTACAGGAAATTCTGAACTGAACCTTTCATTTAATCTATAGTGGTAGACTGTTTTTATTCCACTGCTCATGTCTAGGGATATCATCTAGTTCTTATTTTATTTAGTACTGTTCTGTTATTGCTCACCTGTTTCCACTGTGTGCAAGTACACATTGCGCAGCCTAGAGACTGAACCACTATGTCATCAAATTCTCAAACCAATGCTTTTATCCATTAGGCCATTGTCTCATATGACAATTTGCTATAGCAAACTTAGAACCTTAAACTTAACCTGGCTACTGATTAGGTTCCAACTGCTGCTGTTGCAGACTTGCTACCATTTGTTTTTCTTTATTAGCATCTCCTATATTGTATTTATTTCTATGTTAGGCTGACTAAGGAGGTCCTCATAGCCTAGCATATGCATTCATCCTTTCAGATGTCTGACTCTTCAGTTTTCTTCAGTATTTTTGCTTCATTGCACAGGAGCTGATTACTATCTTTTTCCCTCCATACATGATCAGCCTTACCTGATTTCATTCTCACCTAACTACAGCTTTGAGATGATCTCTCACCCTTACTTTTAGTGGATGGATTGTTTCACCTTTACATTCTCTGCCACAACTGCAGGGAATTGAGTACGTGCAATTCTTGGTCGTATTGTCCCCCGTGTTAGGCTTTACTATCAAATTTCTCCAGAAAGTGGAAATGCTTTTGAATATTGTCTTGATGTTGTATGGACCACAAATCTTCTGAATCTTTTGCCGAAACGTCCTTGACATAAGGTAGACCATAGCAATTTTCTCATCAACCTCTTTGTTCCTTCTGTTCCACCTGTAGATGCTAATGTCAATGTTTGTCAGGTAGTTGTTATTCTGAAGGGTATCTTTGATGCTGATCATTTCTTGTTGGCATATCTTAAAGTTTAATGGAACATTTCCTTGATCTTAAGCTGGACATTCAGGTTCAAACAAACATTCTCCTTCAGAGTCTTGTAATGTTATTTTCCACCAGTAGTATATATATATATATATATATATATATATGGCAAATGTAAAGCATTTCATTGAAACTAGATTTGATTACGTGTTTCACCCTTCTAGGCTTCATCTGATCGAAAAAAGAAAGAAAGAAATGTGTATTTGTGTATATGCTTAAATAATGAATCAAAGTACTTTTCCCCCTAAACCAGCATTTTTTGTGATTAAAGAAAAGAATGAAAATGAGTGACTTTTAAAAAAGCCATTAACATTTATTCTTTAAAAATCTTATTTCATGTCAAACGTTGTTAATATATTTTCTCAGCTTTTCTGTATCGAACTAAAGGTAAATCCTCATTTCGTTTTCAGATTGGCTCAAAAGCAAGAAATTCATTTAGCTTTTCTGAAATAGATCCAAGACAAATCCTCATCCAGTCCACCAGAATGGGTTGAAAGTAAGAGATTTGTCCATGTCTTTTCCGTGTCGACAATGTCTTTAAGATAAATGTGTAATCAAATCTAGTTTCAATCAAATATTTTCCATTTGTTAAATTTCTTAAAAACTTTGTCGGAATTCTATATCCTATTTTAAACACACACACATATAGCCATTCTCCAGAATAATCATCCAACCCTCAAAGATCCACAATCCCCACCCACTCAATTGAACAAAAGTAGTGTGTCTGTGAGTATATGTGTGTATTACATCAACTTGGACTGGAAGCTTTCACCCCACTGAACATTCTTGCAGTCAATATCACCATCTTAAACTCGAATAAATACTTTTATATTGGCAAATGGCTGAAGACTTTGAAAATATTATCATAATATTTTCAATTCCTTCTTTTCCTTTCAGGATGTTGCAATTTCCTTTTCTGTCACTGGAGTTTATCTTTTTAAAAGAAGTCCTTTTTTAAAAGTGTTTTCTTTCTGTTTTGTTTCGTTACTTAGTGCTGATTCTTTTTTTTTCCTTTTTCACAGGTAAGTGAAGTCTTGAAACTATCCTGAAATATTTGGAATTTCAATATTTGGTATTCAAGGTCAGATTTTTTTTTTTTTTTAACCTGTTGAACAAATTAAAAAAAAAAAAGAAGCAAACAATCAAACATAATCTATTACTTTTCTTGTAATGTCTGCAATGATTAAATGTTTAACTAAAATCATCACAATTGTCTTTTGCATGCACATCTGAATCTGGATATTACTGTTTCATGATTCACAAAGAATTAATTTCTGTATGCTTTACTTTGTTTATATAATGACAATAAAATGTCTGTTAGATTTCAACATAGTGTCATTCTAATAAAGTTCCATGAAATAAGTTATATTGATTTAAAACTATATATATATATAGATATATATAGTTTTAAGGTCTGCTATATTTAACAGTAAAAGTAGTCAAGATCAGGGATAGAATATAGAGTGTACATAAATATAAATGTGGGCACTGAGGTCAACACCCAGCAGTGTCAGTCGGTTTCATAATTAAAATATATATATATATATATATATATATATATATATATATATATTAAATATCCGGACAGACCAGGTTCTATAGACTTGGATGGCAACTGGTCTACTGCAGAAAGAAATGGCAACCTACTGCGAGGAAATAATTTGCCTCGTCAGTTATGTATTGAAAGATACATGATCGCCTAAGTGTGTATCACGCATGGCACATAACTGATATATATATATATATATATATATATATATATACACACACACACACACACATATATATCTATCTATATATATATATATATATATATATATACATGAACATAATTATATAGAAAAAGTACAAAATAAATATTAATGACTTTTTCTTAAAAGTCACTCATTTTCATTCTTTCCTTTCATCACAAGAAATATCTGTTTAGAAGAAAAATTACTAATGATTTATTATTTAAGCATATGCACACACCCATCTTTATTTCTCTTTTGATCTGATGAAGCCTAGAAAGGCAAAACGTGTAATCAAATTCAGTTTCAATGAAACGGTTCTCCATTTGTCATATTTCTTCAAAACTTTGGGATTCTATATCCTATTTTACACACACACACACACACACACACACATGTATATATAATTTGTCACTTAGCTGATTGGTGTTGCCTTCATCATCATAACTCTAGAGTTTCATAGATTGACCCTCCAGCAGTCATACTGTCCACTCATCAGGGAATATCAACAATTGACTGTTTATTTTCTCTTTTTATATATCCACTTTTCAAGTTTTTTTTTTATTATGTAAATGCTAATTAGTGTATTGATTGATTGACATTTTTTTTTTTTTGAGAAAATATAATAGCAGAAATGAATGTTGTTAAAAAAAAAATAAAAAAAATGATCAAAATAAAACAATACATAAACAATGGGGTACAAAGATTTCTTAGCCTGACCTATTCCCCATTTTTTTTATATTTCTGGTTAGGCAAGTAACTTTTCAGCATTACATTATATGCATGTTAAATATCTATATTGTATGACATGTGCATCTATGTCCATAAAATGTGTATGTCTATCTTATATATTTATATAACATTTATACATGAGCATGCATGTCTGTGTGCAAATATATATATATATATATATATATATATATATATACAGATATTGCTGCATCTGTGCAGCTATAAAATCATACATATTTACTTGTAATAAATGCAGTCTGATTGTCAAAGATTTCTAAAGTTTCAAGTGTCACTGATCAGAAATTTGTGTCTTTTTGTTGCTGGTAGTTTTCTATAAGACATTTGCTCAAATCACTTTTGCTTGTCACAGATGTCTCCTTAATTCTTTGCTTTACCAGAACAGATTTCTTTTTTACCTGACACCCAAGTCAAATGCACTCTTTACTCCTTGATCATTGTTTTTATTTTGGTTCTTCTGCTCCGGATCCTATTCCAAATTGTCTTATAACAAAACATTGTCAATCCGCCTCCCACCTGCTGGACACATATGTGCAACAGAGAAAATATACGATACATGTTGCCTCTTAAGATGCAAAAACTGTAATGGGTTTTCATTTGACCATTTGAACTTAATTCAAATCTAAGCTACACAATCTTTACTTTTAAATCTATTGACACAAATTAGACAGTTATAATATTATGGAGAATGTGTTTGTAGTCTTCAGGTGATCTACCATTATCAATGCTTTTTGTCAATTTTCATGTGATCTTTGCTTTCCGTAATCACTATTTCTAAAATCCATGGCTTATCATAAATTGGTCTTTTCTTAAAGACATTGGTGCCACCATGTTCTTTTCTATCCATTTTTGTTGAGGGGATCCATTTTGCTTTTTCTTTTTCCTCTTATTTCCTTCTTTCTCGTCTCATTTTCACCTCACCTTCTTTATCGTCTCATTTTCACCTCTCCTTCTTTATCGTCTCATTTTCACCTCTCCTTCTTTATCGTCTCATTTTCACCTCTCCTTCTTTATCGTCTCATTTTCACCTCTCCTTCTTTATCGTCTCATTTTCACCTTTCCTTCTTTATCTCTCTCTCTCTCACCTTTCCTTCTTTATCGTCTCTCTCTCTCTCACCTTTCCTTCTTTATCGTCTCTCTCTCTCTCACCTTTCCTTCTTTCTCGTCTCTCTCTCTCACCTTTCCTTCTCTCTCATCTTTCTCTCTCCCTCTCAACCTTCCTCATCTTTCTCTCTCCCTCTCAACCTTCCTCATCTTTCTCTCTCCCTCTCAACCTTCCTCATCTCTCTCTCTCCCTCTCAACCTTCCTCATCTCTCTCTCTCTCAATTACCTTTCCTTATTGCTCTCTCTCACTTTCTCTCTCTCTCTCACCTTACTTCTCAATTCTTCATCAAGTCACAGCTTGAAACAAATTCCAGACACAATGGCAGAGAAATGTCATTTGTATTTGTCTTTCTCCCTATCCAGCCACCACCCCTGACATAAGTGCACCCTGATTGCACATACAGGCAAGAATTACCTGGTGCCATGTTTTGTTTACTCAATAAATTAAAAATAAGGACCAAATCTTTTAGGAAAAAAAAAAATTTTCTAAAATGTCATCTAAAAATATGACTTGCTTTTCTTATTTTCAATTCATTTTTCACTTCTGTTCAGACGATTATTGTTAAATATAATTGATATACTGGTTTACCTTCGGGTAGGGCCTCTGCCAGTATTATTTGAACAAATATTGTTAGAAATTATTCTGGATTCTATGTCATTCAGTTTCAAGAAATATTAGATTCTATAAACAAATTTCTGCTGATTGGAAATAGCTAATATTTTATTTTTTAAATTTAACAAAAACAAAAAAAAAACCTCACATTTAATTTTCTGCACATATCAAGATGATCTGATTTTTTTTGTCTGTCTATATATCTCCTTCATGTACATTTGCAAATAGCACTTGTTTTATGTATACTGTTAGATTACTGTTCCCTGACAATAATCACAGGTGACATGTGATTTGAAAGAATCTCTCTTGGTGACTTGCATAGTGAAAAGACATGTTCTTTTTTTCTCCAGTTGTCATTTCAGTACCTCCAACAACAAAAAGTGGTTGCACTGTACATTGACCATGACATATAGAAACCTACATTACAAATCAGATTTTATAAGAGAATCTTTTCCAATCTGGGGGAGTATTTGTGTGATTATCATCAGGAAACAGTAATCCAACATTGAAAAAATCACACAAACACCTAACACAAATTAAAGCAAACCAATGGACAAAATAACCAAAAATTTTAATACCTCCAACAACAACAACAACAACTGTTTGCTCTGTGTATTGGCTACAACATTTAGAAACATAGATTAAAAATCAGAGTTTATAAAAGAATCTTTTTCAATCTGCATGGAGTATTTGTTGTATTTGTATTACTGCTCCCTGATGATAATCACAGGTGGCAAGACTTTGAATTACAGCTCCCTCACAATAATTACAGGTATCATTAGATTTGAAAAAATCTTTCTTTTTTCTTGGTAGCTTTCATAGAAAATTATTCTTCTTGCTCATGTCAGTATGTAAGTAGCTCGGCTACAGACACTGAAGGTTTCTTTGAACACTTCATATTTAATTTCATATTTTTCTTTTTTGTAATATGTTCTATGAAAATATTTGTTTAAAATCCATGTCCCTCTTATTTTTGCCTGGACTCACATGACTCCGCCAATATTTTTGGCAGGACAAATGTACCAGGAGCATTAAAAACTCATCAAAAGTGTTGAATTCTACAACAAAACCCATGCATTTAATTCAGGTTCCCTTGCAAATTGTACTCGCTTTCTGTGTGACCATGAGAAGCATGAAACTCTTTAAGAGTCTTTAAATAATTATCCAAGGAAAACAAGAATAATTCAATACTTTAGTTGAAATTGAAAATTGTGCAGAAATTAATATTAAATAATTAATTAAAATTAAAGAAATTAATTAATTAATTAAAGAAAAAAATTACTGGAACATGAAATAAACAACTTTAAAACTTGTTCACTTGATATACAGAAAGAATTTAGACTTGAACCTCATTGCAAATTTATCAATTTACTAATTTACTAATTGAAATTGTATTTATGCAATAGTCTTTTTAAATTTAATTTCAAGAAAAACAGGTGACTTCAATTAACCCATAATCTGACTATTTGTTTGATAAAGCTGATTCTGTGTCAAGGTCACCCACAAAGCAATCAGTAAAAATTGAATTTTATCATCAATGGGGACAATGAGATATAGAATGTGTTATATATATATATATATATATATATATATATATATATATATATATATATTGTGAAAAGAGTGTTTTAAGTGTAGGGAGAGAAAGGGAAAGATAAAAGAAGTTGGTAAAATCCATTTTTTTTTTACTCATCACATATTGGAGGTGTTCATTTTTCCCCATAATTATGGCATACCAGTAATGAGAGATTCATTAAAGACATATGATTATGTAACAAAACAGAAGTGTTATTGTTATGGGACCTTATCCATAATAACATAATGGACTATTCCATACATAATAAATAATGCGCCTCAAGAGGAAGCAGGGAGTTCAGTCTGAAGTCTGGAGCGAGCGAGCGAGTCAGTCAGTCGAGTCAGAGGCAGTCCGAAACAGAGTCGCGTTCAGACAATTACTACTAAACCTGATTGTTCGTACTAACACTTTCTACTTCTCTGTATATATTCCTGTTTGTAATATATCTGTGTTATTCCATACCTGTGTTTGAGTTCTTCTTTATTGATTCTACCTTGGATTATCACCGTGATACAAGGAACCAGGCCATAACAGTTATTGACATTATTTAAATTCTGACTAATATCCTTATCTTTGTTATTATCCCAAAATTTCAACCACTGTGCTTTCTGACCCTCTTCAGATGTGTTGATTCAGTTAACTTTCAGGGATTTAATCTAAGAAATATAAAGGAGAAACAGGCCACCCCCCTTAGGGTAAACCTGCAAGAACAGTGTAAAGCCATGAGATGAGAAATAGAAAAATCAGATGTCACTGACCACATATGGAGGGAAAAGGGAGATCAACACTGCCTGCGGAATGAAGTTGAAATAATAGACAGAACATCTTTGGAAAATACAAAAGGAATCAGCGCATGTCCTAGGCAACAAAAACTTCCAGAGCTGGCCAAGCATAGAAATGAATAAAATATGGGAACCAGTAATATGGAATGCTAGAGAAAAGCAATAATAATAACAAAATTTTAATATGAGCTCTGGTAAAAAAGTTACTTAGACATTAAGTTTATAAGTCCCAAAAATTCATACACTTGATGTCTTCAAGGACACATGGTTGGTTGAATCCAATGATTTGACCCAGAGTTGTGCATTCAATACATGGCTACTGCAGTGGTTAAAATTTTGTAGAGTTGAGGTAAAAGAAGATAACTAAGACATCTGGAAGAAACACACCACAAAAATGGTGGATGAAATAAAGGGTACAGTTCAAAATTGCAGGAGGAAGGCCGTCATGTACAATGTAAATAATTACAATACCTCATCTCAGAAATAAGAGACAAATAGAATAAGAAGCCTCCAACATTAAAGACCGTAATTTTTTTATAATTATTTTTCTCTTTTAAATAATTTTCCTTGTAGATATACTTTTTATTGCTCTCTTTATTTCTGCTCTTACCTCTCTCTCTTTCTCTCTCTCTCCACTCTCTCACATTTTGCTTTTTTCTCTCTCCACTCTCTCACATTTTGCTTTTTTCTCTCTCCACTCTCTCACATTTTGCTTTTTCTCTCTCAATCTAACACATTTTGCTTTCTCTCTCGCTCCCACATTTTGCTTTCTCCCTCTCCCTCTCCCACATTTTGCTTTTTCTCCCTCTCCCACATTTTGCTTTTTCTCCCTCTTTTTTACATTTTGCTTTTTCTCCCTCTTTTTTACATTTTGCTTTTTCTCCCTCTTTTTTACATTTTGCTTTTTCTCCCTCTTTTTTACATTTTGCTTTTTCTCCCTCTTTTTTACATTTTGCTTTTTCTCCCTCTTTTTTACATTTTGCTTTTTCTCCCTCTTTTTTACATTTTTGCTTTTTCTCCCTCTTTTTTACATTTTGCTTTTTCTCCCTCTTTTTTACATTTTGCTTTTTCTCCCTCTTTTTTACATTTTGCTTTTTCTCCCTCTTTTTTACATTTTGCTTTTTCTCCCTCTTTTTTACATTTTGCTTTTTCTCCCTCTTTTTTACATTTTGCTTTTTCTCCCTCTTTTTTACATTTTGCTTTTTCTCCCTCTTTTTTACATTTTGCTTTTTCTCCCTCTTTTTTACATTTTGCTTTTTCTCCCTCTTTTTTACATTTTGCTTTTTCTCTCTCTATCTCAACTTTGCTTTTTCTCTCTCTATCTCAACTTTGCTTTTTCTCTCTCTATCTCAACTTTGCTTTTTCTCTCTCTATCTCAACTTTGCTTTTTCTCTCTCTATCTCAACTTTGCTTTTTCTCTCTCTATCCCAATTTCGCCTTTTCTCTCTCTCACACTTTGCTTCTTCTCTCTCTCACACTTTGCTTCTTCTCTCTCACACACACTTTGCTTCTTTTTTCTCTCTCTCTCTGCTTCTTTTTTCTCTCTCTCTCTGCTTCTTTTTTCTCTCTCTCTCTGCTTCTTTTTTCTCTCTCTCTCTGCTTCTTTTTTTCTCTCTCTCTCTCTCTGCTTCTTTTTTCTCTCTCTCTCTGCTTCTTTTTTCTCTCTCTCTCTGCTTCTTTTTTCTCTCTCTCTCTCTCTGCTTCTTTTTTATCTCTCTCTCTCTCTGCTTCTTTTTCTCTCTCTCTCTCTCTCTCTCTCTCTCTCATTCAGTTTTCATTATCACTTGAAAGCTGCCACCCACCTTTGCATCATCATTGTCCCACAACTATTTGAGAAGGTCAAACTACAAATCTTAAAATCAATATCAACAACTGTAAACTGAGAACTTAGAGGGAGCGAGAGAGAGAAAAGACAAAAAAGAAAGAAATAGGCTAAACCTTGTCCTTTTTTTTTTTTTTTGAGGTCAAGGTTAGCCTGTTTGTCTGTGTTAAGAAGACTGGGTGCTGAACAGGAGTAGGCCAATCACAAAGCTTACCCACAGGACTAACTAAAATTCTATCCTGAATTGTGGACAGGACTCTATTCAACCCTGAGGTACACATTATGTATAAATGTTGTGGTCACTGCAGCAATGGAGATGCCAGAGGTTAACAGTCCCTCCTACAAACACCACTTCTTACTTATGGTGTCGTCTTCTTCTCATCATAATTTTCGATCATTGGATTATTTATATACTAATTAATTGCAGAAGACTAAAGGTAAGTTGAACGACAAATATACAACTATTAATCTCTTATTAACGAGTTTTAAGCAATTATTTTATATTATATAAACAATAATCATCAATTTATGGAGCATCTGAAAAAATATTTTTTCATTATCAGATTTAAGATGTCTGATTTCTATTTTCTGCTTTCTTTGTTCTTGTAGATTTTAGCTCTATATGAATAATCTGAAAATTTATGTAAAATAACTTTTTATAGTTTCACTTAAATAACCGTCTTCATTTCTTACAGGTTTTTTTTTTTTACTATTATATATTATTATTATTATAAATGGTTCTTTTCATCCAATATCTTTACCTTTGTTTTGTTTTTTGACATATTTTATATACTGTACCTGTAAGTGTTTGTTACATTCAACACCTTGAAGAGAATTTCAAGCCTTTCTGTTTGATCTACAGATGTTCTAGGTGCTTGTATGCTGGGTCAAGAAACTCAAAAGTGGGGTGGGAAATAAACAATTTGACAGATTGAAATTGTTTGCTTCTTACAATTGAAGCAATTCTTTTCCCAAAAAATAAACAGATTCTGAAATTTTTCAACTGATATAAACAAATTCTTTAAGATTTCTGACAATTTTTCAAAATTCTTAGATGAATAGAAGCAGAATTTTCATACGAGGAAAAAAATTAGTTCCCTATTTTCAGTTTCTCTCCGATTTCAATGATCTACATTTGAATCCATTAAAAAAAAACAAAAAAAACTAATGTTTTTTTTGTCTTTTCTGTGCTTCTTAAGTCACAAAGTTATTAATGATGATAAAAATCAGTTGGAGGATTGTATATGTATTACTGATTAAGATATATATCAGAAAACAATATATATATTTGTATATATCAAGAACAATCTTAGGAAAAAGACTATTACAAAGTGGAAGAAGTTTTTGTGTGATGTGTTCCATTCTTTAGGACTTTATCAGACTAAAGTGATAACTATGCCTGGCAAACATGTGACTAGGGTCCACGACTGGGGGCAGACATGTGGAAGCCTAAATTACTACTAAATAACAATTCCTGAGAACATTTTTAGCAAGGAACTTGTTATTAATGTCCAGTAATTAGTTAATTAGCAACTATATATAATATTAGGAAGTATTTTCTTATGATTATTGACTTATTTACATAAGTGCAAATATACAAAGAAAAACAAAAATAACATAAAATAATTAAATGCACAAAAATCACTTTATTCACCTTAAATTAGATATTTTTAGATAATATTGCAAAAATAATGAGTTAATTTGTTAATTTATTACAGAATAATATAATTGTAATCAGAAAGTAATTTCAGCATTTTACAAAATTGTGTATCAACAAAATCTGAAAATACTTTACAAAAAATTTGAATTTCTGAGAAACAATAATTTTGATAACATTCACAAAATTTATTGTGATTTTTGTTACATGTACATTTTGTTTCACAGAAGATGAAGAAAATACTTATTTCACTATGATAAAATAATAGGTATTATCAGTATATATAGTTTTAAAAATGAAACTCAATTCAGATTAACAAGAACACAAAATTAACAGGATAATTTGGTGAGTTAACCAATTAAATACATGTAAAAAGAGGGAAAATTGAAAATAAAAAAAAAAAAATTGGTATCAAGTGGAGTTTTTAAATTACCACAATCTATTTCTTTCAAAAATCTTCATATTCTTGAAAATAAAAACTAATATTATTAAATATTTCCTCTTCTGTGGTACAATCTTTTCTTGTAACATAGCCTGCTGTATACAAAAGTGACATTTCAAGATCTTTAGGGATCCTAGTTTCAAGGTCTGGTAAGTTATTAAATGTTTGGCATTGCATTTCATTAAGCAAATGTTCACATTTTGAGCAATTATGGCTTGGATCAAAGTCATATTCTTTGACATCAACATTTAATTTAAGAAGTAGTTTTAGTTTTTTCAATATTGAAATTTTTCAATGATATTTTAAACTGTTATAAAATATGTACGTCCAGAACTTTGTCTTCTTTTTCCTTGCTTTTTTTCCATTCTTTTGATGTTCATCATCTAAATCTGATATCACCTTTTTCAATAGATCATTTTTCTTAGTATCACCATATATCTCTTTGACACAATTTTCCAATTTTAACTTTTTCAGTATCCTTTTCATTTAATAATGGGTGTGTTTTAATGGTAGTTACAATTTGATCACAAAACCTTTTAAGCAATGGGAAACATTTTCTTGCCCATCAGTTAGTTTCAACAGCTTAAGAAGCTGAGTTTTTTCATGCTCAAAAAGACCTTTTACAATTTCCCATTTTGTTGTCTTTATGCCTTCAGAATAAAACAATAATTCAGAATTAGGTTCAGTAACATAGTTATTCTGAATATTTTTAAAAAAGGTGAACATAATCAAAAAGTAAGTACAAGCCATTTTTAGTTATCCAAGACTTATTGAAAAAAAGATTCACGGGTCCTGTTATTGTCATACAATTGCAATTACAATATATAAAAAATTTTCATATAACCAATTTGCCTCTAATATTGCAATTGGTATCATTTTAAATAAAATTTTTGATCCTCCATTTAAACATTTTACCATGATGTCCAATACTGTTTTTGCTGATCCCTCAAAATTTTCAGCCAAAACAAATAAGTTTCCTCCATAATATTGCAGAGCAACCTTGACATACAGTTCATCAACTAAAAGAATACACTTTTTTTCTGATTTTCAGAGATTTCATTAAAATATTACCAAGAAAATTAAAGTCATTTAATTTTGAAACTTCCGATGTCAAAGCTGGTAATGTTCTTACACTTGGTAACTTAAAATCATCCTGAAGTCTGTTATATAATGACCAAGATGTAACAAAGTATTCAAATGCCCTGACAAAAATATCAGAATCATAATGTTTTGTCTCAATCATTTGTGGTGACATAACATTAATATGTTCTTTTAAATTCTTTTTCTTATTGTCAATTTTTAAGTTACTAAGATAAATTGTTTCATTAATTTATGACCAGTGCTGAAGCATTGATATTCGACTTTTTGAAAGAGAAAAATTGTTGTATATATATACTAGCATTATAATATTCAAATCTCAAATTTTCAAAAATTTTAATTAAAAATATTGGAATACTTTCAATGAAAAAAAATCAATAGATTGGATGAAAAGCTGTTTGTTTAATTTATAGCATAAAACTGCTGAGACAAAATCCTGTTGATCAATATACTGATACAATTTTTGAAACGTGAGGATTTTGTATTTTTCTAGAAACTGTGACGACTCATCATTTTGCACGCAAGCAGAAGTTTTGTTTGTTGGTTTTGATGAAGGATTAGATATCAATACACTTGATGGTAAATAATCAAATACTAATGGTGGATTTTTGGGTTGTACTTTTCTTTTAATAATCTACTGTTTCATAATCAAATGGAAAATGCCTTTGACAAACAACAGTGTTTGGTTTGTCAGGGGTGTTGTCTCAAGGTATAGCCTTTAACCATCATTCTCACTCATTCTGATCTTGGAAAAGATGAAATACACAAACCTTATTTTAGTCATCATAATTACCATGACAACCTCTTACACAGCACTTATTGACCATTTTGAGAAAGATTTTGCAATACTGTAATTAAAAAAAATATTAACTAAACTATTATTATTTAAAAATTACATG
>OZ010598.1:4313277-4383277 GCA_963932145.1 Acanthosepion lycidas
CCTACAGCATACATGGCACACCAAGCAATTTCTAATGGCATGCAGCTGCAAATGATATATATATTACTATATAAAATATATTGTAGAACAGTTATATTGACCTTGACTTGTATAAAAATTACTTGTGCTGTTTGTACACTGAATGATTTTAAAACCCTAAGTCAGCACATAGCAAAAAGTTGCTGACCTCTACTATAGAAAGTGTCATAAAAATAACTTCAAAGAGCTGGGATTTACTCAGTGGTTGCTTCCAAACAGAAAGGGGAAATTAATCCCACCTGACAAAGATGTAGGTTTCATTCTATAGAGAAGGTTAGAAAGTCAATGTCCAGTTTATTACTCATAATAAGAAAGTGAATTTAGATTAAACTTTAAAATTAATGTGAAAAGTGAATTCAGATAAAAAAAAAAATGTACAAGGAGAATGGAATAAAAAAAAAAAAAATCTCTATTTGGATTTAAGCTTTAAATACATTTTCTAATAAATTCATTTTAAATGGAAAGACAATTTAGATTTGAAATTTGATCACCTTGCAGTAAACAAAGCAAGAGGCTGGACCTATTTTAAGAAAAACTGAAATTTTAAGAATTTTAAACTCCATTTTATTTTATAAATCTAAGTTGCCTGTTAACATGTTTCCTTTCTTTATTTTTTAGAATGCAACTTTTATCGTTGTTGATTAGACAAGAGGTAATATTAGGTTGGTGCAAAAATAATGACGTAATAATGTCGTTTGTTGATGTTAAAAGATATGTCAAAAAAACAACATTATTACGTCATTATTTTTGCACCAACCTAATATATGTAGGTACCTCCAAATAAGTGATACCTAAAGTTTAAAATGCATTTTTAAAAATGAAGAATCTCTCTTGAAACTTTTTAATTTTCATTTCAAGCCGATAGATTAAATTTAATTTCCAATAAGCAAAATACTTTGTTGCATTTCAAATTGAATTTAAATTGATTGAAATGTGTTTTTTTATTATCAGTAAAAATGCTAAAATCATCCATATTGACAGATATGTCAATACGACATAATTCTATTTATTAAAAATTTTTCAAAGATAAAACAGTATTTTATTGAAACTTTATTTGAGGAAGATTAGCTGATTTAAAGTTCAATTAATCTGATTTGAATCAAATATTACTTTTAATATAAAATATTGCAGAAAATCATTTGACACTGAAGTGGGTGTTTTTATGAAGTCTTGGCAATTCTCTCGATAGACTTATCTTTGGGAATTCTTTCTAAGGGGCATATAATTGTAACTGTTATTTGAGGAATATAATGCCAATGCCTTTTTTATATAATTTGTTTTAACTACTCAGTAATCTTAAAAACTTCTTAAAATATTCTTAGCAATCTAATATTTTATTGAATTTTACATACTTTGGCTTTATAGTCTAACTTTTGAAGACATTTGTTAGGAAATGTTAAATTACCAATAATTTGTAACTTTCTATAGTTACTGCTCTTATTTTCTGATAATATGTATGGATGTCTGTATTTGCAAAAGTCAGCATATTTACTCACACAAAACAAATTCAAATTTTTTTTAAATACTAGGAGTACTGAATTTTAGCAGGCTTTTCCATTTATTATTAGTAAATATAGTTATTACTTCATAACAATATCACCTAACCACTACAAATTACTGCAGAATTCTTGTAAAAATTCATTATCCACCAAAAAAAAAAGTTCTTATGGCAATAGTGTCCATAAAATATTTTATTCATAAAATCTGTTAAGTTTTTCTAATTAAATAATGTTTTAGTTTTATTGCATTTTTTGTTTGACAATATTTTTGTTCACTTTCTTTGACAAAATATATTTGATGATTTCAATTCTCCAATAGAAACAGTAAGCTCTATATAAATGAACATCCTGGGTATGACAATAAAGTGTCAAACAGCAAGGCCTCTGATCAGGAGGTTTTGAGGATCATGGAATGACCTCTTAATTGCTGGTGTTCCCATGTCTTCCTGACTCGGGGCAGTAACACCTCTTAGGGTCCCAGATATGGGTAAATAGTTAACACCCAAACTTGCGTAAAAATAGGTTTTAATACCAGAAATACTTTGTAATAAAAAAAAATATTACTAGCAATAATTTTTGAAGGAAAAACTATTATTAGTAATACTTTAAAAAAGAAAAATGTACTTGCAATACAAACAGCTATACATTCTTTGAAAAAAAAAATATTACCAGCTATAGATTTCTTCAAGAAAAAATATTCCCAGAAATAGATTTTTGAAGAAAAACATATTACCAGCAATAAAAATTTTGTCGGCATTAAATAACCCATTGAGGTTGATATACTGTAAACCAAACCAAACATAAATGAATTTCTCAATTTCATAAAATTAAATAAGAGGGTAACATGTAAAAAAAAATATTTTTACCAAGATTTTCTAAAAAAGAAACATTTCTGAAATAATTTAATTCATTTCTAATTAAGTCTTGAAAGTTTCAATTATTTGATTTTTACAAGAATTTTCAATTCAGTGTGTTTTTCAGTTTAAAAAAGATGTTCAAATTTCTTGTGTTAATTTATGGTCCCCCATTGATGCAAGAAAAAAAAAGTTTTTAATCAAAATTTTGAAAGGTTCTCAAAAACATCAAAAAAAAAAACTAATAATCAATGAATTCTTTGGTCTTTCCTCTAAATAACATAAACATTTTGATGATAAAGCTATGTTTTCATTAAGTTTGGGGCATCGTGTATACTCATTTTTTGCTAGTGAATCTTTGCAGGTATCTACCTACATACATACACACAGACACACACGCACACACACACATATATAGTTAAGGTAACAAATCCATTGGTACATCATCCAAGTGGATCTTAGTAATATAAAATATTAAAACTGGTCCGCAAAAAGAGCTCAATGTATTTATTATTACAGAGCACTATATCTAATAAACAATAAAATCTAAAATCACCTCATATGGGGAATAGACTATTTTGGCAGACAAAGCTATTGGTTGTCGTCTGTCTCATCAACTCCAGCGTGAATTGAGTTCGTGTCAGAAATAGAAATTTAATTGTGAAAAAACAGTTGAAAAACTCATACACACACATATATATATATATATATATATATATATATATATATATATATATGAATCTCACCACAGTTAATTTGTCAGGAAGTAGACTTCTTGATGTTATCAGTCAGGAGGGGGTCAATCCCAGCGTGTGGCATCTTTGGAAAGTGTTTGAAAACCACACCACAGGTTGACCCAAGCCTTGTGAGTGAAATTGGGTAGACGGAACCTTTGGGGGCCGTTGATAGATGTGCTAGCACAAAGTCACAAGTCATCATGACCGAGAGTTTGAGCATGCTGGCTTTGTTCAGATTGTTGATCTTGCTAGGTAATACACTCTCTCGCAGAAACTGTAAACGCCTTCTCAGTATAGTTGCAGTATAGATATTTACTTGACCCCCCCCCCCCCCACTGAGTCAGCTTGTTACACAATGTCAGTTTTTAACATGGGGATCCGAGTGTTTTCACTCGGGCTGTTGGTCTTAGCTGGTCATAGCTTGTCCAAGCTAGTCATAACTGGTTGGTCTTGGCTTATCATAGTTGGTCCAAGCTGGTCAGAGCTGGTCCAAGCTAGTTGTAGCTGTGATACCACCAGCACAGGCATGGATCCCTGTGCCAGAGTTGCAGTATAAGACACA
Organism: Acanthosepion lycidas; assembly: GCA_963932145.1. Taxonomy (NCBI): domain Eukaryota; kingdom Metazoa; phylum Mollusca; class Cephalopoda; order Sepiida; family Sepiidae; genus Acanthosepion; species Acanthosepion lycidas. The sequence goes on from OZ010598.1 coordinate 4,316,969, forward strand.
GGTGGGCTCTTTGGGTGTTGAAAAAACACAAATATGCCTGATTGAGTGCCTGCAATAGGGATTGGCTAGCTGCCCTAATAGATTACGTATCCTCAAATACAAGTGGCCAGCTATCATATATATATATATATATATATATATACATACACACACACACACACCAAAATTTGTTTATAATTATATTAAAATTAAACTTAATCAGGTAGGGGTCCCATGATAAAAATGAATGATATGGGAAGTCATGATAAAAAAAGCATATTTTAATGATTTTGTGGTGGATTTTATATCAACAAGATAACAGCAGCTATATAAAGTAGTTTAACTACAAAGCAATCCATCAGTCGATGTACTTGATCATTTTTGCTTTGCTAGAATGACTTGAAAAGTTTACTTATGATGAGTGACCAGCCTTTCTCTTGAAGTAGAAAATAATATTCATGTCTAAGGTTAGTTAATTTCTAAAATCTCTACAATAAAAAAAAAAAAAAAAAAAAAAATGAGATGGTAATAAAAATGAAACTAAGAATAGAGTAGAATTTTCTTTCCAAGCAACAGGTTTGGACCTCAAGTGGGGTTCAGTGACAACATGAAATAAAAATTTTTTTTTTTTTTTTTTTTTTTTAGGACCTTGGAAATTTTGGTTAAAAATTTTTTTTTTTTTTTTTTTTTCTTGCTAATGTGGGAGCATAAATTTGTATGGGTAAGAGGGAATTTCAGTAGGTTTTATGTTTTTTTTTTAGTTTTTTTTCTGGTGAAAACATTGATTTGAAATTCTTGCAAAAAATCAGATAATTGTCAGATTTTAATAAAACTTTCAAGACATTCAGAAAGGAAGAAATTATTTTTTAAATATTTCTTATTTTAGAAAATCTTTGTAAATTTTTTTTTTTACATTTGTTATGGTTGAAGGGGAATTATGTTTCATTAAAGATGAAAATTGATTTGTACAAGTCAGTAGTACTGACATCACTACCCTATAGTGCAGAATCTTGGACTCTGTACTGATGATGCAGCAATCAACTTTATGCCATCCATATGCGTTGCCTATGTATGTTCTCCAACAGAAAATTGAGTAATTCCATTAGAAACAATGAAGTTCTCATTAAATGCAACATGGCTGGTATTGAAGCAAATCGCATTGACGTTCAATGAAAACTGGGGAAGAATCTGCTGCATGCTCACAAATTAACATGATGAAAGAAACGCCATGCCTATAAATATGAATGCAAACCCTGTTTCCCACATTATATATAGATATTTTATTCAGGGCTTCACCTGCTCATCTGGGTGGGTAGATAGGGGATACTTGGGTCAATTTCTGCTATGCCAGCTCATCCCCACCACCAACGCCTTACCCATCTACTCATCCTGATGTGGTGGATGGCAATATGAAATAGAGACCTTGGAACTGCAGCACAGACACATCAGTCTCCTGCCAAAGGTGGATCAGAATTCTCTCTGATCCCAAGCATGATTATTAAAATAGACCTGCACCTGGATATAACCTATTTCCAGTTTTGTTGCCACTTGATCCCCAAAAATTAGTTATCCACTCCTTTACTTCCCATTAATTTTTGGTTAAAGTAGATCCTTCTTAGTTCTTTTTGAAGTTTGGTCTTCTATCTGCTGGTCCATCAAACAGAAACACTTGAGTTTGAGATAAAAACTCCTCTTCCTCATTCAATGTGGGTATCGATAGTATCACAGTTATTCTCAGCATCCTTCTGTAGAACCACATTTCTGTTGCTACAAGTCCCTTCTTCCTCTCAGAGGAGATTGTCCAGCATTCACTGCCATATTTTTTCTTTATTTCTAATAAAATTTTCCTGTTTATACTTTACTTTTGGAAGGCATCTGCTATCCCAATGCATCTTCAGATTTCAGTGTCGCACTTTCAACTGCAGAGAGGCTTGGATCTAGACATACCAAACTGTCCTGCTAATGGAGAAAAACCTGGATGTACCTGGTGGTGACAAATATATCTGTATGCAATCTGAGGCCTCTTTTGTGTCTGTACTGACGCATGTTCGGCACAGGTATCTACCATTAGTAATTTGCATGTTGGGCTCTTCCTTTTGCAGATAACCATGCAGTCTATCTTCTTGCAATTGATATTTAGTTCTTTACTTCACTATCTTTTGTAGTTTCCTTTCTATGACTTACTATCAATATCATATCATCTATATAACTTATGCTATTAATATTGTGGCCACCAAGAATAAATCCTGGCAGGACATCTAATTCTCCTTGGAATCACCTCACTGTATAGGTTGATTAAGTCCAGTGTGAAGACATATTTATCGTAAACCTTTCCTATTTTTGTATGTTTACTGAAATCATTTTTTTATCTATATACAAGCGGTTTGTGGCCAGTGTAGGTTCTGGATTATTCTAATATTCTTCCCAAATATGTCAATGTTATGTAGCGGTTCCAACAGTTCTTTGCAATGTACTTTATCAAACGCTTTTGCATAATCTATAAAAAACAGGTATACATTCCTGATTTCAGTGTTTTAATGTATCCACACTGTTCTTGTCCTATTTCCAGTCTAATTCTGCTGTGCGCTCTATTCATTAGAATTCAGACAAGTTTTGTTATATGGCACATTAGGCTGTTTGTCCAATAGAGTTCATATTCGTTTACACCTGGCTTCTTAAGTAGTGCTATGACAATGGATCTACTTAGATTTTCTGGTATAACACCCTTTGCTATTTTTGTATATTTACTGAAATCATTTTTTATACATATAACAGTTCTAACAGCTGTCGTACTTTATCAAACACTTGATAAAACATAGGTATTCATCCTCCTGCATTTTATATTGCTTTTTCTGATATCATTCTGAGCATAAATATTGCATTTCTTGTTCCAGTGTAGTTAACGAACATGCATTGTTCTTGTCCTATTTCCTCTCTAATTCTGTTGCATGCACTATTCATCAGAATTTGAATGATAAATTTTGTTACATTAGGCTGATTGTACGATAGAGTTCACATTCATTTGCACCTGGCTTCATAAGCAGTGCTATGAAAATGAATCTATTTAGATCTTCTGGTATAAGACCACAGTTGTATATTTCATTTATTATGCCTGTAATCTTGCCAATGCTGAAATCATCTAAGACTGCCAGTATCATCTCTATTAGGATTCAGTCCTGCTCCTACTGCTTTGTTTCTATTCAATTTGACCAGTGCTGATTTTATTTCACTTTTTAATTGTTCTAGTCATTTGCTATTTCTGTTTATTGTCAGTTGTCCTCATCCACTCTGGAAGAGTTCTCGGATGTATTTGTTCTGTCTCTGATATCAACGTTCCATCCTTGAATTTTAAGCATTCTGTTGGTGAGCATGTCTTTTGACTTATTAGGGTTTTTTTTTTTGCCTATCTACTTTATCTGTGATATTCATCTTTTTTCTATTTCTGCACATTTTTCATTGAGCCATTCCTCTTTAGCCCACTTGCATTTGTTCCTAATTTCTTTGTGCAATGTCCTATATTCTGTGCCAAATGTGGGTATTGTTTGCTGTCTCCTTTTCATCATATCTAGAATTTCATCTCTCATCCATTTTTTTTTTGGTCTAGTTTTCTTCGAGATGATCTTGATTGCTGATATTACTAAAACATTTAATGTGTCCCAATTCAAGTTTCTATTCTTATTTTGTCCACTGTATCTGCTTTTAACACTGTCCATATATTTCTCGTTCACCTTCAGGTCATTCAGGAGTTGTATTGTAATTGGGTGCTGCCTTGACCCTCTTCAATGTCCATAGTTTTACTCTGTTGATGTATCACTGGAATGAAACAATCTGCTGCAGTCAGCAGTTGGGTATGTTTTGCAATGTAAAACAGCATTCCTATCAATCTTTTATTGATAGTTATATATATATATTTATTTTTTCATTTCTCCTCCTGGGCTTCTCTACGGCAGGGTTTAGGGTTAGGCCATATATGTCTTGGGTGTTCTTGAAAACTAGGTGTTGACTACTACCTGATCATTCACTGTGTACCATCAGACCTAATCCAAACTTGTCAACTATTTTACCACCTCTCTCCTTGTCTACTTTGGCATTCAGGTCTTCCATAACAACTGTAATTTCTTATCTCCTCTCTCCTTGTCTACTTTGGCATTCAGGTCTTCCATAACAATTGTAATTTCTTATCTCCTCTCTCAAAAAAGATCAAAGACATTAAGTGGGGAGCATAAAAAAGAAAAAGAAAAGATAATGTTAATTACTCTTTGCAAAGTTATAGACAAGACAAATGGTTTGTTGATTTTAAATGTTTCTTGATATTTAGAAACACTTCTAATATTTCTGACAGGTGAAAAAAAAAGTCTAAATCATTTTTAAACATGTTCTGTTGATCTTAACAAGTCTGTCATGTTGATGTAAGTATTCCCATCAATGTTGTGCATGTATTTGAAACATAAATAATCGGTATTGATCTGCCTCTTAATGAGGCATAATCTCTTGTTAATCTCTTGTTAATTGATCAGGTTTTGTACAACATATGTTTATTTAAACCTGGCCTTCATTTTTGGAGTTGTGACTGAATCTGGATAAGTCATGTCTGTTGCTATCACAATCGATCCCAAAGGATGATGGTTCCTTTCTAGAAGCAACAGCATGTGTTTGACAGGATTTTAAGTGAAAAAAGGGTTACACAGATCAAGGTGCACCATTCTGACATTCCTTCTTTTAATGCAATGACAAGCTGAATTCCAGGTCAGGATCAGTTGCTGTTAATAGTTGGCCCAATCTCCAGTGTAACAGACATCCTCCTTGCTCTGACCTGTGTGCTATCTTGAAAGGAGATTTGTCATTTTCCTTTACTGGTTACCTCAGCAAAGATAAAGAGCCTAATCTACTCTTTAACCATAGGTGAGAAACGACAGAACATTAGGGCAAAGTGAATGCAATTTTGCTTGCTGGTTCCATTTTCGGTTTTGATAATTGTACATCACCTGCACAATTTTTATTCCCTCCCCCATGTCTGTTGAAGTCAAGAATACACCAACTGCATTCCCACTTTAAAAAAAAAAATGAATCAGTTGTTTATTGTACTTATGTCTACTTTTTTTGCCTTAGGTACAAACATGACCCATGTCTACCTTTTTTGCCACTGGTGCAAACATGACCCATGTCCAACATTTTTTTTTTTTGTCTCTAGTGCAAACCCAATCAATGGCTTTCTTTGCCTCTGGTGCAAACCCAATTCATGTCATTTTCTGCCTCTGGTATAAACCCAATCCATGTCATTTTTTGCCTCTGGTGCAAACCCAATCCATGTTTTTTTTGCTTCTGATGCAAACCCAATCCATGTCATTTTTGGCCTCTGGTGCAAACCCAATCCATGTCATTTTTGGCCTCTGGTGCAAACCCAACCCATGTCTTTTTTGGCCTCTGGTGCAAACCAAACCCATGTCTTTTTTGGCCTCTGGTGCAAAAATTACCCATGTCTATCTTTCTGCTGTTTATCAAACTAGCATAATGTGGCTTTAAATAACCAGGAAAAAGTTGATATGTTGTAAAAAAACAAAACAAAAAAAACTAAAGGAAACTATTTTCTATTTTAATTTTTCTTTTAGTACATATATGGAGTGACAGTTTGAGATGCAATCAAGGTGGTTAGAGCAGTAGACCAATGGTTAGGAGATGTGAGATTTTATTCTATGAACTCTGTAGAAAAGGTCGGTCTTGTAAAATCCATTTCATATAGAAGTTTTTTCTCCTCTTATTTATTCAAGAAAGATTAAATTAGATTATTATCGAAATGAGATATATCATGAGGGCACCTTCATTGATTCAATATTATAGATTGTTCACCATAAATATTTTAAACATTTTTGTTTCTGAATACTGAGCTTCTCCTTGGTTTTGTTAACATAATATTTTGGCTCTCAAAAATAAATAAATATTGGTCCAAAGAGCTAGGTAAATAAACACAGGTATATCCTTCTCTACTCACCTACCCATGTAGTTCTAGGCTATGCTCAGGTGAATTTGCTAACATCATCTTTGTCAAACAAAACAAAACAAAAACCCCACATAGTGCTAAAACCTAAATTAGCCTGAATTCTACACTTGGATGACAAGCTAATATCTTTGCAGTGGAAATATAGACATCTCATCTTCAGTCTCTTTTCCACCGCCATAAGGTGACCTCCTTCTGCCTTTTTTTATAAATATTTTCATGATAATTATTAGGATGAGCTCTTTGCTATGGTGCCTAGACTCTTTGAATTTAAGTGCTGCACTAGACTGGCGACATGGTTACCATAAATTTACATTTGAGCTGGCTAGATGTAACCATAAGTTCTATGCTAGCAGTTTCTTTTCTTGCACTTCTTGCTTGTGGAACTCCTTCCCAGCTCCATGCTTTCTAACCAATTTTAATCTTCAAAACTTTAAATGCAATGTCAATTGCTATTTAATGTTCTCCTGATTACTCTTTTGTTCTTGCTCCTTAATAATGTTTCTGTTTCTAACTATTCCACACTCACTAACCCCCTTGACTTAGTGGCTTTAGTGCCTTGCTTGGGGTGAAATCGATTAACAAAAAAAAAAAAAAATGAAGAGATGAGATAAAGGAGTTTTCTGGTAAGACATGGCAAAGAAGTGCACTGTCATGGTTGTCATGTAAGGAGTTTGGAAAAAGTCTTTGTCCAGTTAATGATTTACAATGACATGTATATGAATCTTGGTAAACAAAAAAGGATGATAACTGAAAAAAAAATTTCTAATTAGTATTTGATTAACAAACAAATGTACGACTTTCAGTATGTCAGGCTTTGCCTGTTGAAGCTAGTAGTATGAATAGTGATCATGCTTAGACTGACACAAGGCTAAGTGGAGATAAGCTAGAAAAGTTGTGTTGTAACAGTCTTCCAAATGAAATGGGCTCCCTTGCCTGCATTGAAGCAACATCAATCAAATTCTTAGGATTTTATCTGAGATTGAACACCAACTATTATCCCCAACTATCTCAGCCACCAAGTAAATGTTATCAAAAATCACATTTGTTTATATGACTGATGATGATTATCTTGAAGCATTTATTTATTTTTCACAAAAAACTGATTTCATAAATTCAAGTTTTGAATTGTACTTCAATTGTAATTTGGATCCAGTTACCTAATTATTAAATGACATTTACTTGTTTGTTTGTGAAATGCCCTTGCACAATAAATGGGTTCCTTCATCATTAATGATATTCCTGTTATCTCTTGTCTGAAATACGAAATGTCCTTGCACAATAAATAGGTTCCTTCCTCATAAAAATGATATTCATGTTAAGTCTTGTCTGAAATATGAAATGCCCTCGCACAATAAATGGGTTCCTTCATCATAAATGATATTCATGTTAAGTCTTGTCTGAAATATGAAATGCCCTTGCACAATAAATGGGTTCCTTCATCATAAATGATATTCATGTTAAGTCTTGTCTGAAATATGAAATGCCCTCGCACAATAAATGGGTTCCTTCATCATAAATGATATTCATGTTATGTCTTGTCTGAAATATGAAATGCCCTCGCACAATAAATGGGTTCCTTCATCATAAATGATATTCATGTTAAGTCTTGTCTGAAATATGAAATACCCTCGCACAATAAATGGGTTCCTTCATCATAAATGATATTCATGTTAAGTCTCGTCTGAAATATGAAATGCCCTCGCACAATAAATGGGTTCCTTCATCATAAATGATATTCATGTTATGTCTTGTCTGAAATATGAAATGCCCTTGCACAATAAATGGGTTCCTTCATCATAAATGATATTCATGTTAAGTCTTGTCTGAAATATGAAATGCCCTTGGACAATAAATGGGTTCCTTCATCATAAATGATATTCATGTTAAGTCTTGTCTGAAATATGAAATACCCTCGCACAATAAATGGGTTCCTTCATCATAAATGATATTCATGTTAAGTCTTGTCTGAAATATGAAATGCCCTCGCACAATAAATGCGTTCCTTCATCATAAATGATATTCATGTTATGTCTTGTCTGAAATATGAAATGCCCTTGCACAATAAATGTGTTCCTTCATCATAAATGATATTCATGTTAAGTCTTGTCTGAAATATGAAATGCCCTTGCACAATAAATGGGTTCCTTCATCATAAATGATATTCATGTTAAGTCTTGTCTGAAATATGAAATGCCCTCGCACAATAAACGGGTTCCTTCATCATAAATGATATTCATGTTAAGTCTTGTCTGAAATATGAAATACCCTTGCACAATAAATGGGTTCCTTCATCATAAATGATATTCATGTTAAGTCTTGTCTGAAATATTAAATGCCCTTGGACAATAAATGGGTTCCTTCATCATAAATGATATTCATGTTAAGTCTTGTCTGAAATATGAAATGCCCTCGCACAATAAATGGGTTCCTTCATCATAAATGATATTCATGTTATGTCTTGTCTGAAATATGAAATGCCCTTGCACAATAAATGGGTTCCCTCATCATAAATGATATTCATGTTAAGTCTTGTCTGAAATATGAAATGCCCTTGCACAATAAATGGGTTCCTTCATCATAAATGATATTCATGTTAAGTCTTGTCTGAAATATGAAATGCCCTCACACAATAAATGGGTTCCTTCATCATAAATGATATTCATGTTATGTCTTGTCTGAAATATGAAATACCCTTGCACAATAAATGGGTTCCTTCATCATAAATGATATTCATGTTAAGTCTTGTCTGAAATATGAAATGCCCTTGGACAATAAATGTGTTCCTTCATCATAAATGATATTCATGTTAAGTCTTGTCTGAAATATGAAATACCCTCGCACAATAAATGGGTTCCTTCATCATAAATGATATTCATGTTAAGTCTTGTCTGAAATATGAAATGCCCTCGCACAATAAATGGGTTCCTTCATCATAAATGATATTCATGTTAAGTCTTTTCTGAAATATGAATTGCCCTCGCACAATAAATGGGTTCCTTCATCATAAATGATATTCATGTTAAGTCTTGTCTGAAATATGAAATGCCCTCGCACAATAAATGGGTTCCTTCATCATAAATGATATTCATGTTATGTCTTGTCTGAAATATGAAATGCCCTTGCACAATAAATGGGTTCCCTCATCATAAATGATATTCATGTTAAGTCTTGTCTGAAATATGAAATGCCCTTGCACAATAAATGGGTTCCTTCATCATAAATGATATTCATGTTAAGTCTTGTCTGAAATATGAAATGCCCTCGCACAATAAATGGGTTCCTTCATCATAAATGATATTCATGTTAAGTCTTGTCTGAAATATGAAATGCCCTTGGACAATAAATGGGTTCCTTCATCATAAATGATATTCATGTTAAGTCTTGTCTGAAATATGAAATGCCCTCGCACAATAAATGGGTTCCTTCATCATAAATGATATTCATGTTAAGTCTTGTCTGAAATATGAAATGTCCTTGCACAATAAATGGGTTCCTTCATCATAAATGATATTCATGTTAAGTCTTGTCTGAAATATGAAATGCCCTCGCACAATAAATGGGTTCCTTCATCATAAATGATATTCATGTTAAGTCTTGTCTGAAATATGAAATGCCCTCGCACAATAAATGGGTTCCTTCATCATAAATGATATTCATGTTATGTCTTGTCTGAAATATGAAATGCCCTTGCACAATAAATGGGTTCCCTCATCATAAATGATATTCATGTTAAGTCTTGTCTGAAATATGAAATGCCCTTGCACAATAAATGGGTTCCCTCATCATAAATGATATTCATGTTAAGTCTTGTCTGAAATATGAAATGCCCTTGCACAATAAATGGGTTCCTTCATCATAAATGATATTCATGTTAAGTCTTGTCTGAAATATGAAATGCCCTTGGACAATAAATGGGTTCCTTCATCATAAATGATATTCATGTTAAGTCTTGTCTGAAATATGAAATACCCTCGCACAATAAATGGGTTCCTTCATCATAAATGATATTCATGTTAAGTCTCGTCTGAAATATGAAATGCCCTCGCACAATAAATGGGTTCCTTCATCATAAATGATATTCATGTTAAGTCTTTTCTGAAATATGAAATGCCCTCGCACAATAAATGGGTTCCTTCATCATAAATGATATTCATGTTAAGTCTTGTCTGAAATATGAAATGCCCTTGCACAATAAATGGGTTCCTTCATCATAAATGATATTCATGTTATGTCTTGTCTGAAATATGAAATGCCCTTGCACAATAAATGGGTTCCCTCATCATAAATGATATTCATGTTAAGTCTTGTCTGAAATATGAAATGCCCTCGCACAGTAAATGGGTTCCTTCATCATAAATGATATTCATGTTATGTCTTGTCTGAAATATGAAATACTCTTGCACAATAAATGGGTTCCTTCATCATAAATGATATTCATGTTAAGTCTTGTCTGAAATATGAAATGCCCTCGCACAATAAATGCGTTCCTTCATCATAAATGATATTCATGTTAAGTCTTTTCTGAAATACGAAATGCCCTCGCACAATAAATGGGTTCCTTCATCATAAATGATATTCATGTTAAGTCTTGTCTGAAATATGAAATGCCCTCGCACAATAAATGCGTTCCTTCATCATAAATGATATTCATGTTATGTCTTGTCTGAAATATGAAATGCCCTTGCACAATAAATGCGTTCCTTCATCATAAATGATATTCATGTTAAGTCTTGTCTGAAATATGAAATGCCCTCGCACAGTAAATGGGTTCCTTCATCATAAATGATATTCATGTTAAGTCTTGTCTGAAATATGAAATGCCCTCGCACAGTAAATGGGTTCCTTCATCATAAATGATATTCATGTTATGACTTGTCTGAAATATGAAATACCCTTGCACAATAAATGGGTTCCTTCATCATAAATGATATTCATGTTATGACTTGTCTGAAATATGAAATACCCTTGCACAATAAATGGGTTCCTTCATCATAAATGATATTCATGTTAAGTCTTGTCTGAAATATGAATTCTGCAATTTCCATGTGATTCCAATGACAACAATAATCTTATCTCTGGTGACATTTTCATTAATATTCATACTTCAGATCTACCTTCCTTGGCCTTTGGTCTTTTCTTTCAAATCAGTGCAGCTGAAGAAAATCAAAGAAACAACTATTCATGTTTGAAAAGGTTTTCATCTTGATATTTGAGAATTGTTTTATGAAGTTGTGTATTTCTGTCATTCTATATTCTGTGCCTGACGACTTGAGAAACCATGAAACTTTAAGTAGCACTACAAAAGTAGGTATATGTGTATTCATTAATATATACTTCATAACTCTGTTTAACTACATTGAGTACTGTTTTGTTACGCCATAAATTAATTTAAATATATATTTATATACTTTCTTGAGTATGCATGCTATTGCACACATACAATTTCTAATATCTCATTCTTTGGTTTACATTCACACTTATATATCATAGATAGAGCTGCTGTTAATAAAACAGTGCTCAATGTAATATAACAAAGCTATTAATTAAGAACAAGTAATCTTCCTTTTAATTAAAAAAATTTTTTAAATTGAATATTCACCACTCAAACATAATTTTTTAATGTTCTTTTTTAGGTAAATAAATAAATCCTGCTTATTTTAATAGACAAATATAATTTTAAAAAATAAAAAATCCTGTCATCTCAGCATAATATATTATTACACGAACATTGATATAACCAGATATATTAAAATTCAATTTGTTTAACAGTCAGCTCATACACAGTACCTGAAGATTGTGTTGTGCATGAAACTCTGAGTTGTGTTGGCAGTGAGGGAGAATATGTATATTTATTAATAAATAATATATATATATATATATATAATATATATAATTACACAACAAAATCCAAAATTACCTTATATGGGGGGATAGATCTATTTCAACTGATGAAAACTTTGTCAGTCTTATTCAACCCCGATGTATAGAATGAGTTTGTGTGGAATTAGAAATTTAACTGTGACAGTCATCGAAAAATTAATACAGAATTTATCCATTTCATTGTTTCAGCAAGATGTAAAACACAAGATGGTGGTCAGGGGAGCGTGGAAGGTATTAGCCTTAAAGGGAAGAGGTTTTATAAAATTAAACCCAGATATTAACCTTATGACATTAAATTGGGGTTATATGAAGACTGAAGTGTTAATTTGAAACTAAAAGAGGACTGAAAAGGGAGTTTTAGAAAAAAAAATTATATAGATATGGTTAGGTTTAAAAATACTCTTCTAAAAAATAAATTATATTTAAAAATAATATATATTTATAAAATTGAAAATAAGTCATAATCATATACATTATATTAAATTTAAATAAGTGTATATTTAAAAAAAAAACTATAATTAATAAAAAATGTTCATATTAAAGAATAAAAATGTATTAAAAAATAAAAATATAATAAGATGAAATGTTATTTCTCTCTTTTGACATTTTCTAGTCTCTACTCTCTCTCTATTCCTTTCCTTCTTTGTTTTCTCTTTTTTGGCTTTGTTACATTATCTTTGACACTCAATGCCATTTCTGGTAAAACGGACAGGATTTTGGGTTTTCTTTAGGGTAATTCATTTTTGGAATATACTGGGTTTATAAGTTTGGAAAATATAGGTGTATTTGCATTTTTATTTATTTCTTGTTTAAATATTTTTTTTTAAACCTCCACCATCAGAAACAGCTTATTACTATAGAAAATAATTTTAGCTTAAAGTACAAATGTTGAAACAGTATTAAAGCTAATAAAATATGGACTCATTGCCAATGTACAGATGATTCAAATGAGGTTGGTGTTGAAAGAAAATCTTGGTTTTTGTTTTATGTTCCTTTATTGCCAGAATTTTTCACGTCATTCTGTAAATGTTGTGATATAACAAATGATATAAATAAACAATAATATTCAGTGTACTGACCTTCACTGCAGGCACAACATTTCAAGTATTTGTATTGTTAACGTCTAGAATCAACCATTTTTTACCTGTCCTGGGTATGACAATAAACTACATCCGTGTCCTGGGTAAGACGATAAACTACGTCCAATAGCAAGGCCTCTGATAATGCGTTTTTGAAAGAATAGTGTTGCCGTCTATATGTTTTTGAAAAAATAATATCACCAGCTATACATTTTTGAAAAAATATTACCAGCTATACGTTTTTGAAAAATAATATTATCAGCTATACATTTTTGAGGAAAAAAATATTAACAGAAATAGATTTTTGAAAAAACAAAAATATTACCAAGAAAAAAAATGTTGTCAGCATTAAATGACCCATTGAGTTTGATATGCCATAAAACAAACCATACCATTTTTTACCATAATAGTTGTTGCATATATTGCTGTTATATATATATTATAGCCAAAATCTAATGACTATTATAGAAGTGAAATAGTAATACTTAAATCCAAACAATGTGAATAAAACTAATCAGAACCAGTTTTAAAATGTACTCAAAAACCTACCCAATGACTGTTGGATTTAATTACCAAAGATTTAATAAACACAGCACAAGTGTTGGCATGTGCTTAGCATTTTTTCTTTCTCTGTGTCGGCTTCGGTTTGTAATTTGGTTGCTAGAAGGAATTATTTAGCAAGCCTTGTAATGCTGTCATCCAGTAATGAGGTAAGAATAAAGAGTTGGTAATTTCCCCTTGTGATATCCTGCTGAGTCAAATGTGTAGTTTTGTTAGTCTCCAGTGAAATACAATAAAATCAAGAAACAATAGAAAGCAAGCTTGTTTCTCAGTTCATGGCAAATACACGATCGGCAACTTGCTTTTGAAATGGAATATGGCATGAAGAGAGAAAAGAAAGACAGGTATTTCTTTCTAAATGTTCTTGTTCTTACTCCAAGCATTAATTTATCTTACTGCCAAAGTGACTTTATCTATTTTCTTAAACTTTCGTTTTTCTTTATCATTGAGTGACTTTGAGTTCATTTCTTTCTATGGGTGCTGCCATGTCCATTAAAGTAAAACTATCGATATTTCAGCTCTGTGGTTGAGCACAAGGTAAAAGAATTTTTTATAAATTTCTGGTACATTCACTGAATTACTGAAGAACAATTTTATTCCACTCCAAAGCTAATTCTGTGTTAAGCAGTTGTGAACGGTTAAAATTTACTCCATCAATTATTTTGACTCGTATCCTTATGTTGATTGGCTAAAGCATAGTGATCAAAACAATGTGTTCTTCAGACTTCCTCATTTTAAATTCCATTAATTATTTAGGCTAATTTCAATATTTTGTTCAGCATATTATCCATCCTTATTGTGTATTTAGTTATAAGCTTAATTAAAATATTTTCATACATATATACATAGCCATATGTTTTTGCTGTGGCAGAACTGAGATTAATCTCGAACAAAGGAAGGTGGGTCCTGCCTGATAAAGGATTTGTCATAATGATTTGAGGCAAGGTTTTTACATGGCTGGATGCTCTTCCTAACATCCACAGTACCCCAAGTACACTGAGATACCATCTCTAGGAAGGTTGCCATTCAAGGCTTGAGACTCTATCTTAACCTTATATGCTGATCATTGTCCCCTATAAGAAGCTCGTCAACCTTTTGACAGGTCGTGTTTTTTTGTCCTGTGGGGTGACATGCCACTTTCCTCACCAGCAGAAAAGCTAGTGAGGGAGCTGGTTTAGACATCAGCCACCCATCCATGTGGCAGGTTGTATTGTGTATAGTCTGAAAAGTAAAAATTTCCATACACAAAACTAAAATTGATTCCTGCAACACATAAAATTTTAAATTGACAGAAATTATCTATGTTGCACACCTGAGAATTATTAATAAATGGATGGATGTAGAAGGATGTATTTTTTTGAATTCCTTCTTTTATCTGCACATTTGTGAGTACTTCTTCATACTTTCTCAAATACAAGTTTTCCTCTTTGGTACCTGAACTTTATAAATTTAAGCATACTACTAGATTAGTGGTAAGGTCTCATCATTTTACAGTTCAAGATGGCTAGATGTAACCATAAGATCTATGTTAAGTTTTTTTCTTGCACTTCTCACTTGTGGATTTCTCTTCTGGCTTCTTTCTTTGCAGTCAACTTTGAGCTTCAAAAAATTAAATGCAATGTCAATTGCTATCTTCTGTCTTTTATTGTCTTCTCTCTTTAATAATGTTTTCTTTTTCTCATATTCTCTTACACTCAGTAACCCCTTGTATCTTAGCGGCTTTATTGCCATGAAATGATTTATAAAAAATCTAATAATTAAGATAACATTGTTTTGGGTATAACATCCCATTTACAGGTAAGAGTTCTGAAAGAGTAGAATTGTCTGGATGCCAGTTCAAACAAAGAACTAATTTCAGTAAATAAATATGCTTGGAGCTAACTTTCCCAATCATGCAAAAAAATTCCCATTAACAATGTAATTGTTTATATTCAATGGTACATCAATAAGTCTAATGATAAAAAAAAAAAATGCATTTATTTTATACAACAAATATTTTCCTTGTCAATGCACTTAATTCATTGAACAAGGATATATTTTCTGTTTGTATTTCTGGGATCAAGAGTTATTTATGGACTATTTTGCCCTTATCTTTGTTATCACAAGATTTTGACTGTTGTGTCCTCTGAAATGGATAATATTAATCTAATCTACACTTGTGTAAATTTATTCAGCTTAGTGTAATCTTGTTGAGATATACCCGATGAAAACCAAAATCATTTCACAAGTGTTACTTTCTATATATTTATTAAGCTCAGCTCAGATAATGGATCATCCTGGATATGACGATAAACATCTGGCAGCAAGGTTTCTGATTGGGAAGTTTTGAAGAGTGTGGGGCCACCTCTTAATTGCTGCTGTTCCCAGGTCCACCTTGACCCAGGGTGGTAGCACCTGTATGGGCCCTAGCTATCGGCGAATAGTTAACACCCAACCTGGGATCAAAACACTATGAAAGTATAAAAATGCCAACAATACATTTCTGAGAAAGAAAAAGAAAAAAAGAAATATTACTGGCAAAATACATTTGACTCTTGATAAAAACCCTCTTTACAAAAATATGTCAACAAAACCTGATCTACAAAGTGATTTCTTACAAAGAATACATATTCTATTTATATGAACCTATCCTAAAAACCTTGTTGGCATTAAATAACCCATCACGGTTGATATGCCATAAAATAAACAAAACCAAATCAGATAATGGGGCAGTCTGTGATGGAGGGAGTGACAGAACTATTCTCCTGAATGGAGGCCATAATTTAATGGCAAGAACTCATGATATTTAAACAGGTCTGGCATAAGGCTATGATAAATGGTGTACATAATGAGGATCAAATTAACTTGACTAACGATACCCTGGAAGACAGGCTTGCTGTCATTCTGTAACAGGCTACTATAATCTATCCAGTACAACAGCTTTTTGTATCACCCTAATTAGGACAGTTTGCAAGCACAGTTTGGAGCCGACTGTTAACATTCAAATTATGCAGGTGCGGTTTTTAATGGCATTTAAACGTTCTGTTTGGTTTATAGCCAGAAAATTGCAAGCACCAAAGGAAAGTTTTTTTTCTGGGATTGACTTCTTGAGTCATAGAAACTTTTTCATTTTGTTAGCTTTAGTTTTGCAGTTGGTCACAAAACTTATGATAATCAGTAAAGCATTGCTTGTAAAATAAAAAAATGTTTTGATTTTACAAGCAAGAGGGAACAATAGCTTTCAAGTTTCTGTACTTGCTTCAAATTACTCGTGTCATATATGGAGTACAGTTGATATATTTAAGTTTAAACCAAATTTTATCATTTCTCATGTAACCTTTTTTAAAAAATATATTTTAGAGCAACAAGTGAATTTAATGTAATATGATGAGGAAGTTTTTAAAGATTTAAATGTCATTGTAAAAGCAAATATAAATGTGTCATCCATGTCTGTGCTTACATGATATACATTTTTTTCAGCTATCTATCTTAGTCTGTTCATTAAATTTCATTTCTATCTATCTATCTACCTTTCTATCTATCTATCTACCTTTCTATCTATCTATCTATCTACCTTTCTTTCTATCTATCTATCTACCTTTCTATCTATCTATCTATCTATCTATCTACCTTTCTATCTATCTATCTACCTTTCTTTCTATCTATCTATCTACCTTTCTTTCTATCTATCTATCTATCTACCTTTCTTTCTATCTATCTATCTATCTACCTTTCTTTCTATCTATCTATCTACCTTTCTATCTATCTATCTATCCTTTTCAAAAATCCAACTTTTGACAAGTAATATTTGCCAGAGAACAAATAAAATTAATAAAAAAGTATGCAATACAATTTTTGAAAAACCAAACTGCAGAGCAAATTTAAAACCTAAAATAGTTGGAACACCAACCTTTCTGTTAGCATTGGTTTCTACCAGTCAGGTATCATCAGACATTAAAATTTGGGGGAGTTTACACTTGCTTACCAAATGCAAGCGCCGACACAATTAAATAATTTCTTTCAAATTCCACCTCTGCTTATTAGTTTTCACATTGTCTCTGTAGCATGATTTTGTTCCAGGAACCAGATTTCCCCACTTATTTGATAAGTCGAAAATTCTCACCTGCATGACTTTTGCAAAGTGCATTTGGTGCAGAAAAGTCGCCTTTTCTTTTATGATTCGGTACAAAACTGAGATGAGAACAACAGTTTGAAATAATAAAAGTATATTGACAATTACTCAAATCAGAAATGAATTACAAAATTATCGAAAACCAACTATGATAAGCAAATATCAAAAGCATCTGTCATTGAATATAAAAGGCTCCAAAAATACCCTAACTCTGATCTCCTTCAGGATGTTGGTGTAGTGGATATAAAAGTTGGTTAAATGTGTTATTGTCACATGTATTTTCATCTAGCTGTTGTGAGTTCAATTCCTGTATCAGGTGTTGAAATACTGGTTCGGCAGTAGTAAGATGAATAATAAAATAAAATAAAATAACAACCGTGTTTTATTGACACTTGATGATAATGACATTTGGCTAAAATTTTGTTTCCATAATAACATATAATGTAATAATATAAGAACACAACTTGTAATAACATAACATTAACAAATAACATATGTAACAAATAACTTGTAATAAAAATAATATAACATATAACAAATAAAACATGTAATAACATAACAAATCATTATATGTGTAATAACATAATAATATATAATTTTATTAAATTCACCTAAATTTTAATGAAAATAATAAATTATTTCAAATATATTTCCTTTCAAATTTGAAAAGGGAACTGACTTGCTTAACTGGAGCATATATTTTCACAGGAAAAATTAAATAAAATGATAAACAAGTCAAAAATAGTAAATAAAATAATTTCTTGGATTTTTGACCTCAAAAACATTTGAAAAACAATTTTGCGTTTTATTAAATCCTGATTTTTGTCTTTTTTTCTTTTCATGTTGTAAATATTTCAGAATTATTTTCAAATAATTTAATCATTTGACTTATCCCAAGTATTATTTTAATTTTGTTTATTGGACAGCACGTTATAGGCACATTTCACCCAAGTACCCTCTAGCTATCTTCAGGTTTCTGTTTGTTTGTTTGTTTGGGTTTTATGGCATATCAACAGCTGTGGGTTATTTAATGCCAAATCCAGTTTATATGAATTTTAAATGCCTATTTTGTATGGAATAAAAAACGTATAGCTGGCAAAAACGTATAGGTGGCAATATTATGGTTCCAAAAACATATAGCTGGCAACATTATTTTTTTACAAAAAACGTATAGCTGGCAACATTATTTTTTTTTACAAATAACGTATAGCTGGCAACATTATTTTTTTTTACAAAAAATGTATAGCTGGCAACATTATCTCTTACAAAAAACTCATGGCTGGCAACATTATTGTTTCAAGAACGCATAGCTGGCAACATTATTGTTTCAAAAATGCATAGCTGGCAACATTATTTTTCCGAAAACATTATCTGAGGCCTTGCTGTTGGATGTAGTTTATCGCCATACCCAGGACGCGGATGTAGTTTATTGTCATACCCAGGACGTACAGGTTTCTGTTATTTTGTCTAATATGTCATATCCTTATGTGTACTGATTACTTGTTGTTTGTTTGGGTTTTATGGCATATCAACCACTGTGAGTTATTTAATGCCAAATCCAGTTTATACGAATTTTAAATGCCTATTTTGTATGGAATAAAAAACGTATAGCTGGCAACATTAATTTTTTTTACAAAAAAACGTATAGCTGGCAACATTAATTTCTTTTACAAAAAAACGTATAGCTGGCAACATTAATTTTTTTTACAAAAAAACATATAGCTGGCAACATTAATTTTTTTTTACAAAAAAACGTATAGCTGGCAAAATTAATTTCTCTTGCAAAAAAATGTATAGCTGGCAACATTAATTTTTTTACAAAAAAACGTATAGCTGGCAACATTACTTTTTTGCAAAAAAACGTATAGCAGGCAACATTATTGTTTCAAAAACATAGAGCTGGCAACATTATTGTTTCAAAAACTTAGAGCTGGCAACATTATTTTTCTGAAAACATTATCTGAGACCTTGCTGTTGGATGCAGTTTATCGCCGTACCCAGGATGTGGATGTAGTTTATCATCATACCCAGGACGCTAATGTAGTTTACCGTCATACCCAGGACATGGTTGTAATTGATTGTTTGTTTGGGTTTTATGGCATATCAACCACTGTGGGTTATTTAATGCCAAATCCAGTTTATATGAATTTTAAATGCCTATTTTGTATAGAATAAAAAACGTATAGCTGGCAACATTATTGTTTAAAAAAAAAAATGTATAGCTGGCAACATTATTGTTTCAAAAACTTAGAGCTGGCAACATTATTTTTCTGAAAACATTATCCGAGACCTTGCTGTTGGATGCAGTTTACCGTCATACCCAGGATGCAGATGTAGTTTACCGTCATACCCAGGACGCGGATGTAGTTTACCGTCATACCCAGGACGCGGATGTAGTTTACCGTCATACCCAGGACGCGGATGTAGTTTACCGTCATACCCAGGATGTGGTACTGATTACTGTCATTTCTTAGCCATTGCTGCTGAACCAGATGGTGTTTACTACCTAATGCAAGGATTGAACTCACAGACACTAGATGACATTAACATAGACCAATGTCACTGACACAAAGGGCATCATTTGTGTATTTACCAATGTCAGGTTCATATGACTTACATTATAATTTTATTTTTGAGATGAAGAATTCCCAATATACTTGAACTTATTTAATTTCTTCAAACTATTCTTCTTATCTTTGACTATTATAGATTTTCTTCAGTGTTTCTGAAAAGTGCTCTCTGGTCATCTTTAAATATTCATTATTTTGACTGATATCAATATTTTTATACTATGGCAGGCAGCAAATATAATCTGCTATCATTGCTGCAGATATTCATTGTGGCATAGCTGATGGCCATATCACATTGAAACACCAGTTCTTGTTCGATCACTGAAGTTAAGTACTACTTGGCAATAGCAGGTACTGAAATTTGGACGTGCAGGTGGTTTAATGACTAAAAACAAAGAATTGGAAATCAAGTTCCAATTCCAGTTGGGTTCATTCTATATCCTTACACACAAATACCACTGGGCAAAGTATGAATGCACCTCTCCTTCCCATCAGCTATGGGTCAAATAAAACTTGTATCAGTGAATCATTATCTCTCTCCTACAAATTATTACAATTTCAAATACTTTTTGGTTTTAAATACACTTAAGGTTGATAAGCCATAAAATACAAATCAATCAATCATTTTTTTTTTCATTTGTGTTATTTTGTTTGTGTAATGCCATTTTTTGTTCATGACTTCTGAACCAAAGTGTATGATTTTATTCTTCATCTAATCCTTATTCTCTTTGTCTTTTCAAGTGAGTCGTGCTTTTTTTTTTAATCAAAAACTTTCTTCATCGATGTAAGTACCTACTTGAAAACAAAAATGTCTACATTTTTTAAAGGGTGTGTTTTCTAAAATGAACTAATTTCTTTTTCTAATTCAAGTTGATTTTATTAAGGTTATACATAATTATGTCTTAATTGAACATAGCTTTGTTTTGGGAGTGCTTGAATCGAATTATTTAGCTTTATTATCTCCAATGAATTAATCAGTTGGATGTTGAAAGTGTTTTGTTATTTGGAAGAGAAAAAAAAACCTGAATGAGAATAAATTTTATATGGAAGGGAAAATTAGAGATATTCACATTGTTTCCTAATTGGCCGGCAGGAGATGAGTGTTTTTTTTTATCAACTCACTCAGTTTTTTACAACTTGTCGTTCATATTTCTCTCTAAATTACTAAATTACATATATGATACAAATATAGGTTTAAGATATGCTGTATTATTAGGCTAAAGAGCTCAGTATCAGTGATAGAGAACATGTAAATATAAAAGTGGACATTGAGGTCAACACCCAGCAGTGACAGTCTGTTTCAAGCTTAAATATAATCTTCAGGCCATGTGTCTGAAGATTGTGTTTAAGCATGAAATGGATTGTTGCCGCTGGGTGCTGATCCCAGTATCCATACAGATATATTTTAGGATGGATTTTTATTAATCCAACAGATTTTTATCACTTTAAGAATTATTTTTATTGAATACTCATATCTGAGTAGATGTTCTGTTTGTTTATTAAACAGTATATTTATTTATTTTCATCTACCGGCAGGAATATTGGAGAAATCTTGATAAGGAATTCAAACCTGCATCCTGCAGTGCAGAAAAGACCTGGCACGCTCTAACCATCTGAGCTATGTAGCTATGTTTTTTTCAAGCACTTAACTGGAGCAACAAATGGCTTGTAAATTTTAACACTGCCAAAATGAAACTGCTCTCTTTTAATTGTCTGAAAGAACCTGTTTTGCTTCCTATCAGCATGGCTGATGCTAACCTCCACAAGAGTGACTTATTGTGCCGCCTTCTGCTGATATGAAGTGGAAAGATTGAATCAGTTGCTAGGAAAGTTGGTTCACTGGGTCATGCTACAATCTGCAATGTTATTCGTTCTAATCTGTCATCTCAGTGTCAGTCACTATTCCACTGCCATGATGTAGCTTCCCTCTGCCTTTTCAATAAATAATTTCATGGTCATTGTTCTGATGAACTTTGCTCTGTTACCTAGACCTGTTACCTAGCATTTTACACTTGAAATGGTTAGATGTAACTGTAAGTTCTATGCTAGCAGTTTCATATCTCACACTTCTCACTTGTGGAATTCTCTTCTGGTTTCTTAATTCCCAATCAAGTCTGCTTTGTACATTTTTGAAGATCAATGTCAATCATTATCTACTTTCTTCTTAATTCCTGTTCTTTTATTCTTTTCTCTCCTTAATAATGGTTTTGTTTCCTCAGATTCTTTCACACTTAGTAACTCCTTGCGTCTGAGTGTCTTTTTGTCCTTCTTTACCCCCTCCCTTCCTTTATTTTCCCCTCCCTCATTCTTCCTTTCACTTAACTATAATATATTAATTCTTAGATTTCTCTTTTTCCATTGTGCATCTACTTTCATTTTCTATATTTTGAATTCCTTTCTCCTGTGTATCTGCTTTGTGTTTCTTCAATTGTATAACTATAAAAACAAATCCTCGCACTTTTTATGTTTGGTTTTATTCAACAGGCACCCCCTCCTGAGTTAGTGAACAATATTGATTGGTTATTGAATTTACTTTTTAGATCAGTCATCCACATTTAGCATAGAAGGAATGCAATCTCAGTCATTGCTATGGAAAAAGAGAAAATTAAAAAGAATCATGTTACCAAGAACTTATAAAGATGTGCCTTATGAAAATGAAGACTGCAGCTTTTACAGCAGTAATTCTTACCATTTTGATCAAACATAAACTGTTGTGTCCTGGATATGATGATAAACTACATCCACATCCTGGGCAAGACGATAAACTACACCCGCGTCCTGGGTAAGATGATAAACTACGTCCAACAGCAATATAATGTATAATAATACACTCTTGAAAAAAATAATGTTGCCAGCTGTACGTTTTTGAAAAAAATAATGTTGCCAGCTGTACGTTTTTGAAAGAATAATATTACCAGCTATATGTTTTCGAAAAAATGATATTACTAGCTATACATTTTTGAGGAAAAAATATTGAATAGATTTTTGACAAAACAAAAATATTACCAGGAAAAAAAAAAAAGTTGTCGGCATTAAATGACCCATTGAGGTTGATATACCATAAACCAAACCAAACCATAAACTGTTGCAAAAATCACTTTAGAAAATATAAGCTTTCAAAATTCATAGTTCTCACTTACACGGCATGCGGCTAATACACTTGTTCCTGGTGACAAATGCAAGAGTTTATAAAGTACACATGACTCACGATTTGGTTGTGAAAGAAAAAAAAATGACATGTTTGCATCTCTAACACAGATCTTGTCTGGATGATTTTTCTTTTTTCTTGTTCTGACAGTAGCGCACCCTACAACTCAGTGGGGTGGGGTGCACTTTGATTGATGAGTTAAGCAATTGTTTTCTTCAAATATAAAATGAATATTATTATTACTTTCATTGTCATTTGGCAAAAATTACTCTCATTTTTTTTTTATTTTAAGACTCACATTAAATGAAAGAGAATTGAATTTTTTTCTAGATAACTCCGTAATTCTAGAATGGACCAACATGTGGTTTCTAAAGTGTGTTATCAAGCAATTTTTTAAATAATGAGAGATTTTAATTCTAGAAATGTCAATAATCTGTCATGTTTCCTGTGTGTCAAGCAGCAACCAAAAAGAAATAATTGCCAGGAATGTGAAACTAAAACAAGTTTTAATGATACATCAACATATTTTAAGAACAAAGTGGATAATACATACATACATATGTATGCAGAGATACCTACATACATATATATGCATAGATACATACATACATATGCATAGATACATACACACATACATGCGTATGCATAGATACATATGCACAGATACATACATACGTATGCATAGATACATACACACATACATACGTATGCATAGATACATTACATGCATATGTATGCATAGATACATACATGCATACATACAGAGTAAAAAGTATTCAATTTCTCTACCATTTTCTTGCATGTATGACAGCTACTTGGTGCTAATGGCCGGTTCCTTGTACTGCTCCAGAAAGTACCTGACTCCTCCTGCTATGCTTTATCTTTACAAAAGTCAGATCAGACGAAAAATGAAGCATACCTGTGCTGGAGCTGCATAGTCCTGACTTTTGGTCTTGACAGTGTTCAGAAGTATTTATATGGCTTTATGGATGATAACCTTTTCCACCCTACAGCCCCTTTACCCACAGACAAAATGTTGCAATCCTCTCACTAGTTTCATGGCAGACGTTTGGGTCAACTACATTCCTTAGCTCTACTAGTCCAGACCTTCACAGCTCGGGCTTTTCATGCCATGTATGTAGGGTCAAATCATCTTCATTCCAGTCATATTCTATTGGTAAGGAAGAAGTTTCACTCAGTTTCCCCCCATCACTTCAGAACTGTGAACAGACTCCTGAAAGGATGCTTCCCAGAATGCTGATCTTAACTAAATTTAGAGTCCTACATATCCTCATAATATGTACGACTTACTTCCTTCTTTTCTGCTCTTGCAACCACCTCATTTGGTAATCCTTTGCCTTAAGTGACTCCTGGAGCTTATATTAGGCAGAGATTTAATTTTTTTTAAATTGTCCTCAAGGACCCAAGGCCAGTGGATAAAGACATTGGTTAGATCTAGTGACTAGACCCAAAGAGTTGTGAGTTCAATACTAGGCCAGAGCAGTGGTGAGCCAAAACTTGGAGAGTTGAGTTAAAGGGAACTAACTGAGACATCCGAAAGAGGCATGGCACTTGAAACTAGAACGATCTACTTCGGTGGACGAAATAAAGGGTTTGGTTCAAAATTCCAATCACCTGAAGAAGGTCGGAGCATACAACTGCTGAAACGTTTCTGAATATGGCAATGAAGATGAGGATAAAAGTCTGAATAATGTAAATAATGAAAGTAAAAAAAAAAGAAATGACTCTCAATTCTTTTTTCACATTGACAGTTGTGATTATTTTGTTTTTGAATGGTCAACATATTCCACTTGTCTGTTTTATACTGAATGACAATCCTAAAGCCATTGATAACCATTAATATGACTGCCTCCTCCTAGAGCAACAGTTTACAACCTGGGCTTTCAAACCATTGGTAATGTAGTGAGTTGGATCCTCATTAGGTGCCCTTAACTTGCAAGCATCTTTCATATTAACATTAGGAAAGACAGGCTTTTCTCGGTATTTGAAAGTAGAGCGTTCTCATGAAACTTTTCATCAAAGTTATGATTGTAGTCATTCCAAACTTCTTGCTTCTTGTACTCAGTGCAATATGCTCAAAGAAATGTGCGTGCGTGCGTGTGATACTATGTAAGTAACCAAATTTCAAACCTCCTTCATCAGATGACAAGATTCAGACATTATTTTATGTCTGTCTACCTTGATGTCAAAGCATAAAGTCAGGCAGACAAAATAATGTTATTTTGTTGGGAACATTCAAAGAATCTTCCCCATGTAAATTAATGGCAAGTTGCACCATTTTGGAATACTGTAGCATCCTTGTAATGTTTCATAAAAATGGTATGAAGGAAATATTTTTGTTTAAATTCACAGACCAATGTTTTAATTCCTAATCCTGCCTAGTGGATGAAATCATTGATTTGTGAATTTAGTAACATAGTAATTTTGAGTTCAATCCCTGGGCCAGGCAATGTGTACTTGGTCTTGGAAACAGGATGAAGCAATATTAGAATAAGAACTAAATATCCTGAGAGATGGACAGTGGAATAAGAACAGTCAGACCCCAATAGATTAAATAAAGGGTTCTGTTCAAAATTCACTATAGGTTACCTGGATTGACAAGCACTTGATGAGACCAGAGAGCAGAGCAACCAAAATGTTTTTTTATAATTACAACACAGGTGAGGACAATATTCCACATGTAAATAATGATAAAACCTTATGCCAGAAATACAGACAGAAAGTTAGGTATATCATAATATTTTCATTTCTTGGAATTGCCCAAGTTTCCCAGACCTATTGTGCACATGCATTGATTTTCTCACTGGTTAATTGAGTTTTTTTTTTTTTTTTTTTTTTTTTTTTTTTTGCCATTGAGAACAAAAGATTGTCTTCCTTAATAACTTCTCTGATCTTCTCTGCTGAATTTTTTTTTTACAGCATTCACATTCATATCTTCAACATTGTTATACTTATCCCAATGATGTACATATAAATAAATAAATACATACATACATACATACATACATACATATATATATATATATATATATATATATATATATATATATATATATATATATATAGAAATAATAAATTTATTTTTAATTTGATATTTTTATTACTTCAAACATTAGTTGACATTTCTTATTTGAAATAGACACCCCATTTCTATCTATTTATTTAACTAGTGTATTATGTCTATAGGCCTGCACTTGAAAAGTCTTAGTAAAGAAAAGGTTTGATCTGGCATGCTTTGCCTCTTGGCCCTGAAGAACATCACAGTAACCAAGGTTCTTTTTGTGACATATATGTGTGTGTGTATATATATATATATATATATATATAGTGTTAAGGTATCCTATATTTATGGGTTAACACACTCAATATCAGGGATGGAGCATATGTAAATATAATAGTGATCATTGAAGTAAACACCCAGAGGCGACTGTTTAATGCTTAAATGCAGTTGTCAGGCTTTATGATTGCATTTAACATGAAACAGGCTCTTGCCTTCAGTGTCCACTTATATATACATATGTGTGCGTGCGTCTCAGTATAATATTATATAATGTAGTGCACAGTGAGTGCAAGAAGTACGACTCACTGCTCAATGTAAAAGGACAGAGTTAATATATGTCATTTTTCGTACCGCATCATGTTACTCAAAGTTTCATGTCTGAGGTTATTATCAGACATAAACTAAAAAGCAGATACTGAGATATAGATATATATATATATATATATATATAAGGTTGGTGCAAAAATAATGTCGTTTTCTCACATATGTTACTAATATATATATATATATATATATATAGGGGAGTTACTTAAAATAAAAGATGAAAGACTACAGCTACTCATGTTTTCAATGTTGATTATTTAACCCCATTTTCCATTCCATTTATTGATGGATCAAGCTTAGTTTATATTGAGATCCTTTAAATCTACAAATTGTATTTCTGTAACACATGAAGGTTTTATAAATTTTCTCCCATTAAAATAAAATCTTTGTCAAGAAAAATTGATTGAAAATATGTCCTTCAAATTTTATGCACAAATTAAAAGGCAGTTTTTCTTAGAGTTAATACTTAGTCAATAAATAATTGATATTTTTATTAAGATGCTTTCTTTATTTTTCCTACCATCACAACAGTGACCCCACCCTTTGCAAATGACCTGACCTCTTATTAGCATTTAGGATTACATTTGACTTTTCTAAAGTCCCCCTCCCTACAGATCTCTAACTTAAAATGGATAAGCAGAATAATTTGTGTTTTCAATTTGATTAACTTGCTAGCAGATATTCTTGTTTGCCTGCTTGCCTGTGAAACATTAATCAGGAATAAAAACAAGAAAAAAGATTAATTCTTTGCTGTGAATATTTGCTCTGGGAATACAGTATTTTTCTCACAAAAAAACAATTCATTCTAATTGTTATTGTGTTTACTGGGCTAAGCTCAACATGTCTTGATATCTGTGCCAAGTAATAAGAGTTGGATTCACTACAGTAGTAAAAGTTTATGAGATTAGATTAGTACATTATTTACATTATTCGAACTATTGTCCTCATCTTTGTCACCATATTTATTACCACGTTTTGGCTGTTGTACACTCTGGCCTTCTTCAGGTGGTTGGAATGTCGAACTGAACCCTTTATTTCACTCACTGGGGTAGACTGTTCTAGTTCTAAAGTCAGCAGACATCAATTTTTTTTTATCCACCTAATGATTTGTGTTCGTGCATAAAACTCTGAGTAGCGAATTTTGATTTCTGTCTTAATATTATTATATTTGTGTGTGTATGTGTATGTGTAAGATTTTCCACTGTAGAATGTTTGATCTAAGACATTAATATTCATTAGTCAATTAATTGCATAGACAAAGATTATATTTGAAAATAAATATTTGTTTTGAAAAATAAATGCTGTTTTTATCATGAGGTTGTAATGACAAATTTACACACACACACATTACTTCTAAAGAATTAATGGATTTATGTTTAATCTGACATTTTTTTTAATTCAAATGTTCTTATTAGTGTATACATGTATTTGGAATATGTACGCCCCATTTTCCCACTTTTATTTTTATTTTAAACAGTGTGTTTTACATTCTATCAGCCTGCACATTTGAGAAATCTTTAAAAAAAATGTGCCCTCTGCTTTACCACTGGGCTAGAGAAAGCTTTACAGTTCAGTAAGACTCTATTTTCCTTTTTTAAAGAAGGTACATTTCCCCATTCTGATTATTTATTTTAGAAAGCCAGTATCTACTCAGTTTTGTATCCAAAATGTAAACAAAGCAATTACTAAAGAATTAATAGATTTATTTTTAATGAAACAAATTCTGGTAATTATTTTCTTAGGGTTTTTTGTCTCCTGTTTTCAGTTTTTATCTTTGAATCTGATATTAGAAATTTTAAACTTTTCTTCATATCTTCTGGGTACAAATGGAAAAAGAAAATTTTACATTCCACTAAAGCAGACGTTAAACACATGAGAGCATTATTGCCTCCACTTTCTTGTCTTTTTTTCTTTTCCTTCACTTTTCCTTTCCTGTTCTTTTCACTTCCTTTTTCTCACTGAAACCAAACAGCATCTCTGATATGTCTTTTTCATCTTTCCTCAAAATCAAACCAGAATAGTCTGTTGCTTATGAGTTATTGGCAGAGTGTAATGTT
The DNA here is from genome assembly GCA_963932145.1 of Acanthosepion lycidas. Classification (NCBI taxonomy): domain Eukaryota; kingdom Metazoa; phylum Mollusca; class Cephalopoda; order Sepiida; family Sepiidae; genus Acanthosepion; species Acanthosepion lycidas. The sequence continues at coordinate 4,345,977 of OZ010598.1, forward strand.
ACTTGCAAACTATCTAAGGAACAAACAGAATTGTAATATGATATTAATTTACATTTTGGGACCTAGGAATTTGATTAGCTTATAAATTCTTCATTTGTTGTAATCATTTTTACTTGAAATTTCTTAAATGATTTTTGGCTTACCTTCCTGCTGAAGAATGATGTCAGTATATCTTAACTCTGAACAAATCTTATTAATAAAGTATTGCCAGTTTTATGACCATGTTTAACTATTGGGATATATATTTATCATTGATGGTTGTCCAGGCCAGGCAACACCAGATAACCTTAATAGTTTATATTAAAAATGTAGCCATTTTATTAAGATTCTAATTGGATTCATAGGTAAAATAACACAAAATAAACAAAATATGAATGGAAAAATCCCCTTACCAATCCCCCCCCCCTTAGCTCCCTGACCGCACTTGATTTGTTTTTTTAGTTTTTTCAGCAATGACTGGCTCTACTTATTTGGGCTTACCCACGTGTTCCATTTGCAAATAGAACATCGATCATGTTGCCGTCTTCCTGACAAATTCTGTGTGTGGGTCACTGGATTATTTTAGACCTTAAACTGGTTTGGCTTTTGATGAATATAAATCAAATCACCTGTCTTTTTAGTTGTGGCGCAATATCAAAAGGTGTGTGTCTTCACTGATGATATGGTTTCTTTATGCATGATAGAAAAAAAATCTTTTGTCTATCTTCGCATCTATGTTTCTGTCCTTTTCTGCTATGACTCCGCCTATCTATACTTGATGTTTTTTTACTTTGTTTTTCTTGTTTTCTGCTCTACTCTTCTCTTTCTCACAAATCCCCTGCTTCTCCTTTCTCCCCACCCCAGACCCTCTACTTCTATTTCCCCCCCCCCCTCTCTCTTTCTCAGTTTCACTCTCACACTCTTTCGCCCACGTATCTCTTTCACCTTCATCTCTCTTTTTTCTCTCTCTTTCTCTACTCCCCCCCATTTCTCTGCTACCCCCCCCCCGTATCTTCCAGTGTTTGTCCTGTTTTTTTTTTTTATTTCCAGTGTGTTCTGCCCTCTCTGGTGCTGCTGCTCCCCTTTAAGGTTTTTAAAGTTTCTGTGCTTTATTCATTTCACACATCTTTATTCCTTTTTTATTTTTCTATTTCTTTCAAATTATTTTTCTACCCTCAACTGCTCATTCCACAGCTACCACCTCCCCATATTCCGCCCACCATTTTTTTTTTTATCTTTCTATTTTTCCTCCTTTCTATTCTGCTCGAATTGTCTCTCTCCATTTTCTTTATAAATCTTCCTTATATTCAGATTTTTACAATTAGCACAGACATCGAATTGAAATGTTTGGTTTCTTGCTGACAGCTTATTTCTAACGTTGTTTTTTATTAACAAAATAGAAAGAAGCCGGCCATTTTTAGTTTCTCTTTAGCATGAGAAGTAGAAGGGGAAAAATACCCCCGGGTGGTTCAGGGGTGGGGGATTTTAGAATGGAGGCTTACATTTCTTCTCTCTCTTGTTGTCAAATATCACATAATCCTTAACTAATCATTTTCTCTCATGTTCCTTTCTTGGATTAATATTTCTAACACTTCCTGGATCTTATTTTACCAATTAGTTCAACTAATTTCAACACAGATCAACTGGTATTAACTCCACATGGAATCCATTCCCATTTATTCCTGAAATTATTCCATTGATAAAGAAAAACGGTACGTTCTCTAACAGTATGTTTGCATTTTTAGAGAACTAACAAGGTTGTCATCATAGGATTTTTGGTTGTGTATATATTAGGAGACACGAGGCTCTACTCTGTGTTCCTGTAGTTTTCATCTGGCTTGGAATAATTAGGTTTCATCCATTGTCCAGTATGAAGGATCATTTACATCGGCATCAATCCAGTTGAATGCCACAAATTTGGTCTGTTAGATTCTGCCATTGACCACATCCAACATTATGCTGTCTGTGTCTTTAGCATAATCCTAGTAAGGGTGACTTCCAGGTACTAAGCTTTGCCAAAGAGTAACATGTGATTTAGTCATTACAATTTCTCATTCCAATTCCACTTTCTGTGCTGATAACTGCTATGTTACAAGTACACCTGGAAATGATTATGTCCACTAAGAATAAGTAAAAAAAGAAAAACTAACAATAAAAACATATACCTGTCTATATTTCTGAGATGAAGTATTATGTATACTATTTATATTATTTGGACTATTGTCCTAATCTTTATCACAGTGTTTTGGCTGTTGTATGCTCCGGCCTTCTTCAGGTGGTTGGAATGTCGAACTGAATCCTTTATTTCGCTCACTTGGGTAGACTGTTCTAGTCCCATATGTCATGTCTAATGGATGTCAGTTATCTCCTGTCAATTCTCCTCTGAAAGTTCTTCACTGCCTTAACCAGGTATTGAACTCACACTCTTTGGGTTCTGTCACTGGATCTAACTAACGCCTTTATCCACTGTGCCATGTGTGACTATTGTCCAAATAATGTAAATAGTGTAAAAAACATACAATATACAACCATCCATTCTATCTTCTTACAATTGATGCTTAGTCCTTTCTTCTTTCTGTAGGAGTTCCTGCAGTTTCTTTTCTATGAATGCTATCAACCCTGTGTCATCGGCATATCTTTTGTTGTTGATATAGTCGCTGCAAGTAATGAATCCTGGTAGGTGTTAGAATTCTCTCAGGATCACCTTACTGGTGATTAAATTGAATAAGTGATGTACTTTATCAAATGCTTTTTCATAATTGATAAAATATAGGCATACATCCTTTTAAATTTGTATTGATCTTTTTGAGCATAAATATTGCATTCTTTGTTCCAGTGTCTTAAATGATCAGGTACTGTTCTTGTCCTATTTCCAGGCTAATTCTGCTACATTCTATATTCATGAGCATTTCAATAATAAGTTTTATCTGGTTCATTAAGCTGTTCGTCTGATGGAATTTGTCTTCATTTGCACCTGACATCTTAGGCAGTGCTGTGGAAATGGATATGCTTAGGTCTTCTGGTATATCCCCATTGCCATATATTTTATTTATTAATACTACTACTTTTTTTATATTTATTATTAATATCATCATCATAGAATATATCTCATTTTTATTGTTATTATTATTAATACTCATTTTATATTACCTCTAGTAGTGATAAGTTAACCTGTGTCCAAGCACAACCTCTTCCATAAATTTATGGCTGATTTCTTTGCCACTGGTGACATTTCTAGTGACTCATTAGTCCAGCACGTAACCTGCATTTTAAGCCACAGGTTTTGCAAGCAAACTTACCTTACTACATTAGTGTCATAGTGCTGTGACTTGTAATGACCTGCACAATTTGTTGCATAGATTGCAAGTGAAATCAGGCAGACCATTAGAGTGCTTGCTTGTGTTGGTTTTGTTGTTGCATTGACATGTATGACTAATCAAGGTAGCATTTGAAAGGCATATGGGTCCACACTCTGCACTTTTTGGTAACTTTTCCTAGGAGGAGGCTTACATTTGCCATATATACTCTTATTAACACACTAATAACACACAGTGGGAAAGTGTTTTCAGGTTATTCACCTCCCTGCTGCCTTATACTAGACGTCGTCTAACTAGAGTGAGGAACAGACCCATGTGAAGGGAAAAATAATGAGGAAGAGAAAATAAATTTTTTTATCATGTGACATTGCTAAAGGATTTGTGATTCTCACACTTCTCCATTTTTTTTTGTGTGTGTGTATATATATATATATATATATATATATATATATAGATATATATATATATATATAGATATATATAAAAATGTAAAAGAACGAAGAGTAAGATTTCAGCATTCAAAACATTAATTTAAAACAGGGTTCAATACAAAAGTAGAGCAATAAATATTTATTTATTATGCAGTATTATATTAAAACATGCCCATACCCACTACAAAACTGTACATCTTGTTTCAACGTTAAAAACATTTTTCTAACATTTAATCAGGTGCAAAATCACGATGCTTTTAATAGCATTAGCATCGTGATTTCCCACCTGATGAAATGTTAGATAATTTTTTAATGTTGAAACAAGATGTACATTTTTGTAGTGGGTATGAGCATGTTCTAATGCAACACTGCATAATATATAATTATATGAGTGAAGGATTAGAGTGTTTGCTTTCTGACCATGATACCCAGGTTCGAATCCCACTGTGGTCACTTTCTGAGAAAGTGGTCCCAGCATGCAGACCTTTGGAAAGTACCAGTAAAACCATGTATTGATCCAAGCCTTATCAGTAAAATTGACTAGGTGGAATTGGTTGTCAATGGTTAGGCAACCACAAAGATACAGTGTTTGAGTTCACTGGCTTTGTTGAAACTGTTGATCATACCCCAGATGACGTGCCCTCCCTCACAGAAAAATCTAAGTAAGCTTCCACTCAGCATAGTTGCAATATAAGCCACAGGTTGTAACTGTCAGTGTTGGACAAATGTAAATGAGCCTGAACAGGTGTCTGCAACACAGATATCCACCCTAGAAGATGGGCGTACTCCAAAATGAGCAGTTAGCCATCATATATATAAAGAATAGGTTATTGCTATGTATATACAATAATAGAAGACCAAAGTCTATGACAACGTTGGGACCTGCAAATTGTTTCTTGAGATCCCTTGCTGTCACTTGACACCCCCACCCCCGTGTCAAGTACCTGGTTGGAAATGCAAATAATAATTGTAGTGAGCAAAGGAAGCAGATTCTGTCAGATGAGGGGCATGACAGTTCCAATTGGTTGAATGGACAGTTGATTGAATAATAAGACTTCACCTGGGATCCAAAGAAGCCATGACACATGTAGAGAAAAGATCGTGCCTACTCATAACCATTCTAGCTGGTTACAAAGTGACAAGACTGGAAGGAGTTGAAAGTCAGAAGTGGAATTATGACTATCCAGATTATGGCAGTATTCAGGTTGGAGGCAATACTGAGCAAGGTGCAGGAGATTTGAGATCAGGTTGGTTTCAACATGTAAGTACATAGAAATAAATCATAGCATGGGAAAAATGTCATTTTTATGCAAATAACAAAATTTTCTTTTCTTGCTTAAAGAAAAAAGAGCTCCAAAAATGTTATCTTAAGTCAATATGAAAGATTTTAACGGCAATGGTTAAAATCAAAGAACAGGCAGTTCCTCTCTCATTAACTGTTGTGATATCCCAAAGCTGACTTTCTTCAACCCTTGAAAATGCTTGTGTGAATCACTTTGGACTCAAAATTTTATTACCTGCTTTCATATTTAAATTACTGCTGACAGTTTTATGTCTTCCTGTATACAACTAATGTTTTTTCTCTATAGATGATGTTTTCATCAAGTAACAAATACTTGCTCTCATTGGATTTGTAGCAGAAAAGGGACATAAAAAATGTGAAGTGCCTTTCAGAGTCTTTTTCTTTTTTTTTCTACCTGACAAGGTCATAGGAACTATAGAGTTCTCTCAACTGTCCTTACAGCATTGGACATAAGTGGTTTTTACATTCATGGCCACTATTACTCTTTCCCCTTGAATGTCTGTTCACCTTTAAAGCCCTCAGAATACTTAATATAATTTCTTAGTCTCTGTGTGCATATATAAAGGGTGTTCTAATAACTTGGACTGGTTTTTAAATGTGAATTAAGTTTAAACGTCGAAGGATTTTTTTTCTTTTTCTTTCAGATTTAACAACTTACGTCTTTGGCAATTTCAACCATGGAAAGATTAACAATCAAACGTGTTAAAGTTATTGAGGCCTACTACAAAAATGGACGTTCAAACAAAAATGTATTTTGTGCACCACATTATTTTTTTTGGTCAACGTAATTGACCAACTGAGAGTGCAATTGGAAACAATGTAATGTTTGATCATGAGCAACTCTAATCTTTGTATGTTGCTTTAATTTTGAGTGAAAATAAAGACAAAAATTGTCCTACATATGGAATTTTTTTTATTAAGTTGGTCCTTGATCTAAGATTTCTGCTCACATGAGCCATCTTCAGAGTGGTTATACGGACATTCTAACAAAGATATTCACCATCAAAGATAATATTTTGTTATATTAGCATAGAAGATTGCTATGCGGTGATAACAGTCGCAGAATAGCAGATGAAGGTCTTAAGTGCAAGATGCGGTTCTATGACGTCGTACCACGTGAGAAGCCAAAATATTAACAGAACCATATGTCTAGATGCAACATAATGTATTGTGACTAGTTTGAAATGTAATTTTATTGAGTGTTGGTTTCTTTGTTTTAATGTAGATGGCCTCCAATATCTGAAGGTTCTTTTTACTGTCTGTATGTGTGAGTATTATTGTGTTATCAACTAATATCTGTCTAATATTACATATATAGTACAGGTAATAAATCTGTTGGTATATAATCCAAGTGAATCATAGTAATATCAAATATTAAAAGAGCACAATGTATTTATTCAAACAGAGCATATAAATTACAAAACAAAATCTAAAATTACCTCATATGAGTATAGATCTATTTCAAGTACAAAGTACATTAGTCTTATTCAGCTCATGTTCTATAGTAATATTGAAAAAAACAGATGAAAGAAAATATTTCTGCATTTCTGCTCCATGGACATCATTTATCTTCCAGTCTAAAATTTGGCTTCATGCCATAAGCCAGAGTTGAATAAGACTTACGTATTTCACATTGGTTGAAATAGAACTATACTCAGGTGAGGTAATTTTGGATTTTGTTGCATAATATATATATATATGATAAAAATATGGTTTTAAAGTATGCTATATTTATGGGTTAAAATGCTCAATATCAGGGATAGAGAGTATGTAAATATAAAAGTGGACATTGAGATCAACACCCAGCAGCATCTTTTGTATATGGCCATTGTCTGCAGACCTCTCAAAATATCAGAAATAGAAATTATTTTTTCCATTATTCATAAATTTATCAATTTATTGCTTTCTAATTTCTCTAACAGTGTGATATATAACCCTGGCAAGGTACATACTATGCAGCTAAATAAAAGGATTGTCTGCACTGACTTGATCCAGACTACAGTCAACTCCTTTACTTATGCAGTTGTATTAAAAAATGATTTATAAGATTCATAAAAATTAATTGTTGCTAGAATAAACATAGAAAGTTGTACAGTTCTTTGTTTTAGTATTATGTTTTTGCATATTTGGTTTAACAAGTCAGCTTATAAAGAAATAAATTACAATTCAAACCAATCGAAAGAACTTTAGTAGCAGATCCAAAATGTACCTGTCCGCGGAAGTTACCAGACTACAGATTATCAAATGAGAGAGGTACAGATATACTTGTAAAATCTCCAATGGTGTAGTTATACTACCATTTTGATACAGGATCAAATGGTTGGGGATGAAAATTGGATGATACCATTTTTCCATTGAAAATTAAAATCCTGATTTATTTAGTTTTGAACAAAGACCACTGCTACTGGTGCAGATGGATGCAACTACTTTGGCTAATGAGCAGCTAAAATTTAATGATTATAAAACCCAGGTTGTTTGTGTGTGTGTCTGTACGTTTATATATTGCATTGGATTTCCTACATTTTTCAACCGATTTCAACAAAATTTCACAGGACTACGTAAAATTACCTTGAGGTGATTCTGACAGCGCCAAAAATTGGAAAAACACTATTGTTTTTGCACAAAATCAATTTGAAAACACGATTAAGAGGTATCGCAAGAATGAAAGGGGTACAACTCATATCGAGTTATACTTATTATAAAACCCAGGTTTGTGTGTGTGTTCATTTATATATGGGATCGGATTTCCTACATTTTTCAACCGATTTCAACAAAACTTCACTTTTTTTTTTGGCAGGTAATGTTTCTTATTGTCTTGCACACTTTTTCTTTATTTTTACATTCAGAATGCTTTACAAGACGATTGTTTCTAATAAAATTCTATTCAATCGGTAGACTCATAACGATTGAAAACAATGCTTTTCCTTGAGTTTGGGTTTGACCAATTTGTAAAAAAAAAACACAACAAAACAGAAAAAAAACTAAATAAGACATGCGTGTCTGTCAATCTTAAACAATAATCTTTGTCAATTTTATTTTTCAGTCTTTATGATGGTCAATACCTGATCTATCTCTTACTGTTACATCCCTGGGCAACGCCGGGCTCTACTGCTAGTATTAGATATTTTTTAAGCTTAGTTTAATCTAGGGTTAAATGGCAGGGTTGGATGGAAGATTGTATTGTGCCCATTTACTGCCTGACTTGAAAATAAGCATTTAAAATTTTGGCTTATGTCTGGACTAGAACCCTGACAACTTGCACCAATGGGATATGTACAACTATCTCAGCCAGCAAGCACTACCAGGCAGGGTTTCCCAAACTTCTCAGTGCCCTTAAGGCTCTTGCACAGAATAAAGGCTTTTTGTAGAGCCCTAATAATTTAATCTTTAAAAATATACATATACATATATATATATATATATATATATATATATATATATATATATATATATATACACACACACACTTTATTTTAGGATATTACATTGAAAACATTCTATGCAATATCCTAAAATAAAGAATATTGCTCTACTTTTGTATTGAGCCCTCTTTTAAATTGAATGTTACAAATGGCGGAATTGGATTCTATTCATTCTAATTTCACATGGATATATATATATATATATATATATATATATATATATATAATAAAAAGAAAGAACAGTAAGATATATAATCCTGTGTTCTTATAGATATTTTTATTTTTACAAAAAAGTGCTCAATGTAAATTTACAGAGCATTAATATTATAACTTAATAGACTTAAAATATGGTTTTTCACTACACAGTTCCAACCATGTTTCAAAAATGGAAGCTAAAAGCCCTGAATTTAATTTTGTACTTAAATTAAAGACATTAGTTCCATTTCATCCTCGAGCAAATTTTTCGCTTGAGGATGAAATGGAACTAATGTCTTTAAATTAAGTACAAAATTAAATTCGGGGCTTTTAGCTTCCATTTTTGAAACATGGTTGGAACAGTGTAGCGAAAAACCATATTTTAAGTCTATTAAGTTATAATATTATTATTATATATATATATATATAAAAAATAACATTTACTATTTCCCCCCAAAATGACATCAAACTTAATAACTGAATTGCAGCTGCTATTTTGAGGTGCAAATCTTTTCAAAGTCAGGTATACCCAATGTAACTTGTGGCCTTGTATCATTTTCTGCATTTAGCTGATACATGAATTTTGGTGACACCTTTCGGACATCTTACATGAAATATACAAATGCATTTGTTAATCATTTCCTCATAGAAAAATAGAAAAACTTTTGCAATTTATTTCTCCCCTTTTTTGGCATGTCAAGGTTTGTGTTGAAAAGTTTTATTTTGGTATCTGTCTATATTTCTGAGATGAGGTATTATGTACACTATTTACATTGCTCAGACTATCATCATCATCTTTGTTGCCATATTTATCACTACGTTTTGGCTGTTGAACGCTCTGGCCTTTTTCAGGTTAATATACAGGCGATAACTGATAACTGACATCCTTTAGACATGGCACATGGAACTAGAACAGTCTACCCCAGTGAGTGAAATAATGGGTTCAGTTAAACATTCCAAGAATCTGAAGAAGGCCGAGTGTACAATGGCCAAAACGTTGTGATAAATATGGCAACAAAGATGAAGATGATAGTCTGAGCAATGTAAATAAAGTTTTATTTTGTTTAAAAATAGTGTTCTTTCTTGGCATTAAACAAATAATAGAACAGTTTGAGGAGCCCAATTAGGGAAACCTTGTAATAATAGAACTACCATCAATATTGTATATACCTTGGGTGGCCAAACCACTGCTCGTGAGCCATATGGAGTTCTTAGACCTTTAATATGTGTCTTGTGGAACTATTTTGGCTGAGCTCTTTTTTTCATCACAGTTAATTAAAGGTAAATAAAAAAAATAAAAAATAAAATTCCAAGCTTTTATTATTTACTGGTTATGGATTGAAATCCCATTGGATTAAAACATAAATTTAAATGTTAATGTGTGTATAACAAAAATGTATGTGTAGATTTTGTCCATGTCTTCATGTCAAACGTTAAGCAAGAGTGGCCAACCATTGCATATACTTTCTCTGCTGCTGCTAACACCACCACCAGTAATAACAACAACAATAATAATAATTATTATTATTATTTATTATTATTTAGTGATTATTGTATCAATAAGCATTTTTCTTGTTTAACCTCTGAGATCAAAGATAAAAGTAAACAGGCTCAGAATTTGTGGAGCAATCAACTTTGCCCAGGAAATAGACATTGTTGAATTTTATTCAAAATACGGCCAGATTGGAATGAATATGAGTTCTTCTTAACCTGCAGAGCTTACTGGGAACAACTTAGTATGAGTTTGTGCTTTCATGAGGGTGGAAGCAAATGATAGATTATTTGCACTATTACAAGGCATTAGTGATACAGCTATCCCTTTAACGTGCTGTTCATACTGGTAAATTCTGGTGGTTGGTACAGTTCATGGTCTGAAGACCTCTTTTGGGGTCACATTGTACCAATACACAGCTTACTGAATGGAGAACTGTGTTCTGGCTGCAATTCTTTTAATGTTGCAGTGACATTGCTCTGCTATACCTTCTGGCACATCGGTATGACACCAGCACTTCTCATTCACCTACAAAGCCCTGAAAGTTTCAGCCACAAAAGTTTGGGGCATTGTCCATCAATATCTCAACTGGTGAGCCACATTCACAGAATACTGCCTGTAGTTGTTGTATGATAGCTGACATTCGATGCATCCTGGTGTGCCAGTGAACACCAAATGGTGAAATGCATTGGACCACAATTTGTGCCATTGTAGTGTATGATGTTTATGCCTAACTGCCACTAATTGCTATCCACATGGTAGTTCAAATCTCGATAATCCAAGACCAGACACACCTTGTCTTTGTTGGGCTGTGTAACAGCCATCAGAGGGATCAGGCCCTTGGGGTTTCCTAGTTGATCCTGGGGGTATGGTATCAGCAATCCATGTCTGCAACTCCTTCATATGCTGCTTTGATCTTATTAGATACTGTGAATTCTGAAACTGCATTCTGTAATTGCTCTAATAATTTTGTACATGGCCCACTTCCATCTTGTTTCCCAGGCTTTATCTTTGTGATCAAAAGTAGCACAGAAGTCAGGTTCTTCAATGGAGATGGCTGTACATGATACTTTCTTTCTGTCCAGCTGCATATTCTCTAATCACAGCACCACCTAATGCTTGTATGGCATTGATCCCAATCAGCAGAACCTGTTAGTGTCCCAGCTATGGGAAAATAGTTAACTATTACCAGCAATACTTTTTTTTAAAAATTATTACCAACAATACAATTTTGAAGGAAAAATATTACCAGAAACAGATTTTTGACAAAACATTACCAGCAGTAAAAAATGTTGTCAGCATTAAATAACCAATTGAGGTTGATATGCCGTAAAACAAAATAAACCAAACCAAAGAATACATATTCTATTCATACAAATCTATCCTAAAAATGTTGTTGGCATTAAATAACCAATTGAGGTTGATATGCCGTAAAACAAAATAAACCAAACCAATCTAAACCAAAGAATACATATTCTATTCATACGAATCTATCCTAAAAATATTGTCGGCATTAAATAACCCATTGAGGTTGATATGCCGTAAAACAAAATAAACTGAACCAAACCCAATCAGCAGATCATAGCCAAGAGGTTTTTCTTGCTCAACCAGAATGCTAAATTCAGCACATTTACCTTGCTGCATGTGTGAATTGTAACAACTCCAGCACCACAGCTTGATCAGGACACATCACCGATTGTTACAATGTCTACGCATTTCCTCCTCCACGATCGACAGCAATATGCACTAATTATTGAGTAGGAATATCCATTGTCAGTGATTGCTGAACAGTATATACTGTTTACCTGGATGCCAACTACAGGTAATGGTACATTTACTGCCCTACAGGGAACAAGGTTGGTAATGATACCCTGTCCCTGGATTCAATTCTCAAACAATTCCACGCCACATATCCCAGCTTCTTACAACAATAGCACCTCAACTGACTTGTGCTCTCCACATGACTTTGACTCTGGCACTCCCTTACAAAATGGTTTGGACCACCACATTTATAATATTCAGGGTGATTGCCAGTGGCAGAGGAATCACTTGGTGTATTTCTCTTTGGTTGGGATACTACTACAGGTTCCACTTCCTTGTGAATAAAAAAAAAAAAAAAAATTGTCTAAAATAATTTCATTCATTTGTGAATAAGTTCTGAAAGTATTATTAAAATCTGATAATTATTTAATTTTTGTGAGAATTTCCAAATTCATGTATTTTTAACCTGAAAAAAGGCGCTAAAACATTACTCATAATTATGTCAACCACTGATGTAAAAAAAGATTTTAAACCAAAATTTTGAACGTGCTAGAAATGATGAAAACATTTAATAAAATAATGAAAAAATTCTTTGGTCTTTCCTCTTAATAATAACAACAAACATTTTGACGATAAAATTTTGTTTATTAAGTTTGTGCCCTTTTTTCATCATGCTATGCTGTTTTTTTTCAGTGAATTAGTAGAGATACCTACATTATTAACATTCTTCAGACTATTGTCCTCATCTTTGTCGCCATATTAATGATATTTTGTACACTCTGGCCTTTTTCAGGTGATTGGAATTTTAAACTGAACCTTTTATTTCATCTATCGGTATAGATTGTTCTAGTTCCACATGCTGTGTTTCTTCCAGATATCTCAGTTATGCCTTTTAATTCAACTTTCCAAGTTTTTGTTCACCACTGCAGTAGCCAGGTATTGAACTCTCAACTCTTTGGGTCAAGTCACTGGATCCAACCAACACTTTTATCCACTGGGTCATGTGTTCTTGAGGACATCTGGAATAAACCCAAATAAACACATTTAAAATAATTTAAAATATCTTTGAACTTAAATTTAGATTATGTTTGAAAGATAATCTTACTAAAACAAAGCTAAGCTGAATTAAAAGAAATTAATTTCTGTATGTAAACTTTTCAGGCATTTTTAAAATGTTAGTACTTTTTTCATCACTCATCAACTTGTCATTGTATATGAAAAAAATGTTAACAACAAATTTAAAATTAGTTTTAAAATCCAATGTTCATACTAAAGATGTGTTTCAAATCTTATTAATAAATTTAGGGATTACTTCACTGGATTTTTTAAAAGTAATGCTTACATTTTTTACTTAACACAGGATGAAAATAATATTTATTTACACATGGCAGCATGTGAGATCAATGGACAAAATATTGTAAATCTATTCCTGTCCTAAAAGAAAATGAACATACATGACGAAAAAAAAAAAAAGTACCAACACCAATTTTCGATACTTTGGTTAAAAATGAATTTTTATAAAGGAAAAAGCTTTCTTGAAGATTTCATTTTTAGCTTTAATTGAAAGCTAAAGAATTAAATTTAGTATTTCCAGTAAGCAAAATACTTTGGTGTAATTCAAACAGAAATTATATTGATTGGAATCAATTTTTAAATTATTTTTTTTTTCTGAAATACCTGATTTTTTAGTCATCTTTCATCTCAGTATAATTCTCTCTGTTAGAAAATCTTCCCCAAAATAAAATATACTTTTCTGAAACTTTATTTGAGGAATATAAGTTGATTTACGATATATTTATTCTAATTTGAAAAATACATTAATTAAAAAAAATTGATGATTTACATGCTCAAACTTTTTTTTTAATTAGTTAAAATCTAATTAAAAAATTTTCACATGAAAATGTAATTTACTGAAATTTCATGAAATTAAGCGGGGCATAAGATGTAAAAAAAGAAAATAATTTTTACAAAGATTTTCTAAAAAAAAACATTTTTAAAAAATGTAATTCATTTGTGAATAAGTTTTGAAAATTTCATTAAAATCTGAGAATTATTTGAGTTTTGCAAGAAAGTGCTCACTGATTGTTCTAGTTGCACAAGCCTTATGCAAACTGGATGAAAGCAAAGTCTGTTTTTGTCCACACACAAAAATGTTCAAGATTCATGACGGTGAAATTTGTCATTATTGGAAACAAATGGGTTGTTAATATGAATTGTTTGTTTTAATTTTTTTTTAATATTAAAAACCCCAGTCAAAAAATGAAAAAAAGAAACTGTTGTGTCGGAAACCTACCACCCCTCTTGAAGATGAACTTGTCTGCGTCTGTGAACAAAGTGGCATGTCAGTTGACATAAGGAAGACAGTGAGACAAAGAAGTTCTTAGCTGAGCTAGTTATTGACTACTCAGGCGATTTCTGTACCTTTTTTACCAACCTATTAAAACCCTTTTTTATTGTTACGTGTTATTTGGTGTTTGTCTCTACTAAACCCAAATCAACATCATAACAGAAACCAATATTTCAGGTAATTGTTTTTATTTAATTTTCCACTTCATATCCAAAAAGATGGAGAATCCATTGCTCAACTTGTGTTAAGGGATTTGTACCACATGCTATTTAATATCATGTATGAAAATGTCTACTGATATCTGAGGCTTATTTTGACACACATTATCTTCTAATTCAAATTAGTGTGTTTCTTTTTCATTTTTCTTATCTTGGCCTATTAAGCCATCGGCTGTCATTTGATGGTGAGAGAAAGAGTACTTTTTAATATTCAGTTCATTAAATCTACCCCAATTGTTTTTGGTTAATTAGAAAAAAGTGATTAATTTCTCCCGTGTATTTTGCTCTAGAAAATAGAGTAAAAGTTAAATTGAAAGATTTCAAGAGGTGGCGCAAATTCTGCTAAAAATCTTGACCTCTTCAAGTCGAGGGTTAACCGTTATCTTTCCTGTAGAAGCCCCATGAACTTTACTTCCTGAACTTTCTTATACCCGTATAACACCATACAGTAACACTCTAACTTGAGTGGCTCTTGGGCCTTGTACTGGTTGAACATTAGTTTAGAAATACCTATTTAGGGGAAGGATTCAATCAATACTATTAATTTTCAAGCCCCAAAGCATTAATAGTCATTACTAAAACTAAATATTCATTTATCTTGTTCCTACTTCATGGAGATTGCATTCGTCCGCAGACTTGATTGCAAGAGTTGTTATTTATTCTCCCTATCCTCATAAGATTCTCTTATTACTACATCTTCTTCCATTGATATCACATATTCGTTAATAATCGCTTTACCTTGGGTGGCTCTTGAGCCTTTTATAAGGTGAACTTTTGTAAAGATTAAATAAATACTAATAAAATTTAATATTATTTGACAATTTATCCTCGTTATCTTTCCTGCACAGACCTATGAACTTCACTTCTTGCGCTTTCTTATACTCATACAACCCCACACACTCACCCTCTACCTTGAGTGACTCTTGAGCCTTGTATTGGGTGAATATTTGTGGGTTAATGACTCACTTGAAAGAAAAAAAAAATGGATTTTAAAAATTCCAGTCATTGTTTTTTTTTTTTTTTTTTTTTTTTTTTTTTTTTTTTTACTTTGTTCCACAAGCCTCAAATAATTGCTAATCTTTTTTTTTTTAATCACATGTTCAAAATGCTTTTGTTTTCTTCAACTTACACAGTGAAAATGATAATTGTGACAATTATAATTAAGTGTACATCTTTTGTTCTGTTTACATCAGACTCAGAGCAATAATCTACAAGTATATAAGCAAATTGTTTATTTTTTTAAAAAATATCTGTCAACACGCTCAAGGGACAAAATTGTTATATGATTTTTTGGAATTTCTGTCCTGCTTTTTCATTTTGGATTTTAATTGCAAGCAGAATTGTCTGTTTTATTCCAGATATTTCTTTATCGCTTCTTCTAAAGTTGGAGGTGAATGTGTGTGTGTATGTGTGTGTCCTCATCATTAGTTTTTAAAATTCCATTGTCTTTCCTAGCTCCTTCCATAACAACTCTGATCAGGAGGTCTTGAGGAGCATGAAACCACCTCTTAATTGCTGGTATTCCCAGATCCACACTCAACCGGGGTGGTAGCACCTGTTAGGGTCCCAGCTAAGGTAAATAGTTAACCCCCAACTGGAATCAAAACACTATGAAAGTATAAAAATAGATTTTTATAGTCGAAATAACATCAATACATTTTCATAGAAAAAAAATTACCAGCAATTCTTTTTTTGGTGGGGAAAAAAAATTACCAGTAATATATTCTTGGGAAAAAAAAATATTGCCAGCCATACATTAAAATTAAATTTTGGCATTAAATGACCCATAAGGAGTTGATATATGACTAAACCAACAAACATAACAACCATGACTGTGCTAGTCTCTGGTATATCTTACCAGCACACTCTGTCTTCTATCTGGGCTGTTCCTATTTCATTTGTTGCTATCCATTGGCTCCACCTGTTATCATTTCTTTTTACTATCTGTTCCAACCACCTTTACTTTTGTTGCTTAATCCCTTCTATCTCATCTTGGTTTGTTCTTTGATCCATGCTGATATGTTTCTATCCCTAAAAAAAAACTGAAGATCAAAGGAAAACTACAAATAAGAATCAAGAGCATTTGCTCATCCACTACAGAACAAAGATCTTTCCTTAACTGTGTTATTCTCTGCCAGGTCTTACCAGTAAACCCCACTCTCTCATCTCTGGTCTTTTCCTATTGTATTTGTGGCTATCCATTGGGAACCAACCTTTAGCACCATTCTTACACACAAATACCCTTGGGGAAGGTATAAATCCCCTTTCCTCCCCCCAGATATGGGTTAATTAGTAAGACTTGTATCACTAAACCATTGTTATCTTCCCACCACAAATTCTTACAATCTGAAAATATTTACTGTCTTTTGATAAGCCATAGAAAACAAATCAATCAATAATTACATTACAAAAGAAATAGGAATAATATAGCATTGTACATTCAACCAATCACACAATCCAATCTGACCTTGTATAAGAGGTTTAAATACACTCTAAATATACGTTATTTTGTGCTACAGTGAAATTCATCCTTTTCTGCTTTTCTAAGAAGGGTTTAGTCAGTTGTGTGCCATGCATGATACACGTGTAGGCAATCATCTATCTTTCAACATATGACTGACAAGGCAGATTTTTCCTGCAGTAGGTTGCCATTTCTTTCTGCAGTAGATCAGTTGCCATCCAAGGCTATAGAACTCAATCTGTCCTGCTATTTACTCATAACTGGGGGGAGGAGAGAAGATTCATACCTTTCCCAAGGGTATTAGCATGAAAGTGAATATAATGGATTCGACTGGAATTTGAACTTGGCTCTCTGATTCCTCAGTCAAATCACACAAAGATTGGTAATGAATGATAATACTTAGGACACGAACAACACATATAAGATTCGCCAGCAGCGCATAGAAGTAGTAGTCAACCATGAAAAGTGAGTCGAGTGAATTCCACAATGAATCTCCAACTGCAGACCAACATACAGTATTTGCTACTGTATTTATGGGAATGGGGGACATAGCCATAGATATGCTACAACACTACTCTTCCTCCAGACGACGTCATTAGAGAAAATGAGGATTATAAAACCATTTAAACACACTGGCATAAGCAAAAGTGGCAAAACTCTTGGAGCAATAAGCTACACGTCTCGTTACACTGATCTAAACGAAATGATGTCCGGTTAACTAGTGGTCAGTTTGCGAAGCAGCGGATTGTATCCAGTATTGCCACAACTCTGTGCATATTTTGCTCCAGATTTTGTCCGTTGCTTCTGATATTCATTAAAGGTTGGTCCATAATACCGAGGCATGGGTGTATATATTACTTCAAACATTATTATAATGGTCACTTCCTATTTAAAATAGACGCCCAATTTTTATAAGTGTCCATTATAATAACATTTGAAGTAATAGAAATTTCAGATTAAAAATAAATCCATTAATTCTTTAAAAAGAAACAAATATAGAGGGCATGATCATAAATAAGCAATTTCAAGGTCATGACCCTTCAACATTAGCCCTAAACAAAAGAAACTGGGGAGGGTCAGTTTTCTATTCCCCAACTTCACTTAATCCCCTAGTGAGACATACAGAAACCACTGAAGGAGCAGTAACAATTGAACTGAAAATTCCATTGAAGCATGATACTGACAGTCACCAAGCAATGTTGATTCTTATGTCCACACTATTTGCATCAATAACAGCTCTATATTTGATACTGAGCACTCTTTCTCTATAAATTTAGCAACTTTTAAACTATGTCCAGCTATGTATTTAATTATGATAGATACATTCAACCTAGAAAAGTTCACTTACATCAAATGTGACATCATCATAAAGCATGAAAGGCAGTTTTTAAAAGTATTCAAAAAATTAAAACAACAAATAACATTCAGTTATTTTCCTGTTTATGAAAGCACTAGATCACAAGAACTTTGAAAAATATTTAAGTTCCTTCGATTGAGATATGATGTTTTTTTTCTTACACTTATGAAAATTTAAGTAAAAAAATTAAAAAGAAAAGTTTTTTAATTAAATTTATCTGAATGAACTATTCATTAGACCAAAGGTTTGCTTGACCATATGAAAAAAAAACAAACAAGCAAATGATCATACATCAAAATGTTTGCTTTACAAAGACCATTATGAGCTACCAAAAAACTTTGTCATATTTTACATTCAATGGAAGAAATATTCAACAGATTTTTATAAAATGCAATCAAGTCTGAAAAAAAAATGTCCTTAATATTTACACTTGTATCTTTTCATTGTTCTTGATATAACAAGTGTGGGATCAGACTTAATGGTGGATGAAAGCATAGGTGCAATAGCTGACATATCCTCCTGTCAAAATGAGGATATTTGAATTAAAGGGTTGATATCCTGACATAAGTCTTAAATTGATGAACTATATATATAAGCATTAAATAACCTATAGAGGTTGATATATCACTAAACAAAAACAAACAAACCAATATATGTGTGTGCCTTGTGGTTTTTCTTGTGTTATATTATCTGATAATTTTTTTTTTTTTTTTGCCTTTCAGGTGAGTCTAATGTGAATGATTAGAACATTTTACAAGTTGATTGACTTTTGAAGAAAACTGTAAGTGTCTGAATTATTTCTGAATCTTCCCATTGTCTGTCACACAAAATACATTCCAATTTTATTTGAAAGAATTTCCAAAAACTTTGCTCCTCAGAATTTCTATTTTGATAGTATTCTTCCTTTTGCAAATATTTTGGATATAAAAATTGATGTTGTTAGTGTATTTTTTTTTTTTTTTTTTTTTTTTTTTTTTTGTTAGAATCAAAAATTTCCAGCATTATGATAAAATCATTTATTTATATACATTCATAGCATCACTATTCAGCCATCAAATATTTTCTCTTGATTTCTGTGACTTCATGTATCCTTTTAGGTAAGTTGCGTATTTGATATTTTGAATGTGTTTGGAACCAATGACCAAAAAGTGATAATCTATGCAGTAGAATTGGCTGTATTGTTTCTTCTATTGCATTTGCAACATGAGAATGTGCATTGTCATGCTCCAAAATTACGTTCTCTTGTTCAGAAAAAAAAAGGTCATTTTCTCTTCCAGTATATCATTCAAACAAGCCAGCTGCTCCTAATAGCACTGCACATTTAGAGTTCATTCCCAATTTGAAGCAATTCATTATAATGGTATGTAAATAAATTATAAATATTATCAAAATATTAGGTTGAGTCTAAAGTAATTTTTTTTTTTTTTTTTTTTTGAGAACCAATGATGACTGCATCATTCTAACTACTAATCATAGATGGCAGTTAAGTGGAGTACACTAACATATAACAGATAGATAATGAATATACTGAGATGGATAATGAATATACAGAGATAGATAGATAGATGGATAATGAATATACGGACATAGATAGATAGATGGATAATGAATATACGGACATAGATAGATAGATGGATAATGAATATACGGACATAGATAGATAAATGGATAATGAATATACGGACATAGATAGATAGATAATGAATATACAGAGATAGATAGATAGATAATGAATATACAGAGATAGATAGATAGATAATGAATATACAGAGATAGATAGATAGATAGATAATGAATATACAGAGATAGATAGATAGATTATGAATATACAGAGATGGATAGATAACATTAAGTCATAAGTAATTTCCATTCTTGGCCAACTAAATGTAATGATGAATGTATCTTTCTAGCTAGCAATCATACATGGCATTTAAGAATAAATTTGGATTACACTACAATAGTTTAATTCTTGCACAGCAGTGGCAGCATACACAGTGGATGAATGTAAAAATGCTCCCCTCTGTGACAATGCAAGGCGGCATACAGCAAAAATAACAGGAAAAAGTTGAGTTCAACTGGTCTGTTCTACTTATCACTGCAGAACACTTTGATGGGAATTTTTTTTCTCTAATAAAAAACAGATTCAAGAATTTGTCAAAACTTTTTCACCTCAAAACCTACAGGATTTCACTCAGAAGGTATTGAGGAGCTGCCTGGTGCCAAGTCATTGCAAATAATGGTAAATATATAATTGGATGAAATGGAATTGAACTTTATCCGTTGAAGATTAAAGATGATAAACAAAAACAGAAATTATTTAGGACGTCACCTAATAATATAAATATTATAGAAATAATGCTAGAAATCCTATAAAATCATGATATTCTCTTTGAATCTGATTCACAAAAGACTAACATTTTACCAGTTGATTTCAGTTGTTAAAGTCTTTCCTGGATCCAACCATAATTTTATTTTTAGTCTGGACTTATATTAATAAATATTTTTTCTTTGGCATTGGCTATTATGTTCAAAAATTGTTTCTGTTGAGTGTGTAGAGAAAGCCAAATGCTTAAATGATGCTGAATGAGTGACTGCTTGGGAATACCAGGTGCTGTAAGCATGGATGTGCAGGTGGTGTAATGGATAATGACTCAGAATTGGAAATCGGATGGCCAAGTTCCAATTTCAATTGGGTTTGCTATATTCACTTAAGTGCACAGACCTTTGGGAAAGGTATGAATCTACCTCTTCTCCCCCAGCTATGGGTTAATTAGTAAAACTTGTATTGTTAAAATCATCATTTCCAAAAAAAATTCTTACACACTGAAGATATTTCCTGGCTTTAAATGACTTGCAAAGGGTTGATAAGCCATAGAAAATGAATCAATCATTCAATCAAATGATGTACATTCATTCAAGTGGAACACATTTTCCAAATTTCAGATTTTCTGTAGTGGCTTTTAAAATGAAAATTGACTGCACAAACAATAAAGTGCTGAGTAAATGTCAAATACATTTCTAAGATTTCCCTAACACTGCAGAAAATATGGTTCTGGAAACTTTTGCATTAATCTAACGACTTCTTTTTTTTCTTTAGCACTCCAGCCAATAACTGTTCATATCCTGTCTTCTGGTTTATTTTTCAACATAATCTAAGATAATAAAAAAAAAAAAAAAAAAAGAAATTAACCACAAGTTTAAAATGAAATAAAACATTGTTTCATTACAGTTAATAAAGTATTACATATATGTATAAATAGACTGAGATTGGATATTAACTGACTGCTTATACCGACATTTGTCTCAGTGTGTTCATATAAACTTATCTATTTCACACACATATGAATAGACAGAGAAAAAAATTCTGTGTAATTGTTTATTCAGTATTTATATTATATTTATATTATGTTCATATTATATTCATATTACATTTATATTTATTATATTTATCTTACATTCATATATTTATATTTATAACATATTTATATTATATTTATATTATATTTATATTACATTTATATTTATATTATACTTATATTATATTTATATTATATTTATATTTATATTACATTTATATTTTATTTATATTATATTTATATTATATTCATATTACATTTATATTTATATTATATTTATATTATATTTATATTATATTCATATTATATTTATAATATATTTATCATATTTATATTACATTCATATATTTATATTTATAACATATTTATATTATATTTATATTACATTTATATTTATATTATACTTATATTATACTTATATTATACTTATATTATATTTATATTATATTTATATTTATATTACATTTATATTTATAATATATTTGTATTATATTTAAGAAAATATTTTACTAAACATTTGCACTGAGATTAATTTAAGATTATTAGTCTGAGAAACTGGAGACAAATCTTTAGATTTTTAAATTAAAAAAAAAATAATCTTAATTTTTATTTATATTTGGATTATTGTCCCAATCTTTGTTGTTGTTATCGCAATGTTTTGGTTGTTGTTCATTCCGGCTTTCCTCAGGTGTATATCGAGCTGGGTAACCTACAGGGAATTCTGAAAGGGAAACCTTTATTTAATCTACAAGTATAGGCTGTCCTCATTTCACTGCCTATGTCTAGGGATATTTAAAATCTTACAGTCTAGGCAAGACAACAAGTAATTAATACTTTGTGTGTGTACCTCATTATTTATTGGGTGGACAAAAATTTTCCTTGAGTATAATTACAATGTTTGTAATTTTTACCTGATTTTACCTTTAAAAAGGCATGTTTTTATAGTTATTTATCAGATTGTCAATAATAAACATTGCATTGTACTGGGTTCACATATTTTTATAATCTTGTAAATAAAGATTGCTGAGGGAGTCAAAAGTGTATACAGTAATAGCAGTGTCATGATAATAACCGTCCTTTTGATCCACCATTTCTTTTTTTGGTTGGGTGGCATAAAGGTTTAATATTTACCCACTTTGGTACTTTGTTCTCCATAAAATATGTCCAAAAAATCTGCCCAATTTTTCACCTGGTGATCTTTGAGAAGTGGTCAATAGAGAGAAAAGAAATTTTATTATGAATTTCGTTATCTTTGATCTTTTTATCTTAAGTGGCAATGCATGGCCAAGTTTTTTTCATGTTGCTAAAAGTAAAAGTTTTTTTGTTCCATCTTATTCAGAAGACATCTTTTTAAAATTTTCTTGAAGACTTTTAACAGTCTTCTTCCAAAAATGATTTTGTATTTTTTGGCTTGTCTTTAATCAACTTAACGTTTTTTTTGGGGGGGGGTGATTTTGCTTTTAAACTCTTATTTATGATGAGGGAGAAAAATAATTAATGCAAAATTTAAAATTAAAAAATATTTAACAAAGCTGGTCTCTATTCATGATAAGTGAATTTTTTTTTTATTCTCTATATATACAGAGAGAATTCCATCTGATGTTTTAACAAAACATTATTCCTCTTGTGACAAGTTATGTTTTAAAAAAAATCTAGACATTTTTAAAATTGATTCCATTATAAATTTTTGTAGGTAAAATGGTTTCTTCTTGGCTAAATATTCTTCGTCATGAATCCAAGTTATCAGAATTTATAAGTTTGTATTGTTTCTCAGCCTGGAAAATATTTTAATTCACTTGGAATTTTTTAAATTTAGATAAAAAAATTACAGCATATTTATTTTGAAGAGCTTTGAACTTTTTAATTGAAGGTTTTCAACATTGGACATTGAAGATCTTTGACTAACATAGTTGAGCTGCGTAATTATTGGATATTGTATTCTCAAAGTGTACGTCTGGTACATAAATCACATCATTCATGATACTCTCTTTCACACATATGCAATATATATTATAACCATTGATTTATATGTTTTTATGGCTTATCAACCCTTTGGAACATTATTTAAAGCAAAACGTTTTGGATTGTAAGAATTTTTTTTTTTTTGCCAGAGAATATTGTATCAAAAAAGGTTTTTTTTTTTTTTTTCTTTTCAAAATAAAAGTCCTGTTATTTAACAGATGGGTTCATATCTTTCCTAAGGATATTTACATGTAAGTGAATGTAATATAACTGACTGGGAATGAACCTCTACTCTCTGATTTCTCATTCTGAGCCACTATCCATTACACCACCTGCACACCCTATATTCCGATTATGTGGCTTAGTGGTTAGAACGTTGGTCTTATGACTATAAGACTTTGGTTTAAATGTCACCATGTTCAATTTGTCAAGAAGGTGACTTCTTGGTAAAATCAGCCTGAAGAGACAATTCCAGCATGCAGCACTGTTGGTAAGTTCCTGAAAATCATACCATGAAGCTGTTGATGTTTGTGTTAGCACAAAATCACAAGTCATTGTGACTGAGGATTTGAGTGTACTGGTCTTGTTGAAACTGTTGATCACACCAGATTGTGTTCTCTGTCTTCGAGAAATTTTCACTGAGATTTTCTCAATACACTTTCAGTATCAACTACAGTTTGGCTCCTTTTTGCCTGAGCAGCCATCTGCAACAGGGATTAACTAGCCACCCATGTAGAAATGGGTAGCCACCTATTAATATAGGATAGGAGGCTGAAATATTATCAACCAAAAATCCATTCCCACAAAAGATTCTGTATTATTTGGTTACTACACATTAAATAACAAAGGATCAAGTGGTTCTGATGCCTCACTCATATGCCTATCAACCAACCAGCCCTATGAGCATACATCCTCAGGTACTCTGGCTGGAGAGCAAGAGGCAGACAAGGAGATGCTGGAGCAATTCAGTGGCAGACACTCATATCTCTCCTCCAGGCGACTTGCCTTGCTGCTGACAGATGACTGTGTCTCCCCTTGTGTAAGAAAGAATGAAGCACATTTTTTCAGATCTGTATGCAAAGAAAATTCAGTGTCACCAGAAGGAAAGAAAAAATTTTTTTTTAATGGAAAATGTAATATCCAATAACTACCCCACCCCACATGTCACAGTCAAAGATCTTCAATGTGTAATGTTGAAAACATTCCGTTAATTAATCAGCAATTTTCTGTAAATTGCATTGACCATTTATCATGTTAGACATATTGCAATTACTGCCAAAGGAAGAAGTCTCTGTGTCAGCTGAAAGGTGCATTTTTTGATGAGAATCTACAACAACACAGCATTTAGAGTGGAAACTCTGAACACTCAGCCAACTGTGTATTTCTTCAATATTAAACTCTGAAATAAATTGCAAAATAGATTTTCACCAAATTTGAATATTAATTGACTGATGGCTGGGGGGGAAAAAAATAAAAGTATATATATATATATATATATATATAAGATTTATCACTTAGCTGATTGATGTTATATTCAGCAACCCAGCTCCAGATTTTCATAGACAATGCATTTTTCAAATCATTTGGTCCACTCCTCAGAAGGTATCAAGAACCCTCTGCAGGAGCTAGCTTAAATACTGCCTGATAGGTGGCTTTTGAGCTAGTATATATATATATATATATATATATATATATATATATAATTTCCTCATTTTACGGCAGTAGAGTCTAAGGGAGGTATTTTTATAAGATTTATTTAGGAAGAAAGTAATCTAAATAATCTGATAAGTTCTCTTCATACTGTACCCTTTACTCTTAAATTTTGTGTCATTGAAAACAAAGGTAGTAACATTTCATCACCACCAAGCAGACCCCAAATTTACTCTAATCCTGATGAGCAATCATATACCTTCAATAAGGCACATTTCCTCAAACGCCTATTGGGTCTAATGTCCACTGCAGACTTCAAAATGGAACTTGTACATGTATGTGTCATCACTAGACATGCTGGAAGAATGGTTGGTTCCTTTTATCACTCTAGAAAATGCCTAAACCTTGCTGCCATGCTCTCTCTTTACAAGAGTCAGAAGAAACCAAGTGTGGTGTATTGCTACTATATGTCTACAGGTGCAACCCAATCCTCGCTGTTACAAAATGATTATGCAGCCTTGTTTGTGATGAATTAATTTCCACCTTGCAACATCTTTATGACAAATGAAATGCTGCTAGCCTCTCAATACTCTATCATTATTACAATGTCATGAGATGGTCATATTGGCAGATCATACCCTTTGTGTTTCTTTGGTAAGGAGTAAGTTCCACTCAGAATGCTTCTCCACAACTATTACTTTGTGGAACTGACTCCCGAAAGGATGCTTCCTTAAGGACTAAATCCACAGTCAACCATTATCTATCATACATATGCTTATAATATGTGTTTCCTGCTCCCTCCTTATCTACAACAATTTCACTTGGTAACATTCTACTTTGAGTGACTTTTGGGCCTTGTTGAACTAATGTAAAAAAAAAAAAAAAAAAATGATCCCTTTATTCAGGTAAAGCCAGTTCTATTTATTTCATGCTTTTTCCTTACATTTCACTTGTGTGTTACGTGAATGAATTGTCTGAAGGAGGCAGTTTATTTGTATTGAGATGGTTTGCAGTTTAATTAGGTTGAAGTATCAGCTGCTGAGTGGGAACAAGACTCTCCTTATTTATACCAATATTTATTCAAATACTTCTTTGATGAAAAGGATTTATTTGTATAATGAGCAATTCTAATTTCAATAATATAATCATAACTTAATGTTTTTCTGTGAGAAAATAACTGACTCCCCCCCCTTTTTTTGTCATTTGTATTTTTGAAAGACTAAAACAGCAAAAATAATTTTGCAAAAAGTAAACAAAAAGAAAACTTGCTAACGTTTTGTGAAAAACCTGTTTTGTATGAGAAATAAAAACATGATGTTGCTATACTTTGTGAATTAAACGTGATATTTCTTCAAAGAAATTTCTGGCCTTTTGTTTTTTATGATAGAGAATTTTCATTTGGTAATTTAACAGAACAGAGTAAATTGGGTTTTTCAGCCTTGATTGGCAATCAGTCTAGGACAACTCTTAATTCAAAACTGTTTGGGCATGGAGATAGAAACTCCATCCCATGAAAAACCTACTTGCTATGGGAACCCCAATAATAACACCTAGCATATTAATGTTGTACCCATGTAGTCTGCAATTGAGATGTACAGAACTTCAGAAAATTTAATAAAAAAAAAAGAAAAAAAAGGATTTTTTCATTTATAAGCAATTTGACAAATATTTTTTCTTTTTTTTTTTTTTTCAATTATCTTTTTCAATGAACAAATATTTGTAGTGGAAACAAAATACAAACAGAACAACTAATCACTACTGATAACAGTACCTGCCCTTGTCGGTCAGAGACGATGTTTAGTGTGTTGTCTCTGCAGAAAGACAACAAATGGCTTCCATGCTAGAACAATGCCAGTACAAAACCCAGAGTATCTGGTTAGTAAGAAATAAAGTGTTTACCACCTTCTCCAGGAGATAGGATGGTGAGCTATGCAAATGATTTCTTTGCTAGTCAACTTAAAGTTTTAAGCTCTATAAAAGCAGATACATTTTCTGGGAAGATGAGATCTTCGTAGTACACCACATTGATCACACAACAGGATTGTTGTGTGTTACCAAGGATATTTGTTTGGTTCTGGTACTGCTTAGTTTTCTGTCCCTCTTCATTGGCAGATACCTGACCCACAATAAGAAGAAAATCACTTCAATATTCATTTTGGCAACTGATCAAAATATTCTACAAAGTTTTATTTCTGTTTTCAGGTTTGATTTCTTAACCACATTTGAAAAAGTTTTTGAAAATTTTTATTGGGAAAGATTAATTAAGAACAGAAACTTTTACATGAGATTGATTGATTTATTTTATAGCTTATCAACCCTTTGTGGGTTATTTAAAGCCGAAACACATTTAAGTCTGTAGGAAGTTGCTTACAGAACTTGGTGGTCCCCCCATCTAAGTAATGACTGGGCTCAATGCTGCTTAACTTTGGTGATCAAACAAAACCACTGTTTTCAGTAGGATTTGACCACAGGCTACCCAAACAGAAAAAAAAAAATTATTTTTCTTGTTAGCTAGCATGAGGAGAGTTTAGTTTTAATTTAAAATGATTATTATTTTTATTTTAACACTTGTCATAGCAGCATGTATTTGTTTTTATTTGTCAAATTTGGCATATTTTTCTTAATTGATTCTAACATTGGAGATGGAAATAAATTTTTGGAAATTTTAATTTTAAGAAAGATAAAAAAAAAAAAGTAATTAAAGTCCAAAGATTCCTACAGTTTGCAGAGAAAAGTTCTATCGTTGATTAAATATGTCAAAAGTGACTTTGTGCTGGAGATGTCTAGCTCCACAGTCAGGTTGACTAATTGTGGTTGATGGCATCTAAACAATGATAATGGTGAAATTAGCTGTTTCCATACAGGAAATATTTGGTATTCATTGAGTGAACGGTTAGAGTTGGTAGAAATTTATAAAATCATTTAAAACAATTTTTCAGGAAATTAGACATCACAAGTTCACTGTTATCACTCTGTCTAGTATTGATGGAGGTTTCCTTCCAAACCTTTGGTTTAAAGTAGTGTGGAAAGTTAACATCTTGATTATGTCATTATTTTCTCTTTGAGTTATGTGTACCATTCAACAAAGAACTCTTCTCAAGTGTAAATCTTACAAAATTTTATAGGAACTTTACACATGCACACAACAGAAAAAGACCTGTCTTCATACAGGTTTTGCATTGTTTTCATTTGGCTCTCTTGCCTTCCCCATACAATCATTGAAGTTAAGCAATGTCGAGCCTGGTCTGTTCCTAGATGGGTGACCACTTGAGAATAACAGGTGCTGTAAGCTTGGAAGTGCTGGTGATTTAATGGATAATGGTTTGGAATTGTTTGGTGTTCCAATTTCAATTGGGTTCATTTTCCTTGGGAAAGGTATGAATCCACTAAACACTCCCCCAACATCCGACTATGAGTTAATTAGTAAGACTTGTATCACTAAAACTATTATCTCCCCAAAAAAATTCTTATCTAAAAATATTTTCTGGCTTTAAATAGCCTGCAAAGGGTTGATAAGCCATAGAAAATGAATGAATGAATCTATTAATTAATCTCATGCCTTCAATATGCCCAGTGAGGTTCAAGTTCTCCAAGCCCTCTTTCCTCATTATGTGCACTAGAAATTTCAACTGTCTCTGCCCGAGATTAAGTATAAGTGTCCTTTCTGTTTTCATTTTCTCTAAAACTTCATCATTGTTCTCGTGTTTGGTTCATGATATTCTCAGCATCCTTCTGTAGAACCATTTTTGTTTTTTTTATTTCTTTTGTTAGTTGGCAGTTTTAGTCTCAATTTCCAAGCAGGTTACCTTGAATGCAAAAAGCCCTTTACTCTCCTTGTAAAATCAGTGAATCCACAATTTTTTTTTTTTTGCTTCCCAATATGATTTCTAACCAAATCAAAATCAATGAACTTGTAAAATAATATTCAGGTTAATCTAATTTAGCTCTCTCAGTTTGATCATAATGAATACACCTGCAAGTCGCCATAGAAAATTTCTAGATTACTCGGGGCTTATATGACTATGAATTTGTAAAACCAGTCTGAGTGCAGCTGTCATCATGATTTATGTGGCAATATGTTTGGGCCCTTGTTGCTGGACTCACAACACCCCAACCTCACCTCCACCCTCTCTCTCTGTCTAGCTGGGCAGTTTGGGCTGAAGAGTTGTTAGAACTTGCAATCTATATACATACAGGTAAGGCCAGTTTCTGAGTCTGATTAGTAGAATTATGTGTGCTAGTAGCTAACAAGGAGACTAATATAGTCAGGCCAGTCACAGTCACAACTTGTAAGACTGTAAATTTGTTTCTTCACCTGCATCTCTCTCTCTCTTTCTCTCAGGTAAACTGGCTTTTTATCACCTGTACACTGAATGTCATTATTGATAAAATACCATTTGTATTATATTTCTAATACAGATTTTAAAATTAAACATAAAACTATCCAAAGACAAAGAGTCATTTAATCGAGGGAAGACGTAAGTATTTCATATTACCATGCTCTATTGAATCCGTCTAATCTACTGCTGCTACTGCAGGACCACAAATGTTGCTGTTAAACTGGATTTTAATCACTGGACATTAACTAACACGTGGGTCATTGGTGAGTTAAAATAATATTTACCTAGATGTTAGCTTCTCTTCTGAAGGTGTTTATTTTTATTATTATTATTCACTTTTTATCATTGACTTAGAAACAAATTTAAAAAAAAAAAAAACAGTTTGTTCTGGTCAAATTTTATTTAGTTTTAATATTTAAATCTGTATTACTTAAATAACGCATTGTTGATTTTAATTTTTGACCCGCCAAGAATCAGTAAGTGGTTACAGTTTTGTTTTTTGCCTTAAAAACAAACATATTTGACACACACACACCCATATATATATATATATATATATATATATATATATATATATATATATATATATATTAGGTAGCAATCCTTCTTTCATGCACATTTCATTGAATACAACAGACAAGGTTCTTTTATTTAGTTTTTTATAAAATTTCTCATGTGATCTAATAATTTTTTTTCTTTTTGGATGATAAATTATATAAAAACTGTCCGAATGTTCTTTTTATCCGAGCACTTTTGACTATACATTTAGCTATTTTCAAGGATTAAATATTTTAACTGTTAAATAAGAAATAGTTTGTTGTATGTATGTTTTATGTAATGTTTTCATTTTTCAAAACACGGTCAAGATATTATGTCCATGTTCAAAGTGAATATTATTAAGTGTTGTTTTTTATTGTTATATAGTTCAAATAAATCTTCAACAGGAAAAGTGAAATGTGATTCTGGTTCATTATTTATTACTATGTGTTTATGTAACACATGCTACACATCATGAGTAGGATTTATTAAGCAAAAACATTTGAATTTTTATTGCCTCTTAACAATTACAATGACTTGGCAAATTCTGGAAGTAGAGAGACAAAAATGAAACTACGTATTTATACACCAACAGTGTTTTGACCCAGTAAAGATATGCTTTTGCCTACTGATTTTATCACTACTATCTCTTCATATTTGATGACGAAGCTTTGAATTTTGCAGTTTTAAACTGAATATTTGGTTTACCAAGTTTTGGCACTCAGTCTATACATTGTGTATTGAAAATAAGCAAGAAAGGGATTGTCTGTGGTCAGGAATGAATGCAAACTTTGTCAACATATATAATGTTACATATATAATTTTCTTGTGACCATTTGTAGAATTTTTTTATCAACAGTTCCAGTCAGTTTGCCCTCACTGTAAGGTTGTCTCTCTGTGTCTTTTCTATAAATACTTTCACGGTCATTGTTCGAATTAGAGTTTTTGAATTTAAGCACAGCACTAGACTTGTATCAAGATCTCAATTGCTGCTAATCATTTTTTTCTCCAAAAATTCATTGCTGGTAATAACCTTTCACAAAAATGTATTGCTGGTATTAAAACCTATTTTTTCACTTTTATAGTGTTTCGACCCAAGTTTGGGGTGAGGAGGTCAACTATTTGCTCATAGCTGGGACCCTAACAGGTACTGCCACCCCAGGTTAAGGTAGACCTGGGAACAACAACAACAATTAAGAGGTTGTTCCATGCTCCTTAACACCACCTGATCAGAGGATTGCTGTTGGATGTAGTTTATCATCTTACTGAGGACACCTTGTTTTAGTCTTTCTTACTGTTAATTTTGATCTGAATTTATTAGATGGCCAATTACTTTATAGACTGATTTACTTGAACTAGCATTCTCATCTTGTTCGTTTATAATCATAACATTTTGACTGTTATACTTTGTAGCTTTTTTCAGGTGTCTGCAGGCTTACAGCTGCATCAGATTGAAACACTGGTTCCCATATGGTCACTTAAGTTAAGCAACCTCAAGCCTTGTCATTACTTAAATGGGTGACTGAATACCAAGTGCTGTAAGCTAGGGTGTGTGAGTGGCTGCATAATAGAAAAAAACTCAGAATTGTTAATCAGAGAGCCATGTTCCAGTTTCCGTTGTGTTCACTATATTCACTAACATTCAAATAACCTTGGGAAAGGTATGAATTCACCTTTTCCCTCTCCAATTATGGGTTAATTAGTAAAACTAATCACTAAATCATTATTATTGCAAAAAAAAAAAAATTCTTACAATATGAAATATATTTTCTGGCTTTAAATAACCTGCATAGTTAATAAGCCATAGAAAACTAATCAATCAATAAAAACAATCAGGTATCTATTTACATTATTCGGACTATAGTCCACATCTTGTCATATTTATCACAACGTTTCGCCCGTTGTATGCTCCGGCCTTCTTCATATGGTTGGAATGTCAAACTGAACCCTTTATTTTGCTCGCTGGGATAGACTGTTCTAGTTCCACGTGCCATGTTTATAATTGATGTCAGTTATCTCCGGTTAATTCTCCTCTCCAAGTTCTCAACCGCCTTAACCAGGTATTGAACTCACACTCTTTGGGTCCTGTCACTGAATCTAACTAATGCGTTTATCCACTGTGCCATGTGTCCTTGAGGCGTTAGTTAGATCCAGTGACAGGACCCAAAGAGTGTGAGTTCAATACCTGGTTAAGGTGGTGGAGAACTTGAAGAGGGGAGTTAACAGGAGATAACTGATAACTGACATTTATTAGACGTGGCACATGAAACTAGAACAGTCTACCCCAGCGAGCAAAATAAAGGGTTCAGTTCGACATTCCAACTACCTGAGAAGACTGGAGTGTACAATGGCTGAAACGTTGTGATAAATATGGCAACAAAGATGAGGACAATAGTCCGAATAATGTAAAGAGTGTACATAATACCTCATCTTAGAAATATAGACAATCAGGTATCTGTCATAGCTAGTAATCTTCTAGGAATTTCAAATAAAACACTTTCTTCAATCAATAGGCATAGATTGTTCTATTTCTGTTCTTTATGTCATTATTTGGATTAATTCTTTCTTTGTGATTTGCACTTTTTTTTCTTTCACTGAACTAAAGTCTATCTGAATACTATCCGACCCAGGGAGGGATTGAACTCTCAACTGCCAGGTCACTGTTCTTCTTTTTAGTTTTCTTTTTCAAACATTTCTCTCTTTGTAAATTTATTAACATTTGAAATCCATCAAAGCTAATATTTGGTTACATCCCAAAGGGTTCACTCTAAATATATATCTTTTTAAATCTAACATCTGAGACAGATAAATGAGTTTGAACTTGGTAATTTTAAGTTGCCACCTTTTGTATCATTGACTAATTGTCTATTCAGTCACAAGAACTTCTCTGTCAGTTGCAATATTTATTGATTCTATTTTTTTTTCTTATTTTCTTTTCTCTCTCAATGTGTGTAAATATTATTTTTCCATTCATAAGAGTTATAAAAAAAAAAAAAGAAGTTATACAGCCATATAACAATGCTCAGAATCGATAATTATTTATTGTTTGACTGTACCATTTAAATACGATTCAAGTCGATCATCTTGAATTTATTTTTCCTAACTTTAATCACAGCATTTATTCTTTCAACCAGATTTATTTATTTGGAATATTCTGATAGCAACCCAGAATGAGAATTTGACGAGCCAAGTTCAAACTCCAGACAAGTTTGTTCCATTCACTTTCTCAAAAATACTTGTGGAGAAAATATGAATTCATCTCGTCTCTCCTCAGCTATAGGTTAAAGAGTAATTCAGACTAGGCTTTCTAGTTTTGGTTGGCTATCAGTCTTGGAAACATATAATTGAAAACTCAGCCACCTGAACCTGTACAAAGATGGTCAGATATGCTGGAGGACAGATACTATATCGTAAAAAAATTTTTAAAAATGATTTATTTGAACAGCTTTGAAAAATAATGAATTCTGTTGACACTAATGGTTTGGTTTATTTTGTTTGACGGCATATCAACCTCAATGGGTTATTTAATGCCAACAACATTTTTAGGATAGATTCGTACAAATAGAATATGTATTCTTTGGCATAGATTGGTTTGGTTTATTTTGTTTTACGTCATATCAACCTCAATGGGTTATTTAATGTTGACAAAATTTTTTATTGCTGGTAATATTTTGTTTTGTCAAAAATCTGTTTCTGGTAATATTTTTCCTTCAAAATTGTATTGCTGGTAATAATTTTTTTTCAAAAAACTATTGCTGGTAATAGTTAACTATTTGCCCATAGCTGGGACCCTAACAGGTGCTACCACCCTGGGTCAGGGTGGACCTGGGAACACCAGCAATTAAGAGGTGGTTCCACACTCCTCAAAACCTCCTGATCAGAGGCCTTGCTGCTGGACGTAGTTTACCGTCTTATGCGGATACAGTTTAACGTCTTACCCAGGACAATGACACTAATGGCCACTGCAATGTGTCATGTCATATTTTTAAAAAATGGTGGCTATTTTTTGTACCTTCCTCCTTTTTTAAGAATTAATTTTTAATGTTAACATTTTTTTATCTGCACAGATTTGGTCCAATCACTGGTTAAAATTTATTTTCTAGGGCTGTCACTCTCGAAGCCAGAATCTAATTTCACCAGGAATAAACATTCTTGCATTGATTGCTCAGATAGCCTTGAAAACCAAACTAGTTACATTCCGTCAGCACCAGTCTGGATGAACAGATGTCCCCTGTAAACAGATGGGCCTCAAACTCTCACCTGATCTTAAGTGGAACTCATACATACGATCCATTGCTAAGGGGGCAGGTAAAATGGTCAGCTCCCTGTGCCACTCAAATACCTGAATCCTCCTGCTATTCTTTATCTTTAAAAGAGCCAGATTAGGACAAAAAATGGAGTACTGTTATTATATTTGGGTGGGAGCTGCCCAGACCTCACTCTCCAGCCTTGATAGAGTCCAAAAGTGTCTCCTAGCTCTTCTGGGTGACAAATTATTTTCCACCCTCTCTACTACCAGTGGGTGGGAGGGAGGCAAGCCTCTCGTTGCTCTACCACTGCTTCCATGGAAACAAACTAAATTCCCCCATCCCACCAACTCAAACGTTCATGGCAAGGACGTGCCATCCCACTTACATAATAACAAACCACCCACACTCCCTCCATATTCCATTAGTGGGAAGTAAGTTCCACTCAAACAGCTTCTTCTTGCGAACTACTGCTCTGTGGAACTGACTCCCAAGAGGATGTTTCCCCAATCGCTAAAATCTCAACCTGTTCAACGCTAGGGTTAACCGTTATTTTCCACTCCTATTTGCACAATATTTCCTAATATAGCCCTCTACCTTGAGTGACCATCGGGCCTTTTAAAGGGTGAACCTTACCGTAAAAAAAAAAAATGAAGTTAGCCATAAAAGTGTATGCATCTTCTTTTCAGACCCCCTTGATTAAATAATCAAAATACTTTCCAAAAAGCTGCTTGACTTGTGTTTATCTTCTTATCAGCTAACAATTTAATACCAAATAAGCTGAAAAGGTTTCTCATTTAAGTTCTGTTTTATGATTTTTTTTTTCTGAATATTACGCAGTAGAATATCTAAACACTGAAGATTTGTTTTGAGGCAATATTTTTGCCTTCACTAAATCTATATAACTTTCTTGTGCTCATGGAAAAGTCTCCAAACTAACATTTTTCACCATTATCCTGAATATTTTTAAACCATTCCAAAATTGATGTTTTTCTTTCATTAACCTTATCATTCATAGTTGTTAGTAACATAAGAGAAACACTTTTATATTTTTCTATATTTCTGAGATAAGGTATTATGTATGCTATTTACATTATTCAGACTTTTGGCACAGTGGATAAAGGTGTTAGTTAGATCCAGTGACAGGATCCAAAGTGTATGAGTTCAATACCTGATTAAGGCAGTGGAGAACTTTCAGAGAGGAATTAACAGGAGATAACTGACATCTATTAGACATGGCACGTGGAACTAGAACAGTCTACCCCAGTGAGTGAAATAAAGGGTTCAGTTTGACATTCCAACCACCTGAAGAAGGCCGGAGCGTACAACGGTTGAAATGTTGTGACAAACATGGCGACAATAGTCAGAATAATGTAAATAGTGCACTTTTATATTGTTTAGATTAAAAAAAAAAAACAAAAAAAAAACTCTTTAGTTTTTGTGAGGGTTCCCTTTATTGAAATCACAACACTTTATGTCTATTAGTTTACCTTATGCTGTGAAAATGACTTCATATAGAAACAGGTTCAGTCGGCCATTGTTATAACAGAGACACTGCCACCTTGTGTCGTCAATATACAGCAAATAACTAGTGGCAAACTGTTAGACATTTTGCATGTGATTATGTAAGATTTTTCTGTCATAATTAATCTCAGGGATGACAATTTAAGGCTTTTGTACTTTTTCATACGGATATGTTTCATTCTCGTTTTTTAAATATAAGTACGCTGAGAGCTAAAAATATATCATGCTATTGCTAGTAAGTTTGATCCTCACTGGGTGCCTCATAAATATAACCTCAAGACAGCTTTCTCTATACACTATGTTCCCAGAGTCCAATCACTCACATGACCTCCATATTCCATTTGTAAAGAGGAAATCCCAGATTTCTTCTCTTGTGAACTGCTACTTTGTGAATGCCGCCACACTATTTATCCTCCTTAATTTCACCTTCTTCCATATTCTGTTACTTTCATATCACACACCTCATTCATTGGCCCTCTACCATGAGTGACACTTGAGCCTTGTATTGGGTGAAGTTTAGTATAAAAATATCAAAAATTATATCACTGGTTCCCAAATATTTTTTCTCCAGGCTGTATTTTTGGAATTAAAATATATTCACACCTTACCAAATTTTATGTGATAAAAAGTACAAAAGCCTTAAATTGTCATCCCTGAGATTAATTATGACAGAAAAATCTTACATAATCACATGCAAGTACATTCGGCCACCAAGGATCGTTCGGTAGGCAAGGTCGAATTTACTGCTTATAAACTTTGACCATGCCTACCGAACGATCCTTGGTGGCCGAATCGGTTAGGCACGTCAGCATAAATGACGGTTCCGAATAGGATGCAGGTTCGAATCCTGTCAAAGGACGAATATTTTCTATGAAATTTTCTCGGACATTCAGGCTGGTAAATGTTATTTAATACTGTTTATTATAAACAGAGCATTTACTTAAATACTTGTATCTATAAAAAGAATGTTAAACATAAAAATGTCTTTAATATATATATATATATATATATATATATATATATATATATATATATATATATATATATTAAACATTTGTTCAGTGTTAGTATAAGTAGATATTTTCAACTCATATCTGGTGATACAATGATGACCCATCCCTACCAATTGTTTTTGTGATACTATCCTAAATATTTTGGTTTGAATAAAAATAATAATACTAATATAGTAATTATTATAATAATATTATGTTATTATTATTATTACAATATCCTGTTGAATTATATTTTACTTTTCTTTTGTTTTAGGTTTTTTTAATTTATTTATTTATTTTTTTTTTTTTTTTTATAAAAGTGTGTATTATATAAGATATTTAAAGAAAAAATGGGAACTTTATCAATCAAACATATTTCACTTTTATTAAAGTTTCATCAAAGAATGAGA
>OZ010598.1:4390777-4645777 GCA_963932145.1 Acanthosepion lycidas
CTTCAATCACACCCCAGAAGAAATAGTCAAGGAGGTTGCAGTCAGGTGTGGAAGGTGGCCACTAGTCTGGCACCTAGTAGTGATGAATATTGTTGAGCAGCCATGCCTGGGTCGTGCTGGCCTTGTGTGCAGCGAGGGAGATGTCATGTCTCCATTCTTCTTTCAAAAGGAACTAAGAGTCACCGATGAGATCTATCAGGAGGTGCTGAGGAGTGTGGTGAAGCCCTGGATGGACAAGACTGACGCCAGACATCCCTACATCTTCCAGCAGGACGCCGCTCCTGCACACAAGTCCAAGATGACCGAGGTGTGGCAGCTCAACAATGTTCCTCACCAGTGGCCACCGGACTTGTGGCTGCCCTCCTCACCTGACTGCAACCCCTTGGACTATTTCTTCTGGGGCAAGACCAGCAAGCACGTCCACAAAACAGTCGACTCTCTGAAGGCTGCCATCGTGGAGGCATTCGACGTTATGGACAAGGACATGGTCGTCAAAGCGTGTGACTCATTTCATGCCCGCCTTGAGATGATTGTTGCTGCCAGCGGTGGTTACATTGAAAAATAATGTAGTATGTACCTCTAACTGTTGCTAAATAAACTGTCAGATATCTGCATATACAACTTTTGTTTTTATTGCCTGTTTTGTTTTCTTTTTGTCAAGTGTCAGATTTTGCTGCAACGCCCTGTACTAATTCCATATCCTAAAATTTTAATATGGATTCAGGGTTGGTGTCATCATTCCTATTCCATATTATAGTTTCTATTTTGGCAAGGTGTCTCTAGAGTTCTATTTCTTGGAACACTTGGTAGAGGATGTTCATTTTCGATTCAAGATAATTTTTACCCCAACTATCTGTGTCCTCAGAATATACTCCCTCCTCATCAGTACATTGACCTCTGGAAAGCAAGCAGAATTTTTGTCCTCTATTGGGATGCGGTATGGAATGTTTAAATGGTCAATGTCCATCTCGTCACTTCTGTGTTATGTGCATAGCATAGTCTAGGAAGAGATTAAACAAACAGGATCTTGCATTTCCTCTTTGTTGTACTCCTGATTAGATATATCCATATTGATTTCCTTGATAGATATGTAAGATTCTGTAAATAGATAAACTTCCACTATTAGTTTGATATATTCAAAGCTTGGAAGGCAGTTTCTAATGGATGAGAAGAGGAAGTTTCTATTGATGTGATCATATATTGCTGTGATGTCAACAAAGCTATTATACAGTTTCTTATTAGAGAGGTAAGCAATTTCTTGGAGTTGTTTGATGACATATAGGCCATCATTGCATCCTTTTCCAGATTGAGACTCTCATTACCTGATGAGGTTTGGAATGTTTCCATATTGGGATCCTCATCAGATATGTATGATATTGTGGACCAATATATCTCCTTTATCAGATGTAGACATTCAATTGACACAGAGTTTGGAAGTTGGTTTCTAATGGATGAGAAGAGGAAGTCTATAGATATGCTCATATACTGCTCTGAGGTCAACAAAATAATTATACTGTTTCCTATTAGAGAGATAAGCAATTCCTTGGAATTGTTTGATGGCATATATTCCACCATTGCATTTTCCAGAATGAAAACCAAACTTGGTCGTGAGGAATAACTTTCTTAGGTATGTGAAGTGGCTAAAATTGAAATTTGCAGGATTCTCACTCTGGCATTATTTCTTAGTTAACCTTATTTTTAGGCTTTTGGCATTATTTTGGCATGCACAGCATTAACAGACTTTCTTATTGTTCACATTGCATGTGATTTCACATAGTATTCAGTTTGTTTATATACAACAAATGGCACTTCTATGTCCAGTGCCCCTTCATTACATAGGTGATCATGGCTCTCCACAATTTCTTGAATGAGGAATTAGATAGCAGAGTTCAAATTCATGTTTGGTTCATTACAGTAATTTATGCTTTAAAAAAGGGTCACAAGGGATAGGAAGTTTTGGAGAGGCCTGATCCCCCATGTCTTGAAGGGAGACGGCATATAGAAGATGATGATAATTTGTGAGTTGTGAATTGTTTTTGAAAAAATAGTAAAATTATTTCTTGTTTCCTATATCCATAGTGTTTTTACAACATTATCTTCAAGTTCATCTGCCCTTTTGATAGGCCTTATTTTTCTTTCGATTGGGTTGCTAACTACTCTCCTCCTCAACCATAATGTAGGGTGATGGAGGTTGGTTTTGTTACTGACCAAAATCATCTTTTGATTTGGTAAATGGGTTCCCGAAGATCTAAGTCAGGGGTTCTCAACATTTTTTGCATCATCGCCTACTTTCACATGGAAAAATTTTCCACTGCCCACCTATATGGCAAATATTCAAAAGCATACCAAAATTGTTTGTTAAAAGTTTGTTACTGGTTTGTAAACTGACTTTATGATGTAGTCAAAAATGCCAAATAACAATGACTTATCTGGTGGCTGCAGCTGCTACTACTGGATTAAAGAACAAACAAAAGCAAACTTAACCATTGAAAACCACACACACACACACACACACATATATATATATATATATATATATATATATATATATATATAATTTAGTTTTATGGACATGGTTGGCATTGCAAATGTTGACAAAAAATAAAATTAAAAAATATATGCTACTAGGAACCAATAAAAATTCATTGAATATTTGTTTTTGTTGTTGGTTTTCTTTTATCTGATTTATATCTGAAAATAATGTTATTTTTTTTTTTGAAGAATTATTTGAACATTAATGAACCTTCTTAAAACTATAGAAAATAGCAGAATATTTATTTATTTATATCTCATCTAAGAATGTGACACAACTATTCCCAATAACTTCCTCTTTTTTTCTTTTTTTTTTTTCATTTCTTTATACAAGTTCTTTGCATATCTCCCTTGAATATTTTTTTTTTCGAGTAACATCTGCTGAAATACCTTTTTAATATTCATCCTAGATCACCCATCAAAATTTCCAGTCCCCCCCCCCCAACAGTTGAAATCACCCACTGGTGGGTGATATTGCCAGGTTGAGAAACCCTGATTTAAGTTAATCAAATTTCATAGAAACTAGGTGCAAATCAATGTGAGTTTCAACAAACAATCAGTTTAATTAGCTGCATAATTAATAATTAGGATTTAAAGCCATGAAAAGGTCATGTTTAAATAGAACAACTGTCAAGGTTCACAGCCAAAAAATTAACAAAAATAATTGCTTTTTTGCAACAAACCATGCAGCACTTATTTCAATTAACCAAATTACTTAGAATGATTACTTTGCTACTTATATAAATGTAGAAACAATCTTAGTTGACAAGGATATAAGTGACAGATGGCGCTATAAAATGGTATTGCTGATTAATTACAGCTAATTTGTTTAAATAATGCACTATTGTTTGTGTCACATGACAATAAATAAGTAAAATGATGCTAGTAACCAAGTAATCATTTTAAGTTCTCTGAATATTGATGCCTCTTTAGAAAGTCAGGGAATTTTGGTTTCATGCTAGGGAAATCAGAATTTTCTAATATAATTTGAGATGCATCAAATGACATGTTTGTGATATACTTTTTTTTTTTTTTTTTTTAAGATTGAAAATTGTTTGAAATTAAATGCTAAATGTTATTTTTGTTATGTATAATTGTTTTCTAGGATTAATAAAATTTGAATAAAAATATCTACCTGGGTGGATCAGAATCTTAATCCTGAATTTTACCAATGAGAGACAATTTTAGTAAAAAAAAAAAAAAATTTGTTGCTTTTAGTTAAAGAACTTCATTGAGTAATATGGGAAGATGAGTACTTATTAGTCACATGGAAAGTGAAAAACTTTGAAAATATAGGACTTCTATTGGCACACCACAAATAGAATCATTTTTTGAAACTAGCTCCATATCAGACCCAGACAATGAAAGCACTTATATTTAGAGGAAAGATGTTATATTGTATATGATGAAAAAGTTTGTTCTACAATGTGTGTTTCTTTGCTAATTTGTCTTTTTAAAACCTGTGTTCTGGCACAACTACTTCCTTACTACTATCCATCACATGATGACCTTAAATCAAGAAATTTTACAGTGGATTTTATTCAGGGATTAGGCAAGGAACTCTGCACAGTTTTATATCTGTGTCTTTGAGAACTTATTCTTCAGATTTTGCTGCTTTTCTTTTCTAAAACTCATGTTATAAACATTTCAAGAAAATTTTTTAAAAATGCATTTATATATTCAGAAAAAACAGACTTTTGTATAAAATATCCAATGGCTGTTCTTTCTAATTTACTATGAATAAATATGAAAAGATTGAAGAAGAACTCTTTTTTCCTGATTTTCTTTTAATTTTGTCTTCGTAAACATTTTCTATAAAATCTGAATCCCTTTCTTTTCCCATTTGGAGACGCCAAATATCCTATTGAAGACCTTGAAGAACTGATGCTATTGTCAAGTTGGCCAAGAGATTTAGCCAAAGCCTGGAGCGAGCTCCCTTTCTTTTCAAGTCTCCAATAATCATTCAGGTGTGTCACCTTTGGATGAAGGTCCCTTGTGTAAGCTACAAACAAGCAACAATTCAGACGTGCAGAAAATGGGTCAGACACAAACGCATGCTTATGCTAACATAATTGACATGGAAGTCGTGAGGGTAGGTGGCCATAACTGTTTGTATTTTGATGTCCAACTACTGGTCAGTCTGCATGTGACTGACTCTTCCTCCACCCCCTCACATTGTTGTCATGTTAGTTGTCACTATGTAGATTTGCATCTTTTTGTTACTTTCTTCTATGTTTGTCATACTTGTTGTTCTTTCGGTGTTGTTGTTTTTGTGGACTGTATATCAGGCAAAATGC
This sequence comes from Acanthosepion lycidas, assembly GCA_963932145.1. Lineage (NCBI taxonomy): Eukaryota > Metazoa > Mollusca > Cephalopoda > Sepiida > Sepiidae > Acanthosepion > Acanthosepion lycidas. The sequence goes on from OZ010598.1 coordinate 4,395,607, forward strand.
CATTAAGTAAATCACAAAACAAATATCCTTGTCAACACAATATCTACACCCAATTAGGGCACCTTTTTCTTTTCTTTTACTAATTGATCAACTAACACAAGGCCCAAGAGCCACTCAAGGTAAAGAGTTACTGAATGGGGCTGTTGTATGAATGTAAGAGGAGGAGGAGGATATAAAAAATGCAGATTTTTAGAATATGAAGGAATAAATTACCTTTGTTGCCAACCTCAGCATGATAATCTGAAGGTAAATGAACTGAGAACTTATATTTTTGGAATCTGTTAACTAAAAACAATACAAATTAGTAGTAATAATAGTAGTACTAGTAGTATTAATATTAGTAATTATAATAACAGTAATAGCAGAAATAATAGTGATATTAATAGTAATGATAGTAATATAAGTTTAAGTAATAGTAGCAGCAGTGATAAGTCATATTAGTTTAAGTAATAGTAGTGTGACACTGAGGCAGTGAGGTGGGCAAATGTTAATTCTAAACAGAAAAAGGGTTAATCCCAAAATGAAATATAAACTGGAAGATAGAGAGAAGGAAAGACATTTTCCCTGGTAATGTGGAAGTCAAAAAAAAAGATTGGGGTGGGGGCATCTGGATTGAATTAGTTTAAATAATAGTAATATTAGTAGCAATAGTTTAATAGACGTAGCTACAATCCAAAATGTTTCAACTTTTAATAACCCAGACATGGTTGATAAGTATAAAAAAACAAATTAACCTTGACAGAATATTAGTAGTTGTAATGATAATAGTATTAATATTAGTAATTATAGTGATGGTAGTCATATCAAAATAATAATTTCTGCTTTTATGTCAAATACTTAACATTGCAAATTTTAATATCATCTTCATTTAAAGTCCATTTTGTTTGAGTGGATACCACTCACTCAGTATGAAAGCTTAGCTGTCACCATGACCTTAGGCAGTGCTTTAAAAATACTTAGTCAAACATATTAATTGCCTCAGCAATAAGTGGGTTATTCAAGAATTCGGAGATTTTGTTAAAAGATTTTGTTTGAACCTGGGTTTTTTGTGTGTGACTTATTTCTGCTCTTTACCAAATCAATGGTATTATCTATGTGTGCAATATAACTGGAATTAGGTACATGTCAGCCCCACCCCACTACCATTCAACATAAAATGTTGCATTTAAGTCATGCACCATATCCTTAAAACAATGCGGACATTGAAGGATGAATATAGTCTCTACCAATACGTTATTTGGCTGACATTTTCAATGGTCTCTAATTTAAAAATTTGTTTTCAGAATGGTAATAGATATATCTTTTATAAATTTGCATAAGGCTAAATTTTGTCTGTGTGTCCATGCCTCTACCTAATATAAGTACAACAAAACAGTCCACATTATTAACATGTAATAAGTCTTTAATATTTATCATGTTAGCGATGATATTTGATTTGCATAACAATTGTTAAAAGTGCATTTTATTAAATCTTTCACCTGTGTTATTTTTAATTCAAATTTTTAAAAATTACCATATTTAAGTAATGTTTCTTTAGAAGTTTATTTTTAAATTCACTGTTTTTATAGAAAGAATGTATATCTACCTTGTCAAAATTCAGTTACCACTTAGAAAACCTGCCTTGTTCATAATAAGCATTGTTGTCATCTGCTATTTCACATGACTACAAATTAGTTGAATGAAGGCAAAAATAAGTGTCTGAAATTATCCAATAAGTCAAAATAATTTGTTCAACTGGATTTTCATAAAACTGTACCAAATTATTTAAAGAAGTGAAAAAATAATAAATTTGCTGGATAATTCTTTGTATTATCATTAATATAAGCATTAAAAATTTATTCAAATATTTCTTTGATCGTCAGCACAATGTAGCTATGTCCAGCAAATGAAATTCAAGTGAACTTAGCATAATGATAAAAAGGTCTTAAATGATAGGACAAGTCACATATAGGTTGATAGTCCTGCCTCAGATCAGTGTCACTCCTCTCAAGGACCAGTGTAGAACCTGTGTATTCTACCCTTGCACTTCTGCTTAGAAGCAGGATGTAGTATATGGTATCTGTACACACACACACACACACACACACAAAAGGATTCTGCAAATTTCTTAGTTCAGCCAATATCCCTCCACACACGCATACATTTACACACACACACTAGTACAAAAAGAAAGTCTGATATTTGGTTATATTGTCTTAACATCAGGACATAAATGAAATAATCTTGAATTTAAACCTGTGTATTCTACTGTACATATATTTGTTTTATCTCATCTCCGTTCAAGTGTTAAGGTGATTGATTCTCCACAGATTCCATTTTTTTATCTTTTGGGAATTGCTTTTCCTTCATGGGAACAATAGTGGAATGGTTTCTCATTGCCTTTTCTTTGAAATTTAGATTATTCCTTCTTATAGACTGATTTCCACCTAAGGCTAAAGAGACCAGTCTACCCTGCTATTTAATCTAAAGCTGGGGGATACTTTATAAATAATTCTAATTATTATTTGTCTTATCAGGGAAAACTGACAATGTTAATCTCATCCACCCACCCCCCCACACACACACACACACACATTTCCTTTTATTTTTGTTTTAATTCTTCTGGGTGCCATAATGATAACCAGGTAAACAGAAATGGCAATCTTCAATTTGATTTGACTTTGGATTTTTAATATACTTGTTACATAAATAATTGATAAAAACTATAAACATCTGCTTAGCACAAAGCTACAAGTCTGAGGTCCTCAGTAAGAATTGAACTCTGTGCAGTAGAAATGATCTGCAAGTCTAGCATGCTAATCCCTGCTCTATTGGGATTGCTTTAATAGCTTAAGACATTAGGAAGAAGGGACACAACAAGCCTTGATGAACAAGTTGCTGAAATGATGTCATTATCAATTCTAGATGAGGGGGATACATACTTTTTGACAAGGCAAGTGATTGTTGGGAAAATAACTGTCCATAGCTTATGAGAAGGAAAGGAAAAGTGTAGAAATTATGTTAAAAATAAAACTCTCTTTTGTTAGACTAGTTGGTCCAATATTTATTTTTTTAAGCATTCCACCCGAAGCAAGGTGGGAAGCCACTAGCATGCAAGGGGTTACAGAGAATTGGAGCGAGAGCAAAGAGGAGTGATAGAGGAAAGGATAAAGAGAAGGTTAGGGGATAGATCAAGGCATCTGGAAACATCAATTGATGTTACATTTGAATATTTAGAGATCATAGCTATCAGGGAAACAGGAAAAGGAGAGGGAGTTCCACAGGAGAGAAGTGCGAGACATGAAGCTATTGGAGTAGAAGAGACAGCTACATTTAACAGTTTCGACAGTGAAAGGGTGAGAGTGAGATGCCAGCCTAGTTGATCGCTTAAATTCATGAAGTCGTGGAACTAACAAAAGCAGCTCATCGGAGCAGTTACCGTGAAAGTATTTGTAAAAAAGACAGAGGGAGGCAATGGCATGTCTGTGAGAAAGTGACTGCAGATGAGATACCAGATCAGGGCCGATTACATTGCATATCCGTCTTTGGATTTTATCAAGAACGTTGAGACAAACAGAAGGGGCTCCAGAACATATATGGCAGCAATACTCCATGCAAGGGTGAATGGTTGATTTGTAGATTTGAAGGATTGACTCTGGTGAGAAAAATTTTCGAGTCTGTTATTTACAAATGTGACCATATCATTTCGTTGAATATATTTAGTTATTCTGAAAGATAAATCAGGCCAACTTGACATTTTGTTGAATTTCCTTTCACAATGTCTTTAATAAAAATGAAATCAGTGGAAGATTTGGGTTATCATGTTGGTTGTGTGGTAACAGAGAATTCACCCAATGTCAACAGGATAAAGAAAACTAGGAGAAGAAAGTGAATTGAATTTTAAATCTGTTGACTCCTGATTGAGAAATTTCTAGTGTCAAAAAACAAGTGGTTTACATGCTTGAAATATTTTAGAAACAGTTACATTTCAGAAAAGTACCATACCATCATGACAGATGTCATTGTCTTGCTTTGCCTCACAATGATGGAACATTATTTCAGACTTTTTTTTTTTTTTTATTATTTTTAATTACTTGTTAAATCTGCTACACTTTTATAAAATAAACAAAACACAAAATAATTCTTCAAACAAGAAATAATATTGAATCTCTCACTCAAGTGGTTTGCAAAGAAACTATTTTATCAACACAGTCAAGAACTGAATCCTTGGATATGACGACAGGTAACGCATTCGCCATTTGATATTTGGAAAGTCAGCATCCCGCAAAAAAAAAAAAAAAATGTAGCTGAAACAAGATAGTGGAAAAAAGGGTAGAATCCCGTTATCAGCAAGAAATGGGCTTTGTTTTTTTAATGGCATATCAACTCCTCATGGGTCATTTAATGCCAAAATTTAATTTTCTTGGGAGCAGTAGTAATTTATTTTACTCAAAACATATTGCTGTTAATTTTTTTTTTTCAAAAATGTATTGCTGATAATTTTTTTGACTATGCTGGTATTTTTACTATCAAAATGTATTTTTATACTTTCATAGTGTTTTCTTTCTAGTTTGGGGGTTTAATATATGCCTATAGCTGGGGCCCCAACAGGTGTTACTACCTCGGATCGGGGTGGGCCTGGGAACAACAGGAAAATAAGAGGTGGTTCCACGCTCCTCAAAACCTCCCGATCACAGGCCTTGCTGCCAGATGTAGTTTATCGTCATCCCCAGGAATGACATTAAGTGAAGTATTAATAAATATTACAGTGGAATATGCTAATGAGAAAATATCTTTTACTTGTTTCTGCTATCATAAAATTGCAAGCATAGTCTTCTCTCTTTTCTGACATTTAATTTTCTAGATGCTTCAACAAATAAATGGTAGAATTCAAATGGAAATATATTGAACCTTTCATCAATGGCTGCATCTTTTAACATTGACCATGTTTTCTTTTCATATTGATTTGTGCAGTAATCAAGTGAGAAACCGTCTTCATGCAGATAGACTGCAGGGATTCTCAACTGGGGGGAGAATTCTCCCGAGGGGGAATTTCAGGGTTTTGGAGTGGGGATGATTTTTTTTTTTACTTGTTTTTTATCTAAAGAATTTGGAGCCCATCATGAGTGTAAAAGAAAAACAGTCTCCTATAGATACTAATATGGAAAAGAATGAAGATATATTTATAAATTTCATATATATATATATATATATATATATATATATATATATATATACACACACACACTCATTTTGGAGGGGTTTTTTCTTTGGGCTCTGAACTTGGATTCTGGACGATTGTTTTCCCCTCAATTTCATGTTCTTAGTTCTTTCTTTTTTTTTATCCCTTATTTCCCCTTGGGCATTGGTTTGTTCAATTACAAGCTGAAATACCTAAGGTTTTTACAAATGAGTATAACTATATATATATATATATATATATATGTATGTATGTATGTATGTATGTATGTATGTATATATATATATTTTTTTTTTTTTTTGAAGATTTTCAATAATATCTGCACATTTTTTTTTTTAAAATCATTTCCCCTAAAGCAAAGCGGGAATGCCACACACAGGGTTACAGAGAATGAAGCTGAGACAAAAGATTGGTTATGGGGCAACTGAGGAAAGGATAAAAGCTGAACAGGGTTCAGTTGACGGTTACATTTAACTAATTCAACAGTACAAGGGGTGGGACCGAGATGCGAATCTAGTAACACACTTAAACTCATGCTTATTTGGAATGCACCTTTTGAATCAGACATTCTGAGATATGTTGAAAAGTGTGCACTCAGCAAAAACAGGTTGAGAGCCACTGTGATAGAGCATCCAAGTATTTCTCTTTAAATGCAATGTCAGTCATTATCTAATTTTTATCCTTACTCTTCTATTCCACACTCAGTAACCCCTTGTGTCTTAGTAGCTTTTCTGCCTTGCATGGGATGATATGATTAAAAAAATGTGCCAAAATTATACAGATGATTACTAAGTATAAGATGTTTGTTAATTTAGAGAAACTTGTATTTTATAGTGAAAATGTTTGTGCAGTTAGGAGAACCGTTTTATTTATATTGGTTACAATCTAAGGGAATAACTGCAAAAATTCTCCCCCTCCTCAAATTTATAGACAAATCCTAAAAATGCATTCCAAGCTTTCTTCTTAACCAATAAAAATGAACAGTTTCTTGGTCTCATCCTGTACTTTTTTGTTCTTCCTTGCCTTGAAGTCAGAAGGCTATAACCATGTGACTGTATCCCTTATGCATGTGAACACTGTTCCTACTTTTGTGAATGTTTTGCTTTATTACTGTTTTATAGTTGTTTTGCTTTTGCCTTACATTCTGGAAGGGCTCTCTCAATTATCATGTTCTTCCAAACAGGTAGGTCCTTGAACGTTGTTGTTGTTGTTGTTCAACGGTCAATCATGTCAGATCAGTGTTGGTGTCCCCCATGATTCTTTCTGCAGGTCCCTACCCCCTCTTTCTACTCTATACATAATCTTCTTAAGCATACGCTGTTCTTTAGTGAATACGATGATACAATAGTTTGTAGGTGCACCTGCCAAAATCTGGATGACCCTAACCTAGCAGATCATCTCTCCTTTGACCTCACCCTGGTGGTTCAATGGAGGAAGGACTGGCTTGTAAAACTGAATACATCAATCAAAATTAACCAGTTAAATAGTGATATGTCCCCGGAAAGGGATATATTTGTTCGAAGTAGCAAAGTGGATGTTCGCTACTATAACTGGGTAGGACAATCTAGCAGGTAACCGTAATGGACTGGTCCTCGTAGTGGTAGACAATAGGCGTAGGCAATAAGCGTCATCCTGTACCTCTACATCAGTCTGTATTTATGGCTGACACCAGCCAATCATATTACTGTGAAATAGTAAATACATTACATCAAATAGTAAATACATTAAATGCAGTGCCAAAGTCCTCCCTATCAGCTAGGTCCCTGAAGGTTAATGGCCAGTCATTAGAAGCCTATAAGATCAATACTGGCATTCCTCACGGTCCTCTCCTCATTCCTAACCTTTTCCTACTGTATATTAATGATCTGCCTAAGAGCATACTCCAAGCCTTTGTGATTATCTGTGCAGATGATACAACAGTTTACAGGTGTACCTCCAAAAATCTTCAAGACCCAAACTGAGCAGCTCATCTCTCTTCTGACTTTTTCTTATGCTCTTGCAATAATCCTCTACTTTGAGTGGCTCTTGGACCTTGTATTGTCTCATATTATTTTGCCCTGTTCTTTTTTTCTTATTGTTTCTTGAGAATTTTGTCAACCTTAACTATGGCCAATATTCTACAGTTTAATTGGTAATTTGAAATAATGTAATTTAAATTATATTAAATAATATAATTTAAATTATTTAATTAATAAAGTATTACCCTGGTTCTTGAAATAGGTAAACAAAACAGAATTTAAATGACGATTCTTCTGGAAAAAGAAGTTGGTATCACAAACCTACAGTAATATATGACATTGATTTCACGGAGGATATCGCTTTGATTGTGGAAGGAATAAATCAAATTTGTGGAGTTGAGATTGAAACAGAAAAGGTTGGCTTGTATTTCAATGTGAATAATACAGAGATGCTCCAATTCAACTCAAGACCAGGTGTATGCATTAAACAACACATTTATTAAAATCTTCTGAGATTTCAAAGACATTGTCTCTTGGAAGTGATGGTGTTGAATCAATTCAACACCATCACTTGAGAAGACCCCAGAGGTGTTGAAACAAAATGGCTATTTTTGTAGTGATTTTATAACATGTTTATGTTATAATTATTGAATGTGGATTTTTAAAAAAAAATATATTATTATTCATTTTCCATAATTTTGCTACATGCGTTTCCTATCTCACGACCTTCATCAGGCAAAGAGTGGATATTTCCATATATTATTAAAAGGAATTAATTTTCCTTATGTTTTTCAGTGTTAAACATTCTCTTTTTACGTGTGTTAGTGACTTCTTTTTAATGTGTGTGTGTGTATGCATATATATATATATATATATATATATATACATATACACACACACACACCTCCAAAGATTCATTAACAAACAAGTATACATGATGAAAAAATTGCCTAAGCTGAATAAAAACAAAATTTTATAGTCACAATCTTTGTTTTCTACATTTTAACTAATAGTCAAATTCAAGGTTTTTCTCTTGTGAGTAAATAATTTATGACAAATTTCTTTTAGGATATTGTTCCATTCTTTGAAAGCAAACTATTCTATCTCACCTAAATTTGAATGTTGTCTTTAATAAACCCTGACTTTAAGTTGTTGCCAGAAATTTTCTAGTGGATTCATGCCTGGATCATTGCAAGGTAAGCTGTTGTTTTTGACCCTGATTTTTCAGCAGTGCACTCGTAGAATTTTAGGATTGTTTTCTTGTTGGTAGGTGAAACTTCATCTTCTAAAAAGATGATTGCCTGACAGAATCTTTGAAATTTTCCATTAAAATATCATAGTAAACTTCTTTTTTCATGATTCCAATAATTTTAAACATAAGTCCATTCCATTTCTGCTGAAACACTCAGAGCATAAGATTACTACCCCCATGGTTTGGTCTTTCTCTTTTTTACAATGACATGCCTGATTATGACCAAACAATTCAATTTTAATCTCGTCATTCCATAAAGCTCAGTTCTAGAAATCGTTATCTATTTTCCAAGTAGGTTCATGTAAATTCCAATCAAGTTTTGCATTTGAGCAAAAGTATTCATCTACTAACAGTTCAGAACATGTTTAGTAAGCTTACTTTATGACATCACACATTGTTTGACAAATCAAAAACAATTTCAATACAACTTCAGGTTTCTTCTTGGATTCATTCACAATCTTTCTTTCCAGGATAATGCGACACTACCAACTTGAGTAATGGAAGCTGTTGCTCCAAAACTTATTTCAGAATTTTTGAAATGTTTTGTTGTTGAGAGATGGATTAAAGATTAACAACTCTGAAATAGACAAATTACTTATATTGTCATCCACAGAAAGACTGTTTCGCTGTATTACAGCTCATCAGTGTGGCTAGATGTCTGGTTGCCTCTAGCTAGGATTGAAACCCAATTGATGCCAATTCAGTCGGGTTTCAATTCTACCACTAAGCCATTGATATATATATATATATATATATATATAAAGGCTCAAATAATATTCGATGGTTATAATTTATTACATTGGAATCGTAATCATGATCCAAATCCTTGGACCTACAAATTCAAAAAGAAATCTATTTCTTTTTGAATTTGTAGGTCTGATAATTTGAATCTTGATTACGATTCCAATGTAATAAATTATAACCATGGAATATTAGTGTTGAGCCTTTTATATCATAATCTTACTCTGTCTTGGACATTGAGTTCTACCTGGATTCTATCCTCTTCGGAATTTACTTATATATACACACGCACAAACACACACACACACACACGTGTCTGTAACAGTGATTGGATAGCCATCCTAAGAGATATATATCTGCCTGCTTGGGTGACTAGCCAATCCCTGTTACAGACACCCGCTCAGGCACATTTGTAGTTGTTCCACACCCACAAAACCCACCTGTGGTTTATAACGCAACTATGCAGTTATAGTTTCTGTTAGAGTGCATAATCTTGTATGATCAACAGTTTGAACAAGCCCAGTACACTCAAACCCTTAGCCATAATGACTTGTCACTTTGTGCTAGTACAATCACCAATGGTTTCTGGAGAGTTCTGTCTACTCAATTTCACTCACAAGGCTTGGGTCAACTGATTTGGTTTACAGGCACTTTCTAACTGTCGCATGCTGGGATAACATCAAGAACTCTGATAAATCAACCATGGTAATATTTGAACCCATATCTCAGTCTCAAGGTCAATAATTGAAGATTCTAACCTCTGGCATATGCACACACGTGGACATTGAGGTCAGCATCCAGAGGTGACAGTCTGTTTCATTCTTAAATACAATCTTAATCCCTGAAGATTTAAAAAAAATGAAACACAGTCAACCTTAGTGTCCAGTTTTATATTTAGATACGCTCTATCCGTGATAGTGAGCCCTTTAACCCATAAATTTAGCATAACCTAAAAATATATTTTTATTATATATATATCATGTTGGCAACATATATTTCATGTTATTAGGTTGGTGCAAAAATAATGACGTAATAATGTTGTTTTTTGAGGTTAAAAATACGTCAAAAAACGTCATTATTACGTCATTATTTTTGCACCAACCTAATAGAAACATAATTACTGCATACCCAATAACTGTTAAGATAATACAATAGACCTTGCTACCCATAATGTACCATCAAGCAGCATATATAAATAGTCAAGCCAAAACACAATACATATATTGTGAAGATTGTGTTCAAGCATGATACATACTGTCAACACTCAATGTTGACATCAGTGTAAACATTATATATACACACACACACAGTGGATATAGGGATCAATACTACATGGTGACTGTCAGTTTTATGCTTCAAACCAAGAATATAGCAAATTTTGACTATATTGGTATATTTTATGCATTTCATTAATGAAAATAATTTTCTTGTATAAAGATACTTTTTTTTATGTATTTTTACATAAACAATCAAGCTGTTAGCCATTTTTTTCTACAATGAGTTCTAACTTAAAATTTTTCAATTATAATTATTACAAGAAATAAATAAAATGTATGTTACATAATACTTTTTCATTGAATAAAGTTTCTGAAATGAATTTGTAGAAATCTTCTTTTATATATTAAAAAAATATCTTTTTCCATATCTGTCTATATCTCTGAGATGACATATTATGATTATTTACATTATTCAGACTGTTATCCTCATCTTCATTGCCATTTTCACAAAGTTTTGGCCATTGTACACGCCAGCCTTCTTCAGGTGATTGGAAATGAAGAAGGCCAGGGCATACAATGGCCAAAATATTGTGAATATGGCAATGAAGATGAGGATAACAGTCCGAATAATGTAAAAAAAATTTTTCCATACTTAAAAATTAATTATTTTAATTTATTTTTAATTATTTTAAATGAAATCACTGTATGTATGTATGTTTAAAAAAAAAATGGATATCATTATTTCAAATTTCTTTGTATAAAAATTGCCAACTTTACTTTTATTGTATGAGTGTTCTAATGTCATTCAGCTTGCCTTATGAGGTGAAAATCAAAGTCTGAACTCATAGATTATTTTGTATCTCTCTCTCTCTCTCCCTCTATCTACAAAGCCAAAAGAGAAATCTTGATTCTCCTCAAAAAGGCAGAAAAAAAAGTAACAAAAAAAAAAAAAAACATGAAATCTGAATTCAGTTTTCAGGCCTTTAACTGCATCTATTTCCTGAAAACTTGGTTGGGAAAGATTAACAATCCAGGCTTGGTAGGGATGGGGGAGAATCTCGATGTTTTGATCCTAAACCCTTGCACACAAAGTCATTTGACTTTCAAACATAGAAATAAGTGTGTCTGTTTCAAGACTTCTAGGTCACTTCATAACTACAGCTCAATTGGTAGAAATGAAGTTAAGAAAAGATGACAAGTAAAAAGTACAAATAGGATGGGGAGGGGGGTGCTGAAAAGTTTCTTCTTCTGACCTACTTCCCAAAATCTAACCAAATAATCAAACATCAGACTTTTTTTTTTCTTTAGTTTCTTTCCAACACCTTAGTAACAGGTGGGGAATTAGTAAAATAAAACACAGATTATTTTTTCTTTCATCTTTCTACTTTTTTCTTTTTTTTATCACCTGTGTCATCTGAATAAATTAGCTTAGTTTTTGAGTGTTGTTACCTGTGTTTAATGTTGTTGCTGCTGCTGGTATTTTTACTTTGTGCTTTACCTCTCACTAGAGTAACTTTTACTGAAGATCCAGTGACAACAAGCCTCCTCCAAACACCCTTCAATATTTCATCATCATCATCATCATCATCATTATTATGTTGTGTTTTCTGCTTTGTATCTTGTAGAGCCACATCCAAACTAGTCCTTAGGCCCTATAGGAGAATTGTCATTTAATTGAAAGCACTTTTCTTAGTATATGGGATTGTCCTAGTAAGGCGATCTTCTGGGCAACATGTATGATGATGTTACCTGGAACACTGTTAATAAAATTGTCCATTCCTTTTTTCACGAGACTCGGAGCTCTGATTACTATTGGTACAGTCTTCATTCCTCACATCCTGTTAATCTCGATCTCCAGGTCCTTTATTTGGACAATTTCTTGATAATTTTCATGGGGCTGTTTTTCTCAGATGATACTGCTATGTCAATAAGCATACACTTCCTGAATTTCTTGTCTTTTATGATAATATCAGGTCTGTTGGCTTTTATTTCCTTGTCAGTTTGAATTGGCATGTCACAGAGGATAGTTATGTTGTTATTTTGGGTAACTGTGTCTGGTTGGTAGTCATACCATCTCTCAGTGGATTTGATTTTGTACTTCTTGCACATATGTCGCTACCTTGTTATATATATATGGGTATATTCATTTTTTGCTAGTTCCTTATTGTAATTATCTAAATACATTGACTTCTCTCATTTGTGGGGGTGGTTCTCACTTGAGATTAAGTGAAAAATAGTAATAGTAGTAGTGATAATCATGAACCCCCCCCCATCACATTCAACACATTAGCTTCAAGAAGTTCAGTTCTTAGAACTGTACAGACAGACTACTCACACACATGATTCAATTATAGTGGTGAAGGCTTGTGCAGAATCAGCAACAGATTTTAGAACTGAATACAGTGATCTGGTGAACATAGGTTTTGAATTCAGAGTTTTCCTTCTCCTAGATTGGTTGCCAACCAAGGCCCAAGAGTCACATCTGTCATACTATTTAACCCATAGCTGTAGGGAATCTGCAGTAAGTGAATCTAATCTAAACTCAGCTCTCTGGTTCACATTTGGAGTGGTTAACCATTACACCACCCATAACAATTTAATAAATTCCATCACCATTTTAAGATGTCACTTGTTTGCCTCATTTGATTTCATTTTGGCAGTTTATAGACAAAAATGAAATGGAAGTGAAAAATGCATTTTTATTGAATGATTTAAGCTGGTTGACATTTTTTTGGCAAGAATTATTTTTAATATTTGGGTAGTAGGGGCCATTTTCTCCCTCCATTCCATTGTCCTTTGTAAAAAAATAAAATAATTTTTGTTGACTGGAAGACGATGTCAGCATTTTGGCTTGTGGGCAGGGAACAAAATCAAAAGCACGTTTTATTTAAAATTGGTATTAAACTAAATTTTACCAATAAATCGTATGTGACTAATATTTGTACTTGAATTAAATGAATTGCATTAAACAATGTATAATCGTTGCATAAAATAAATACTTCTTTGTTTAAGATTATTTATTTACATAAGTGCAATTTATAAAACAGATTAGAATTTTTTATGAAATAACAAAAAACAACTTTTGTTAATCTGGGGTTTAAGAATTTACACTGTTTTTTTTATTTTGAATTTTCTTTTTAAGTACATGATAATTATCAGTTAAGCTTATCAAATATATACTAACATTAGAAAAACAATATATATATATATATATATATATATATATATATAAAGTAAAATGAGAACAAATGAAGTATAATTCCACTGTACATAACATTTAATTTAAAAGAGTGCTCAATACAAAGTAGAGCTAAATATTTTTTTATCTTAGTTTAAACTAGTTTAACATTGCCTGAAAAGACACATTTATAGTGTTGAAACATAATTGCCATAATGAGGTGATTTTTAACATGTTTCAATATCCTAAAATACACACACACACACACACACACACATATATACAGGTGTTTGGCCAAGTGGTTAGAATGTTTGCTTTCTAACCACGAGATTCAGGTTCAAATGTCACCATGGTCGATTTGTCAGAAAGGAGACTTCCTGATGTTATCGGACTGGGTGGGGAGGTCGATCCCCGCATGCTGTACCTTTGGAAAGTGCCTGAAAACCATATGACAGGTTAACCCAAACCTTGTGAGTGAAATTGGGTAGACGGAACTCTTGGGGATCATCAATAGCTGTACTAGCACAAAACCACAAGTCATTGTGACCGAGGGCGTGAGCATGCTGACCATTGATCATGCTAGATAACACACTCTCTCCCAGAAACTGTAACTAAGGTCTGCTCAGCATAGTTTCAGTATAAACCACAAGTTGGCTCTGTGGATGTTGAGCAAACACAAATGTGCCTGAGCAAGCGTCTGCAGTAGAGATTGTCTAGCTGCCCTAGTAGACGGGAATTCTCGAATATGAGTGGCCAGCTATTATCTATTATATATATATATATATATATATATATATATATATATATATATATACATACATATGCACACATTGATTGATTTCATTTATAGTATGTTTTTAAGGGTTATCAACCTTTTGTGGGTCATGGTTAGAGTTAGATCCAAAATATATTTTGGATTATAAGAATTACATTTTACAAGTGAATATAATATTAACTATTGTTTTGAGAATGACAATGATTTTTCCAGACACATATTCTGCTACTTAACCCATAGTTGGCGGGGGGAGATGGAGTCATACATTTCACAAAAGTATACAAGAGGAGGCGTATCAATAAGTTATTAATGTGACACGGTTATTGACTGAATTTTGATCTGCCATTTTCTTTGTATAATATTCAATGTTCAATATGTGACTAATATTTGTGTTTGAATTAAATGAATGACATTAAATAATCTATAATTGTTACATAAAATAAATACTTTTTCATGCCTCTTTATTTGCACAAATGGCTGGTAAATTTTAATGCCTCCAAAACAAAACTGCTCTCCTTTACTCACCACAGAGAACCCTCCCTGCCTCCTATCAATATGGCTGGTGCCCAATTCTACAAGATCACCTCTCTGCAACTGCTTGGTCTCATACTGTTTGCGATGGAACAAATACATTATATCAATAGCTTCGTCTACAGCAAGGAAAGTTGGTTCTCTATGTCACACCAGAAAGTTTTCCTCACCTGATTCCATCCTTCAAATCTATAAATCAACCATTCACCATTGCATGGAATATTACTGTCATATATGGTCTGGATTCCCCCACTGTTTGTCTGAAGGTCCTTGGCAGAATCCAGAGACAGATATGCAATGTGATAGGTCCTGATCTGGCATCTCGTCTGCAGTCGCTTTCTCACAGTTCCCAAACTGCATGAATTTAAGTGTGCTTAGGTTGGCATCTCAGTCCCACCCTTTCCCTCTTAAAACAATTAAATGTAGCTGTCTCTTTTACAGCTTCTTGTTTTGCACTTCCCATCTGTGAAACTTCCTTCCTCTTACTTGCTTCCCTGATGGCTATAGTATTCAAATATTCCAATGTAATGTCAATCGACATCTTCTAATTTCTTGATCTAGTTCCCCATCCTTCTCTTTATTCTGCCCTCAAATACACCTCTCTACACTTGTTCTCACTCTCTATAACCCCTTGCGTGATAGTGGCACTTATGCCTTGCTTGGGGTGAAATGCTTAAAAAAATTTGAAAGTCCAAGATTTTGTCATAAAAAAATTTATTTTCATTGTTTATTAAATATCTTACGTTTATACCTGAACATGTTTATTTACCAACTGACTGCAAAATTGAGCTTTTTCTTCTTTTTTTTTCCTTTTGTGAAATGTGTGCAATAAGCATTGAAATAAAAGTATACTAAGTGGCAAATAAAGAGTTTGGGAAAACAGTAAAGTACAGGGTGCGATGGATAAATTGTCGTCTAAATTATGCAAAAATGAAAGTAACATTGACATCTCATTCTAACATATAAATACAGAAAAAATATCTTGAAATACTAAAGAGTAGATTTATACAATAAAATCGCCATTGGCTTCAGCCAAGGCCTCCAGATGACTTTGGAATCTCCTGCAACAGTCTCCTTGTTTAAGTTGGTGAATGCTCCCATAATCCATGCTGTCAGTTCATCTTTGGTGTTAAAAGGAATTTTGTTGGTCTCTCACTCAACTGTGCCCCACACATAATAATCAGAGGGGATGCAATCTGGGGAGTTATGTGGCCATTGATGTGGTCACAGAAATTGTCTAACAGCCATGACTGGGTTATCCTGCTTGTATGGTCCAGGGTCCTGTTGCCAGACATAGGGCCTTCTAGCAGCCACCCTCTTGACTAAAGGTATCTCTACCTTGTCACTTGATGTAGACCTCTGTATTGAGTTTGAGACCCTCACCAACAAATTCAAGAGTTCTTTTCTTATCAGAACAATCAGAGTTTTCCAAGCTGCTGTACCTTCATAATCACCATTTAGACTCATCCAACTCTTTCCGAATCCTCAGCACTGTCCTCAGATCAACACCCAAACACTCTGAAATGTTTGTATTGGAGGCTCCAGTGCCAAGCTGTACAGCATATCGTTTCACAATTTCTGGCAAAGTGAATTCTGTCATGGTTTTCTTTTTCTCACAGATGGTGCCCAACTGGCCCTACTACACTGTGCAGTTGACAAAATCTAAAACAATTTGCTGCATGGAATTAAAAATATGAAATGGCAACAATTTACCCATCACATCCTGTATATCTGTATGTATGTGTGTGTGAGTTAGATGTTTTTTATTATGTCAAACAAATAATAAGTTGTATAATAAAACTTCACACCTCCAAATAAGTTATTGTAAATATTTCTCATAAAACCTAAGATAAAATTCACATATGACTCATATAAATAAATTCTGAAATATTTACCCACATTGGGTTATTAATAAAAACTGTGCAGTCAACAAAATAAAAAAACAAACAACACTCATGCATGAAATTAAAAATATAAGATGGCGACAATTTACACATCGCACTATGTAAGTAAAAAATTTTTTGTTTTTATGCTGGTTATTTATTGACGTATTTTGAACTTGTAAAATATTTAATGTTGATTTTGATAATTAGGATATTTTTTATGCTGAAGAAATTTCTTTCTTATGAATAACAAACATTCAGGAGAAATAACTTTTTAGTTTATGCATTACTATTTAATTAAATCTATTTCTTTGGGATCCATCTTTATCCATGTGTCTCTGGGATCTGGTCCCCTTATGCACACACAACTGGGACCTGGACTCCATATGCACACACAACTGGGATCTGGTCCCCTTATGCACACACAACTGGGATCTGGTCCCCTTATGCACACACAGCTGGGATCTTGTCTCTTTATGCCAACCCTATGAATGATATCGACTTTTATACTTCATTTTAATACTTCTTGTATTGAGCAATGATGCATCAAGGCTTCCATATTTGTAGAGTAAAAATATGGCTTAAGAAACTTGTTTTACTGCCTTTTGTACAAAAGTGATTTGCTCACTTAACCACATTTAGAGTGTAAACAAATTTGATATCATATAATCGATCACTATTATAGTTTACATTTAATACCGTAATACTAATATAATACTAATATAATATTTGAGTTCTGCACTTAAATTCATGAAGTCAAAGAACCAAGGTGGAAAACCTATTAGAGAACAATTCCCATGAAAATTTTTTTGAAGATATACAGGGAAGTCACATGACATTGGTGAGAAAGTGACTGAATTCGAGATGCCAGATCAGTACCAATAAGATTACAGACCTTTCCTTTGGATTTTCTCAAGAATCTTGAGATATTTTGCAGGAGCACCAGACTAGATATGCAACAATATAAAATGTATGAAGAAATGGTAGATTCATAAATGTTCAAGATATTAGGTTGGTGCAAAAATAATGTCGTTTTTTTTTTTTTAACGTTAAAAAATACGTCAAAAACGACATTATTTTTGCACCAACCTAATAGATTCTGATGAGAAAAATTGTCAAGCACAGTGAACCCACTTTCCTAGGTGCAGACCTAGCAATGGTTTACAGGCATGGCTGCACTAATTGCTTTCCATGACCAGAACATCTATATTGATAGGGTCACATTTGTCTATGTGAACTTCCATACTTGTGACTCCTCAACCTCTGAAGAGCTTTCAGTCAACCATCTTGTTTTTTCCATGGGCAGCAATTGGATATGTTCATCAGCAAATGTGAATGACCTGTATCCACGAATGGCAGTACGTTTCCTCCCCATCAATGTGTACGTTGATTATGGGGAGTGTCTATTTCATGATTTGCAGGGAAGAGAGACTTACACTGACACATTGACTTGTTACCCAGACAATCTTGTGAAAGGTACCATAGCTCTTGGCACCTATGGCAGCGGTAGCAACGTGCCTGAGTTGCTTGACCTTCTGGAGGCAGTCCCTTGCCATGTGGTTTCGGCCATTACATCTGTAGCAATTAATTCTTGCAGTAGGTCCCACAGTTGGGAGCACATGTTCACTTTGGGTGGGCTTTGCAGATGATACCACCAGTTCCTCTTCCGACTGACTCGGGCTTTTAGCTGGTCGATTCATAGGTCATCCATTCTGGATATTGCTCGCAAAACATATTGCTCATCCGACAATTTTGTTATGAAAGTGCACCCCAGCATCCAGTCATTCATGCTCCCAAACAGCACAGAAAGTTTCCATAATTCAGCCAGATATATGTCAACCATTTCACTGAGAAATAGTCAGCACCCAAAACATTTTTGATATGCCATAAACAGGTCCATTCTTAAGGCTATATAAAGAGGCTGTTTTATCTTGGTAAAGTCATTTTTTTTTTTTTTTTTTTTTTTTTTTACCTCTTTAATTTAATGGTACAGTGTAGGCACACCTCGACAGCCTCAAAGGAATGACTGTTGCTGGCTCTTTCAATTTGCATAGTCAGCAAATAAGCTCTGCCTTCTCCACCTACTCAACAACTGATAGGCCAATGGACAAACAATTAAACTCTGGTAAGTCAAATCAGTCCATGAGTATTATGTGCAGAAATAGCTTGTTCCAAAATTGATCTAGTTGATCAAATTGCAAGTCCAAGCTCAAAGATCCAGATACAGAAAGAAGTGTTGAAATCACAAGTCCAATATTAAAAATCTCAATACATGTAAACGGTCAGAAATCCAACACACAAGCCAACAGTTATACACAAGCTGGCGGTTGAGGTAGCAAAATAAAAACGACTCTTCTAAATCGAGAACACCAACCACTTTTATCAACATAACAATTTTTTCATTGGCTGACGATTGGAAAGGACAAACAATATTAGCATATTGGAGATGCATTTATGGCAACACCTGCGACTGACTTGTTTCTATTTTGGTTATTTTGTCTTCAGCATATCGTACAGAAGGCATGTGCTCCCTTTTCTTGATAATTGACTTTCTCTTTTGCCACATTTGTCTTAATATTTTCATTGACTTCAATATTTAGAAAACTCAGTTACCTTCAATTGTAAACCTACAAATGCAGTTTGTTCCCCAAATGGACACCTTCACCCCATGATGTGTTTCAGTTCTCATCAGTGTCAGTATGAACAAAAACTGGGAAAGGCCTATAACGGTAAGTGAAATATTGTCACAGCAAAAAGAAAAAAAACAAACAAAATAAACATGAATCTTCTTTTTAAATACTAGGTTCACCCCAGAGTGTAGTCTAGAATAATGTAGGGGTTATTTGGGACATCTTTGTTGTTATTGGGTTCAACACAATGTTTAAGCTTTGTACCCACAGAATACAGTTTGTCATAAGAATGGTTATTCCCTTGACACTATGACTACTGTATACACATTTTATTCCATCAGCAATGTTTATTTACAAGATTATAAAAATTTGTGAACCAAATACACTATTTTATAAATAAATAAATTTGGAAAGAAATATTTTATTCAAAAATTTATAAAAAAATGACAAAATTATCAAAATATATATACCAACTACAATGCAATATTTATTATTTACCATTTTATAAATAACAATAAAAAGATTTTTTTTCCATAATTTTTTACAAATAACAATGAACAATAAAACAATAAAATTTGAATAAACATATCATTATTATTATTATTATATTTCACTTTTTAAAACAAGCATTGCTGAGGGAATCAAGAGGGTATATAGTAATAGCAGTGTTAAGGGAATAACTGTCCTTTTGACACACCTTATTTTTGTGGGTACTAAGGTTAAACTTTACTGGGTTCTTTATTTATAGATTTGCCCGGTGCAGGCCAGAGAAATGTAGTGGACATTTGGGACATCGTTAATAAACTAGATCTCTGCTTCAGCCAGTGAAAGACTGCCTCTCTGATCATGACTCTGTACCTCTCAATTGATGGTTTGCGATTTACCTATGCTGAATCTTGGCTCCCATCCCTCTGTACATCTCTATATCATGACAGATTATTGGTTCTTCTAGAATGCAACTTGACTATATATGCCCACAACTGTATTCTCTACCTTCCAACCAAGTGGCACTTGATACCAAAAGTTTTAATTTATTTATTTATTTTTTCTCTACTTCTGGACATTAGGCAATTACCTTGAAGCTCCTATGTATTGATTTTAAAACACCAGTTGTTTCAGACCCAGATAAAATAATTTACAGTTCACTTGGCTATATGCGTGCCCTGATCATGGTCCATTTTACAGTCTTCTTGGCTATATGTGTGCCCGGATTATGGCCCATTGTGTCAGATAATCGAAAGAGAAAATATACCAGACATTTTGTTTTCACTGAAAAATATTAAGTTATTCAGTTATCATTTGTGAATCATCATGCCCGTAAAACTTCAACTGTTCAGGTGTGTAGGCATCAATAATAAACTTGCCAATCCTGTCATTACTCTTTTTTCTTTGGAACTTTTCTTTTTTCTGCTCAGGGCAAAAATAAACTTGCAGAGAAATAAAATCATTTTTAAAAAATTTTCCCATGAATCTTGTCATCCTGTATATGAAAATAAAAAAGCTGTATGATATTAACAAAGCCATTTAAAATAGTTTCCATTGTGGTTAAGTACCTAACAAAGATTGGTTGACTAACAAGATAGTTTGCTTATTTGACCCATTTAACTTCAGTTGTGGTCATCTGCGTGTATCCTTTAAGTAAATGGAGAAATCATTTTGTCCACAAGTATGGATTACTCGTAAACAGGATTTTTTATTGACATCAGATTTTGTTCATTTACTGATAATATTCTGGTAAAGATTTTTATATTAACTTTTTTTTTTGAATTATGATACACCTGTGTCATTCAAGAGTTATTACATTTATCAATCATTTAAAACCCTTTAATAGTTTTTTCTTTTTTCATCATCATAGTACACCTCGCAATTCAATGTGTGTATTTAAAGTTTTGAGGCTACTTAACGTTCAGTGATATATAGCTAGTCTTTAAAATATCTGCCAAAAATAAAATATACTTTTCTGAAACTTTATTTGATTTAAAGTATAATTAATCTGATTTTAAAAAAAAATATTTACTTTAAATTTAAAATATCTCAGAAATGTTTTTTTTTAACCTGACAGTAGTTGTATTGACAGCCTAATGACAGGTTTAATGTTGTTCTAAGGAGACTTTATCTGTAAAAAATAATTGAACAAAGATGATGCGAGTGATTTTGTTTATATAATTTTTAAGTATTCATTAATCTTAAAAATTTAGAAAAATATTCTCCATAATCTGTCATTTTATTGAATTTTACAAATGTTAACTTTAAATTTACTATAGTCATCAGTTTTATTTTCTGATAATGTTCTGCATGCTCACCTGTACTTACAAAATTTGGCACATTTATGTACAAAAAAAAAAAACTAAAAATTATTTTAAAAATATTGCTGTTTGATGATTTGTACTAACCTTTTCCATTTATTATCAGTAAATATAGTTTTCACTTAATTATAATATCATCTAAAATGCTGAAATTAATACAGAATTTTAAAAGATTAAAAAAAAATTTTTCTTAAGAAAATGGTGTCCTTTATATATCTTATTTAAAAAAGCAATTAAAAGCTTTTTGAATTAAATAATGTCATAGTTTTATTGCATTTTCTTTTTCAGAATTCAAAGTAGATTTTTGATAAATCGTGTTTCTGTTTGACAAAAACAAATTGATGATTTAAATTCTCCAAAGACTCCTGCTTTTAACTAATATAAATATCAAGAGACTGGAATTTTAACTTCTCAAAATTTCATAAAATTAAGTCTGGATAACAGATGTAAAAAAAAAAAAAAAAAAAAAAAAAAAAAAAAAAAAAATTTCCAAGATTTTCTATAAAAAAAAAAAAAATTCTAAAATAATTTCTTTTACTTGTGAATAAGTTCTGAAAATTTTATTAAAATTCTGCAATTATTTGATTTTTGCAAGAATTTAACATGCAAAAAAAGATGCTTAATCTTTGGGCCACCCACTGACACAAGAAAAACAAGATTTTTAACAATAATTTTGAACATACTAGAAAGAATTTAAAAATTTAATAAAATAATAAAAAAAAATACTTTGATAATAATAACTTAATATTTTGATGATAAAACATTGTTTTTATTGAGTTTGGGGCCTTTTTATCATCATACTATGCTCCTTTTTAGAAAGATTTTTGAAGGTCCTTAATATACAGAGTGTGATGGATAAATTATCATCTAAAGTACGCAAAAGTGAAAATAACATTTACATCACATTTTAACAGATATATGTACCAAAATTATACGAAAATATTGAGAAATACTAAAGAGTAAATTTATTCAATAAAATCGCTATTGTCTTCAATTTGCTGCTATAATCCTTGCCTTCTGTTAATCTTTGGTGTTAAAAGAAATTTTGTTGCTCTCTTACTCAACTGTGCCCCACACATAATAATCAGAGGGGTTGCAGTCTGGGGAGTTACATGGCCACTGATGTGGTTACAAAAATTGTCTGACAGTCATGACTGGGTTATCCTGCTTGTATAGCATGGTGCAGAGTCCTGTTGCCAAATATAGGGTCTTCCAGCAGTCACCCTCTTGACACAGGGCAAAACTACATTCTCAAAGCACTTGATGTATTCCTCTGTGTTGAGACCAAGGCCCTCACCAACTAATTGAGGAGTTTTTTTTCTTATCAGAATGATCAGATTTTTTCTGAGCTTCATAATCACCATTAGACTCATCCAACTCTTTCTGAATCCTCTGCACTGTCCTCAGATCGACACCCAAACACTGAAATGTTTGTATTGGAGGCTCCAGTGCCAAGCAGTACAGCATGCTGTTTCCAAATTTCTGGCAGAGTGAATTGTATTATGGCACTCTTTTTCTCACAGATGGTACCCAACTGACCCTACTATACTGAGCTGTCGACAAAATCAAAAACAAACAATGAAATTGAAAACGTAAAATGGCAGCAATTTACTCATCACACCCTGTATATGTATTTACATATGTGGGAGTGAGTGAGTGAGTTAGCTGTCTTTCAGTATGTCAAACAACTATTAAGTTGTATAATAAAACCTCACACCTCCAAATAAGTTATTGTAAATATTTCTCATAAAAACTAAGATGAAATTCACATGTGAATCATGTAAATATATTCTGAAATATTTATTTATTGGGTTATTAATAAAAATTTTATTGTGAAAAAATCTGACTTGTATAATGTCACATATCCATTTTATATATATATATATATATATATATATATATATATATATATATATATCTCATTTTTTGCAGATTGTACACACTACCCAGCCCAAAAATATTTTCACACTATGAAATGTTCTAAAACCTTTGAAATAACAAGTCTTTTAAACATAAATCATATGATTCTTTCATTTTCAGTCTTTGTTTTTTGGGGTTTTTTTAATCTCAAACTGACAAAAATGAGTAAAAAAACAAACAAAAAAACCCCCAAAAAACTTGACATTTATTAACAATCAAAATGTGTTAACAGCTTTGTACAACAACAATATCTACCCACTTGGGATGGCTCCAGATTTAATTTTCCAATACTTCTCCAGAACAAAACTCCATTGTTCAAACACACAGGCCAATTTTCAACTTAAAAGAATTCTGATACTTTAATTGGAGTAGAACCTATATATATATGATACTTGGTGGAAAGTGCTCAATATCTGTGATGGAGGTAACATTTTCAGTTGTATGGATACTAGTTTGAAACCCAGATTTTCAAACTGATATACAACTGAGTGTATCTTGGTTTCAACCTTATGGCAACCTCAGGTGATTTTTAGCAAATGACTTTTTAACACTTTTCTTTCTTTTTTTTTTTTCTCTCCAGACTAAAGAATGCTACAAAAAATAAAAAATAAACAAATGCACGATGTTGGGTGTAATAGAAAGGGAGGAGGAGGATGTGAAGAAGAAGGGGGAAGAGGAGAAAAGCAAGTGTATTGTAAATGTATTGGTGGGGTGGGGGGTAAATTACTTTCTTTTTTTTTTTTTTATCCAGCCTACTATGTACTTAAGGAAATATTTTCTGATATGTAAGCAAGGCTTTAAGATTTTTAAGCTTTCCCTACAGCCATATTCATTAATTCTTTCAACATCCTTAGATTTGTTGTTTTGTCAAGCATTTTTCAGTGCACATATTATTAATAGCATCCTTATTTATGTTTTTATGACATTTGTTTTCCAAGGCAATGTATTGTTTTTATTCAAGGGTTATTTCAGACTAGCACCTTAATCTTTATTGTATCACCCCCACCCCTGATATGCATCTGGAAATTTTTATACAGGACCTTTTTGTTTTAACCCAATAGTACCCATTGTAAAATACAGTACTAATTACAAAAACTAAAATTAAATTCTGATATTATAGGTTTCTGAAAATATCCAGTATTAATCATAGGTTTCTATCTATAACCTGTTAATGTCCACTGCCCTATTTTTGGGATAGTCGGCATTGATGGATAAATTTCAGGCTATGATTATATGATGTTAATATTCTCAGTGGTTGGGTATGAGGCACGAAATATTAAACAGAAAATAATCCATGAAACTATCATGCTGTAAGTAAAATAAAATATAAGTAATAAGTTATTTATTTAGTATTTTTTACTTAATTTCTTCCTTTTTTTTCCCCCAAATATCCGTCCACCAAAAAAGATCTTAATGTTTCAGACAAGAAAATAAAAAATATTCCTACCTCTATTCTATGTTACATTTGCATCCATATTTCATTTTTTTTTTTTTTTTTTATCCTTTCACCATAAGCAAGGCAATAAAGCCACTAAGATGATGAAAAAAAAACACTATGAAGGAGAGAGAACAATAAAAGAACATGAATTAAGAAAACAAGACATCAATAACCTTCATGGACAAAAAAAACAAAAAACAGCTATTATTAACAATATTTTGTAATTGCTATAATTATTCAAACTTTTTCATAGTTCTCTGTTGCTTTATTTTTACTCATACCATATCAAGGGAAAGCTTATTTGAAATTATTTCATAATCATTGTTTTTCATGTACAAAAGTCAAAGAAACTTTCAGAGCAATTCAAAATTTAAAAGATTGCATCAAGCCTTTATCAATCTACTTTAATTTCAGCAATTTTTTTGACACTTGTACCCAGAATGCTGTCTTTGAGGTCAACGTTCTAAACAGGTTTCTAGTTATGTCACTTTTTCACGCATTCTCTAGACTTGATATATTTTCTAATGTAATCTCACAATTACATCTTTGTTTTCATTTGTTTTTACAAGTGTGAACTGTCTGCTTGTGTTTAAAAGAAAAATACATTAAGATGACATTCAGGTGACTAGTGTTTAAACATTCAAAGAGAAAAAAAAAGCCTATTTTTGGCCTCGTCACTTTTGCTTATCTCCGAATGAAACTGTTCTCTATTTTTTAGAACTTTCTACTTTCTGGTTTTGAAACCAAGATATTCACTGTCGACCGATTTGGTTAATTTAACATTAGATTTTTTTTTTTTTTTTTTTAAAAAAAACAAACTTTGCCATGGGAAACAATGGGTGTTGTTTGAATATACAGGAAAACTTCAAGATGAAAAGAGTTGATATTCCATTCTTTATCTTTGGTTGAAACTCAAGCCAAACAAAAGGGAAAAAAACTTTCGTTTGTGATCTCTAATGATTTATCAGCCACGAGGTCTGATATTCATAAATAATGAGAAGTTTTAATAAGTGTATGTATGTATGTATGTATGTACATATATATATATATATATATATATATATATATATATATATATATGAAAAACTTGGTAATCCCTATGGGTAGTCCCAAGGTGGATGAAATTTTCATTTCATTTTTCGTTTCATTTTTTTTAGAAGTGCTATCTGATGATCCGGCATCCTTTAAAAGGGCTCTGGTGAAATAAATTATTATAATGGAACCTTAAAGTGTTCTGTTTTTCTTTAATATCTATCTATCTATCTATCTATATATATATATATATATATATATATATATATATAGTGTGTGTGTGTGGGAATAAAAAGAAAAGAAAATATCATCTTAAGCAATACATTTTGTCCTCTGATGGACTTCATCAAAGCAGATATAAGGATTTTATTTTGAAACAAATATTTTATAAACAAAAGTAAAAATGTTATTTTTTCAGAATTTTTAAATTTAACAACACAATATACAACAGGCTAACTGAAAAGTCAAGATAAATTATGGAAGATGCTAAGTGATATAATTTAATGCCTAATAAACAGAAATGAGTAAATTATGTTACATTTTTTTTTTTTTTTTTTTTATAATTTGATTATTATTTATATTATTGGTATATGGTTCTGTTGTTCATATTTCAGTTTCTCAAATAGTGCAACATCAGAGAACTGCCTCATGAATTTACAACCTGTATTTGCTATTCCACAACCATTATCATCACATAGTAATTCTTCCATGTCAACATAACAGAATATCATCTTTGATGGTGAATATCTTTGTTTAAATTTCCTTATAACCACTCTGAAGATAGCTCATGTGAGCTGAAAGCTTAGTTTAAGGAAAAGCTTAATGAAAATGTTCGACAGTTTTTGTCTTTATTTTCACCTGAAATTAAAGCAACCATACAAAGTTTACAACGGCTCATGATCAAACATAATAGGCATTCACTGTATTTTATATTTAACAATATATGTTTAAATAATATCTATATATAATATATATATATATATATATATATATATATATAGGGGGAAAAATGACTAAATGGAAAAGTTTTCATGTGATGTGTTTCATTCTTTAGAACTTTATTCAACTAAATTTGTTATGTCGGCGTGATTACATATGTGCACAAATGAGGAATGCTGTGAAGTTTTAAAAAAAATTGTTATATACAATCTATCCGATTTTATTTAGATTCTTTTTCTTTCCATCACTTTTGTCATTAGATACCCCCCCCACTCTGATAATAGAAGAAGGTGAAATGTCCTAAGAGCCATTCCTGGCAGATCTTGATATAATGACAAGCCATTATATTACTTCTTGCCCTTGAAACAATGTTTACAACTGTTGTGTTCATCATGTCTTGATTTATGTTGGTGAATTATGTTATGTACTGAAGACAAATTGTGTCTGGTACAAAATAATCGTTCTGTAATCAGGTGGATATGTAGTGTCAAGCCTGCTGACAAGGATTGTCATTGTACATCTTTCTTTTGGGTTTGTCGTTGGCCATCCAAAGATGACAAGAGTTTAGACATGTATAATGAAACAATCCATGGCTGAATCCATGTACTTGGTTGATTCATTAAGGAAATTTGTGACAAAGGATGAACCAAGAAAACTTGGAGAGAATATGTTGATAATAACCAAGAAAATAGAGTTGAAAGATGACATGACTCTCAATAGTCACCTAGAGAAGCAGAGTGAAGTCATCTTGTAAAACGTCCAACCTTTGTATCACAGTTCCGTCCTAATTAGTCAAACTGTTCTTGAGCTATTTTCTAAATGCATCAAAAAAAAGCATACCCGCTCGGCCCGGTGGTTAGGATCAAAGTGTAGTATCTGTGCTTTGTGAGCTGCCGGGTCGGGTGTCTGTCGAACTCTCTGCTTGCAGGGAGGAACCCTGACGAAGCTCCGCCGAAGGGTAGGGTTTCGTTGGGGGAGGTTGACGGAACTGGCCCCCCTCGGTGGGGTTTGGATGGTTATTTATTTTTGGCTGGGCCTACGGGCTCGGAGATACCCACATTAAAAAGGTCTTGTGCCACATTCAATCCTCGTGGGTGGATTGATAAATACCATCTAGACATTACAGATTCAATACATGGTCACTTTTCTCTGGTTGAATAGAAATTGATACTTTACTAGAAATTTATTAAAGCCATAAAGCCAGAAGTATGGAGCATTAAATGAGAATCTAACACACAGCATTGATTAATTGACTTTCCAACCATTGTACTACCTAAAGATGCCTACCTGTCACTATGTTTAGGGTAGGTGAAAAATATTTTCCTTTTTTTGATCAGCAGCATGTTTTGGAGAACTTATATAATGCCCTACCTATGGTATCTCTTCTGAAAGTTCAAGTCCTTGGAGTTTGTTCTTGTGTTTTAAAGTATAATAATCAACAAATAGTTCAGTTATGTGCCATGCATGATACACACTTAGGCGATCATGTATCTTTCGATACATGACTGACAAGGCAGATTTTTTTCTCTCAGTAAGTAGACCAGTTGCCATCCAAGGCTATAGAACCCAGTCTGTCCTGCTATTTACTCACAGCTGGAGGGAGAAGAAGAGGATTCATGCCTTTCCCAGAGGTATTAGCATATCAGTGAATATAATGGATTCGACTGGAATTCCAACTCCGCTCTCTGATTCCTAATCCATTACACCATTATGCCTCCTGGGCTATATTTTAAGAGACAATTCACCCACTTAAGCCAAGTTTGGGGCAAAACAGTAAAATGTGGTTTCATGAATTCTTTCATCAGTTTCATTAAGTTCAAGGCCAAGTTTAAAATAATGCTGCAAATTTACTAGAATCTCAAGATTTATATCTGTTATTACAATATCTAAAACAAACCCTGAATAATATTGATAATATATGATGTATAATAACTGACACTGGCTAGCTGCCCTTGATGAGGGTGAAAGGAGCCTCTCTGAGCTTTGGTTAGTAATCCTTTTAAGTGTTGGTTTCACGATAGAAAGACTTCAGATGGGAAAGAAAACTCATGAAAGTTTAACCCGGTCATTATATTGCATGTGTCTGCCGAGAGGCGTGGACTGGCTGATACTAACTGTGGTCCGGAGAGGTTAAACTCCGTGATAACACATGAGGACTGTTGTTTGGAGTTTCCGTGGCAAGTCTTTTGCACCGTTAGTTTTTTAGCGACAGATCCAAAAAGTGTGGATGGACCTACACAAACCTTTACCACTTTAAACAAATCATTGTGTTGGTGTTCTGACAACTACATCTAATTAGTTCCACACATATCCGGCTACTGCGAAAAACTCTACAAAAAATATCAACTTCATCTTGTCTCTTGGAATGTACAAACTCTCCAGGACAACAACTCAGCACCAGAAAGAAAAACAGCTCTGGTCGGATTGGAGCTAAAGAAGTACAACATTGACATAGCTGCACTGAGAAGTAAGCATCAGTATTTACATTATGCGTTGCCATAGAAAGCATCAGTATTTACATTATGCGTCGCCATATTTGTCACAACATTTCGGCCGTTGTACGCTCCGGCCTTCTTCAGGTGGTTGGAATTTCGAACTGAACCCTTTATTTCAATCTCTGGGGTAGACTGGTCTAGTTCCATGTGCCATGTTTGCACGGGATAGCGTACACACAGTCTTTAGTCATGTTCTCCTGTAGTCATGTTCTCCTGAGATCACCGCCCCCTGTGGGATCATGTTGAGATCATAGATAGGGAACACCATTGGAAAATTCGTAAACTTAATCAGCACATATGCTAGGCCACAAAAATCTCCTGAGCCGACCAAGCATAGAAATAAATACAATATGGGAACCAGTAATAAGGAGTGCCAGAGAAAAGCAATGATAACAAAGTTGCAATATGAGCTCTGGTAAAAACATGTAATGATAACAGCAAAATTGCAATATGAGCACTGGTAAAAATGGTTGCTGAAAACATTAGGTTTATAATACCCAGAAATTCATACCCAGATGTCCTCAAGGCACAGTGGATAAAGGCGTTGGTTAGATCCAGTGACAAACCCAAAGAGTGTGAGTTCAATACCCGGTTAAGGCAGTGGAGAACTTTCAGAGGGAAAATTAGCAGGAGATAACTGATAACTGACATCCATCAAACATGGTACATGGAACTAGAACAGTCTACCCCAGAGATCGAAATAAAGGGTTCAGTTCGAAATTCCAACCACCTGAAGAAGGCCGGAGCGTACAACAGCCGAAATGTTGTGACAAATATGGCGACAAAGATGAGGACAATGGTCCGCATAATGTAAATACTGTACATAATACCTCATCTCAGAAATATAGACAAGTAAGCATCAGTCGACTACATGAAACGAGAAATCAAAATAAGACATCTAACATCTGCTGCACTTGGATACAATACATTCTCCTGTACTGTTTGTGGTCTTTTGTGCAATACTGGAGCAGGTTTCAAAAGTTATGTCTGTCATAGGCATGCGGATAATTAGTTTGTAATCGTCAGAACCTCATACATTTAACTCGATGGGAGAGTCCATCAATAACAGTATAACATTTTATTTAGAGTTGGGGATCATGGACAATTGTTATGGTTTTTAATTTAGTCATCCTTCTTCTAGACTGGTTCACAGCTAGAGAACATAGTCTATCCTGCTATTTAACCAATAGCACATCATCTAATACCAAGAAATTCCAATGATGCATCATTGCATGACTTTGTTTAATCTGTGACCATATATCATCAACAGCTCAACGCAAATTTGTTTTGATGTGATTACTGTCTACTCCTAACACCAAAATCACCATTGAAATGTTGGGGACAAATATTGAATGGAAGAACAAAGATATACATGATAGCAATCCTGAATAAAAACTGAAAGATATACTGAAATAAATATTATGTATTGAAATAATATTATGTACTAGCAGTAGAGCCCAGCATTGCCCGGGGATGTAACAGTAAGAAATAGATCAAGTATCAACCATCATAAAGACTGAAAAATAAAATTGACAAAGATTATTGTTTAAGGTTGACGAACACGCATATCTTAATTAGTTTTATTTTTTTTTTTTTTTTGTTGTTGTTTTTACAAATTGGTCAAACCCAAACTCAAACAAAAACATTGTTTTCAATCGTTATGAGTCTACCAATTGAATAGAATTTTATTATAAACAATTGTCTTGTAAATGAAATTTTTAAAACATTCTGAATGTAAAAATAAAGAAAAAAGTGTGCAAGACAATAAGAAACACTACCTGCCAAAAAACAGTGAAGTTTTGTTGAAATCAGTTGAAAAATGTAGGAAATCCGATCCCATATATAAAGGAACACACACACAAACAACCTGGGTTTTATAAGTATAACTCGATATGAGTTGTCCCCCTTTCATTCTTGCAATGCCTCTTAATTGTGTTTTCAAATTGATTTTGTGCAAAAACAATTGTTTTTCCAATTTTTGGCGCTGTTAGAACCACCGCAAGGTAATTTTACGTAGTCCAGTGAAGTTTTGTTGAAATCGGTTGAAAAATGTAGGAAATCCGATCCAATATATAAACGTACAGACACACACACACACACACACACACACACACACACACACACACACACACAATCTGCGTTTTATAATAAGTAAGATTGAAATAAATATATAACATCTAAATGTGAGTACACTTCTTTTATTCATTTGTAAGCAGGATTCATATTTCCAAGTGTACACACATACAAACTTATATATTATTTCATATCTTTTCCTAAGCATATTTGTGTGTAAGTGAATGTAATGAACTCAACTGGAATTCAAACTCTGCTTTCCAATTTCTTATTTTGTTCTACTATCCCTTATATCAACTGCATATCACTTCGTCTGATTCTTATTGGCGCAAAAAGTGAATTCAGTGCATTCTAAATCCTCTATGATGCCTATAATAATAATAATAATAATAATAATAAAATACCTCTTTCAAATAGTTTCTTGGAACTGTAATTTCGGTGAACTTTTAAGAAAATTATTGAATTCTTCATTTTAGAACTTTTGCATAAATTTGAATATTTCTTTCCATCCTCACAAAATACATGGAAATGCACCTGATAGCACAAAATTTTGTTTTCCCAAAATGTCTTTAGTCGTCACTCAGTCAGTTTGTACAAAAAAAAAAAATGGAGAGAAAATAATAAAGAATATTCAGGAATACCTTTGATGCCATCAGAACTGTACCCAGCATAAAATATTAAAAACACAACTGTCTTAGGCACAACAAATATCATGTAGAAAGGTATTGAAACCATTAGTGTAGAGATTTTGCAAAATAATAATAATACTAGTGAAGCCATAGGTTTTGATGTATACACAAAGCATGTGTAAAGATATGGAATATGCAGTAAAGTCTATGAAATAACAAAAATACTTTTGATACAGTCTTTATTAATTAGTTTGACTTTCATTTTTATTTTTGATTTGCTTTTTATCTGCAAAGATGCTCAACTTAAATATCATTCTCCTTAATCAGATTAAATGAATAGAAATCTTTTTTGATAAAGTATCTTGTCTATAATTTACACCTTGTTCGTTTATGTTGCTAATTATACATCATTACTGTTTGACTTAGCTGAAGGGAATTATCTTAATTTATTGATAAAGGTAAATTTTAATAATGTCAATGTCATGTCAGCTGTCATTTGAACTGTATAGTTATGGCTTAATCTTGAAATCATGGCATGTGAGAAGACACAATAAATTTCTAGCGATTAGCACCTTCAGATTGGTTTCATGACAATATTTATTCAGCCAATCAGGTTTTCTCATTTTCACAGTGCAAAACAACCTTTTTGCACCTAGAGTTATCCACTTGCCTTATTTTAATCTTAATGATCTATGTCAAAGTTGACTCTAGCAGTAGCAGCTTTTGTTGTTAATGCATAGTTACATTAGGGAATTATGGGGGAGTGGTTTATTCATCTACTAATCTACCTACTTGTTCTATTCTCTGTCAACTGTTATGGGCACATTTTTTGCAAAGGCATTTGTTAATGAAATAAATCATAGGGAAAAGTGGATTCATGCCTGAAATGAACATAAGCAGTCTGCGTTTGTAATTATGATGTGCAGAGAATAGAATCTGCAAATTGAGTTCAAATTCTAATTTAGTTCGTTGCATTTAGTTTGCACTAATGCCCTTAGAAAAGGTATCAAGCCATCTCTTGCCAATACTCTAGCTGTTGGTTAAATAGTAGGATAATCTAATCTCTCTAGCCTTGATTGGCAACTACTAAGAGAAAAACCAATCTGAATTCCAAACTCATGGCAATTCACAGATATGAAAGGAAGAGGAATCTGAAGAACTATAACTGCTTATGTCCTGAAAGGAACATGGCATTAAAAAAAAAAAAATTGAAAAGAATAAATTTTTAAAAAATGCCCCCACTTTTCCTGTGATGCTCTCAAGCATCAAATGAATTCAAGATATTCACTAAGTTTACCTTTGTCTGGTGCATATCCCTAAATAGGGGACATGTGTGATGTCTCTTACAATTTATGACTGATTAGGCAGAAAATTTTACTACAGCCAGCTGTCGTTTCTTTCTGCAGTATACTAGTTGCCAACCAAGGCTATAGAGTTCCATTCTGTCCTGCTATTCAACCCATAGATGAGGAGGAGAAGAAATGGATTCTGTGCAAAAATTGATTGAATGCACACACAGGAAAAGAAAGGCAGGGGAAATAAAAGGTAGTACGAGTCCAATAGGTTCACTAGGCAAAACAAATCCACACTTCTCTCCTTGTCTCAATCTCCAATACGCCACTCCCTGTCAGAAATGAAAAGTGAACTGTTGTTGAACGAGCATACCATGCTTTTATGCACCTGACCCAGCCATCACTCAGCCAATGAGCGCCCAGAACCAGCCAATAAAAATGGCTATAAGCGACACCACCACTTCTATCAGCACAAAGTGCTTCTTAAATGAATATAATAAACCTGACTGGAATTCAAACTTGGCTCTGATTTCTCTTTCCCAATTGTTCATTACACAACAATGTACATATTTGTAATAATAATAATAATATTATATTCACTATTTTATTAGATGAAACATTGTCAAGCATTATTTCTTATTGACTAGGATTTCTTTCATCTTAATGACTTTATTTCCATGAGTAATAATAGTAGTATTAGTAATAATATTATGTTGAATTTTAAGTAGATGAAGCATTGTCATCCATGATTAAATGTTGATTAGTATTTCTTTAATTGCTTTATTTCCACTTGTATTAGTTGTCATAATTGTCTGGAATTTTGTAAGATGATGCATTGTCTACCATCATTCCTTTTTACTAGGATTTCTTTTCATCTTCATTTCAACTGCTTTTTATCTAGTAGTATTAGTAATAATATTATCTTGAATTTTTATTAGATGAACAATTGTCAGTCATTATTAATATTTGACTAGAAATTTTTAATCTGAATTTTTATTGCCCATCTCTTCAACTATTCCAACTATGGCCACAAGTAAATAATAGAGAGATAAGGAATAAACTTTTCAAGGCAAGATTAGCAATTTTCTCCTCAGATTTACTGTACATATTAATTTTTAACCATCCAACCAAACCAAGTGAAATGGGGAAATCTAAGCAGCTTCTAACCATTTTGATTATGGAAGCTTTCAGTGTTCAGTTCAGTCAGACTGTTACCTTCTTTCCAGGTTTGTTTTGTTTTTTTTTTTACTATGTCATATTGTTTATTTAGTAATAATTGCAGTAATATTGTTTTTTTTTTTTTTGTGATTCTGAAATTAAATTTATATTGAATTTTTGTCATTTTCTTGTTTATTTTATTGCACCAATCTCTGCTAATCACATCTTTCATGACAGTGTAAATACTAGAATTATCTTGTCAGTTTTGGAATATCATTTCTTTTTCTTGCATCTTATGTTGTGTTTTCTGTTTCTTATCTACTTTTCTCTGTCTGTTCTGATAAGACTTTGTTCTGGTTTGTATTTCCTGGATTTTCATAGAAAGTGAGAAGAAATCTCTATCAATTGTAAGAAGGCTATGTATGGTTTTCAGCAAAACAGACAGCCTCCAAGCTGGAGATGTCAAAATCAAGAAAGTACAAAAATTTAGATATCTGTGAAGGATTTTAACAGAGGACAGAAAATGCAAAACTGAAATATGAGGGCACATTTGAATAGTGAAAGATGCTTTCCAAAAGCTAAGTAAAGTATTAAAAAACAGGAAATTTTGTTAGGAATAAAGAAAAGAGTGCTGAAAGGCTGTGTAATATCAATTCTCCAATAGGGCAGTGAATGCTGGACAATCACTTTATAGATGAAAAAAACTTGAAAGCAACTGAAATGTGGTTCAACAGAATGATGCTGAGAATATCATGTACTGAACATTTGAATAACAAGGAGGTTTTAAGGAAAATGGGAATATAAAGGATACTTATATTTTGAATCAGGAAGAAAGGGTTGAAATTTCTAGGATATAATGAGGAAGGAGGTCTTGGAGAATTTAACACTTACAAGACATAATGAAGACAAAAGGGACAAAGGGGAAACAGTGAACTACCTACCCCCTGACAAACTTGTGCAAAAGGGAGTGTGAAGGATAGTGAACTACAATGGATAGGAGGCTGTGGAGAGCCATGATTGCCCATGTCTTGAAGGAACATGGAACATAAATGATGATGATTCAGACAAAGGGAAAATATCTTCATTTCTGTATTTTATCACATTTCAGATAGTTTGTTATTTTTACCTTTCCTCAATTGTAATATTGTTTTGGTGGTCATTAAAAATTTGTCAAGATTTTCTTTTTCATCTCTGCAATAAAGAAAAAGAAAGTTTAACAATGTCAGGGAACTAAGTGAAAAAATTTCAGGTGAGCCTTGCGAAAAGCTATCTATTTGAAATGTTCCTCCATTGGCCTGTGATATGAAGAAATTTCAGGTGAGCCTTGAGAAAAGCTATCTATTTGAAATGCTCCTCCATTGGCCTGTAATATGAAGAAATTTCAGTTGAGCCGTGGGAAAAGCCATCTATTTGAAATGCCCCACCATTGGCCAGTGATATGAAGACTTTAATGGCCCAAAATAATTTTCCTTCCCAATGTTAAACATCAGTTTGCTTATAAATTCTTTTTCGTTTAAAAAATAATTTATGAGGCTATAATCACTTCACAGGTTCTCCATATGTCTTTTGAACTCCGTCCCATATAATTTTTAGCAGCATTTGCCTCTCAAGTTTTCTTCAGAAGTTCCTTAATACGTAGATCATTGAAACTATGCTTTTATCTCTTATATTCATCACTACAATTCTTTGGCATTTGGTCCCTTAAAATTAATCTCCTTTCACCTCCCAGGCTCTCCAATGCAGTTACTTGGTATTTGGTCCCCTAAAACTGTGAGGCTCTTTGCACCAATTTGTTAGACTCTGCCATTTAAAATCATTACATTGTCGTATTTTTATCGAGGAGATAACAAACAAAAGATTTGACAGCTTTTAAACATAACTGAAATAAACAGACACCTGAGGAAGAACAGAATTTATTAGATTAAATATTAAAGCTGAGGACAGTAGTGTTCTTAAATACAATAGTATTCTTTTTTATTAAATACTGTGAATTGTATTCTTTTGTCATTGCCTTTATAATGATATTTTGACTGTATTTCTTTAAATTCCAAAGTGATGTGGATTTTGATGCTCAAAAAAATAAAACCTTCACAAATTCCTCCCACAACAGAAAATGTGGTTACATCAGTATTTTACAAATTCACTGTGAAAATCAAGTTTTTTTTTTCTCTCCTTGTCTGCAGAAGTCTCTCTCGTGTGTAACTCTAGAACATCTCCCACAATTGATGGAAGATATTATAAACCTGAAGAATAAGAAACGAGAAAGATATACCCAATAAGGATGAGGATAATGGCCTTTAACAGTTCACAGAATAATACCAAAGAGCGTATCTGCAAAGGAAATATAGTGATAAAAATAACAAAGATGATGATATTACACTATTTACATTATTCGGACTATTGTCCTCATTGTGGTCGCCATATTTATTACAACATTTCGTCCGTTTTACGCTCCGGCCTTCTTCAGGTGGTTGGAATGTTGAACTGAACCCTTTATTTCGCTCACTGGGGTAGACTGTTCTAGTTTGGTGTGCCATGTTTAATGGATGTCACTTATCAGTTATCTCCTGTTAATTTCTCCTCTCCAAGTTCTCCACCGCCTTAACTGGGTATTGAACTCTCACTGTATCTAACTAACACCTTTATCCACTGTGCCATGTGTCCTTGAGAAATATAGACAGAATGATGATATTAGTTTTTATAACTAATGATAATCATGGCTTGTCACAGAATTGCATATAGCTCTGTCAGGACTTCATTGAACAATGTTTGGTTACATTGATGCTACCACACACAAACTTAGTCTGATGAGACCCTTAAGGACAAAATGTGTCACACAAAAATTTTTTCGACTTTGTCATACATCTTTCCCCCAAAATTGTTCTTGATATGTAAAAATTTATATATCATTATGCCATACAACTCTATAAAACATAGGCTGAGGATGTTGGCCTAAACAGCTTAGGGAATAAATAATAATAATGATGATGCCTTTTATTGCAGTAATTTTCATCTGAAACTTTCTTGGTTATTACCTTGTTAAGCTACTTAGTATAGTTTTATTTTTAACCTTTCATATTTGACTGAAAGATTAAAAACAAAAATATGTCCTTTGGATTGGGAGTGTGCCTCGTATTATCTGTTCTGTACAAAATAATAAAAAAAATCCATATATCCTACAAGAACTGATCAACAACTTATCGCTTTCATATTGATCATATCTATTCAAATGTGAAAATGTTCATTTTGATGGCTGCTTCCTGTTTAGTGATGGTTACAATGCAAAAAAGGTAGGTAATTATTAATATTTTAGAATATATGAATGAGAAACTGACATGATAAACATTGTTGTTGATATAATCAACTTCTTTATATATAGATATCTGAATGTCTGTGCATACTTTTATATACACATATACACACACACATATATACATATATATATATACATACACACACAAATGGTATAGCAGATAAAGTCAAATGATGGCATCATGTAGGGTACAGATTCAATTCCTCTCAGAGGACACTATATTTTCTATGAAATTTCTTGGGCATTCAAGCTGGTAAATGTGACTAATACTCTTTATTATAAACAGAGCATTTATTGAATAATTGTATAGATAAAAATAACATATAAACAGTGTGGGGCAGGTGATAGCAGTAATACACACAATTTGATAAATAAAAGTGACGTATCTATTTCAAATACAAACTATCCACTATTATATTGTTTGAATTAATATAAATAACAGATTATTAATAAAAATCCATTTTCTCACACATATACATACATACATATATATATATACATATATATATATATATAGATCCAGGTAGGATGAGAACAAATAAAGTACACTTCCAAAGTTAGTAACACATGTTTTTGTTGTAATATCCTTATATATATATATATATATATATATATATATATATATATATATATATATATATATATATATATTTATTTATTTAAAAAAAAAAAAATTTATAACATAAATATGTTATAAAATCACTACAAAAATAGCCATTGGCTATTTTTGTAGTGATTTTATAACATATTTATGTTATAAATTTTTTTTTTTTTTAAATAAATAAATAATTATATCTGCTCTACTCTGTATTGAGCACTCTTTTAAGAATAGTAATTGTTGGTTATTGGAATTCATTCCATATACACCAATTATATATTTGGGTGTATATATATATATATATATATGTGTGTGTGTGTGTGAATATTGTGTATATTCAGTAACATATTCTTAATTGGACTGTTACATAACTTTGAGCACTGTATTTATTAGGTTGGTGCAAAAATAATGTCGTTTTCTCACATAGTAACATATGTGAGAAAACAACATTTTGCACCAACCTAATATAACACCTGAGAAAAAAAGAAATTTATATGTATGTGCAAGTATATGTATATTTTTATCATACCCATATATATATATATATATACACACACACACACACACACACAGTGTTAATTTTTTAATTAGTATTCCTTTCATCTTAATTTCAGTTGTTTTTTCTTGCAATTTTTTCAAACTGTTGAATATTATTGATCAGAAACAAGTTTGACATGACTTATTCACATTTCCATTTGCTTATTAATGGTCATAGAATGATGGTCTGAATGACGGTCATAGAATGATAAAAAACAACTGAAAATAAAATGAAACAAATATTTGTTGAAAATTTACTAGTAACTGACCAAGCTTTTTATAAAGTTAGCCTGATGCTTACTAGCTTCACGTTTGAGATATAAATCAAATTGCTGGTTACCCTGATATCCTTACCATTTTCTTTGACTTTATAAGTATTGGCTAATGTTACCTGTACTCTTCCATATCTCACCTGTATTTATATTTCTCTAAAGAGAGACCTTTCTATTGCACTTGGGTCAAACTGACATTACTCTACTCAGTGTGGGTGAACTGATTTTGAAACTAGGGTTAGTAGTTTTGCTTCACATTACTTAATATGACTACTTATAATCCATATCCTCCTAATGTCAGTTTAAACTGACACGTTTTCTTTCTTTTTTCCATATATCTTGACTATAGTTATGAAGTATAATTTTGAAAAGTGAAAATTTCACTGAAATATATTAAAAATATGATTTTCAAGTTTTTGTTTGAAATCAGTAAAATACAGACATGAAATAAAATAGTCTCAATATATAGAAAAAGAAAGCATCAGTTTAATTATATTTTCCTGATGTCAGTTTAAGCCAGTGTTACTCAACCTTTTTAAGCAAAATGGCACACCTAGGAGCAAATGAAAATATCACAGAATACTTAGCAAAATTTTTAAAGGCTATAATTTTTAAATGTTATGAAATAAAACCAGAGATTTAATAAAAATAGACACATAAATATTTCAGTCAATTACTTATGTGCCGTGCGTGATAAATGCTTAGGCAATCATGTATCTTTTGATACATGACTGATGAGGCAGATTTTTTTCTTGCAGTAGGTTGCCATTTCTTTCTGCAGTAGACCAGTTGCTATCTAAGGCTATAGGACCCGGTCTGTCCTATTTACCCATAGCTGAGGGTAAAAGAAGAGGATTCATACGTTTCCCAAAGGTATTAGCACGTAAGTGAATGTAATAGATTTGGCTGAAATTCGAACTCTGCTCTCCATTTCTTCAATCCAAACTGCTATCCATTACTCCACCGATGTCTCTATTTATTCAAATATTTGTGTAGGTTATTTAGTGTGAAACCTGTGCCTGGTGTTTTTTCATGATTTCTTCAATGTTTGGTCAAATGTGTGATAAGCAGACCCTCATTTCTTCTTCAGTTGAGCATAGTCTTTCTCACTTCTTATTTTTTGTGTTATTTACATTTTTGAAGCCTAATTCACATAAATAACAAGTAGAAAATTGCAATTAAACTGATAAAGCCATTTTAGGTAATGTAGGATATTCCTTTTGTATTGAAATCCAAAATGTATCAATGGGTACATTCAAATGTTTATTTTGAGCTCTCAATCACGATTAATGGTGGCCAATTTTTTTCTTTACATAACTGAAGTCCAATATTGAATGAACATTTATGAAGGAATTTTGAATTCATACTTTCCTGTGCTCAATGACGGAAAATAATAGTCAATGTTTGAGTGCTTTCAGATATGTAACCATAATAGGAATCATTTCTTTAATGCAGATAGAATGCATTGAAGGAAACATCATAATTACATATTGGAGCCTTTGACAATTTTAATTTATAATTCAATATAATTTTGTAAAAATTTTGAATTAAACGGAGGATGTTGTATACAATTATATGAAAAAAAAAAAAAAGGTTAATATTCATTTATTCAAATAAAGGAAAATTTTAAAAAGTTAAATTAAAAAAATAAAAATGCATTTTAAAAAATTAATATTAAAACAAAGAATTTAAAATAACATAATTGAAGAATTGTGAAAAGAATTATTTGAAAAAGAAAAAGTTTAATAGTCATTTATTCAAATACTAATGATGTACCATTACTAATTCCACACTGAAACACAAACACACATGCTGTGACATTTCGCAGCACATTTAAGAGGATTGCTCACCACACTAGTGTGCCATCACCGGTTTATGCTAATGCCAAGAGGATATATGATCTGCTTGACTTGTGAGGAGTTTATGGCCACATCATGTTGAAACACCAGTTTCCATATGAACAATGAAGTTAAGCAATTTTGAGCCTGGTCAGTACCTAGATGAGTAATCAGGTGCTCTAAGCTTGGATGTGCAGGTGCTGTAATAGATAATGGCCTGCAATTGTTAATTGGGGAGCTGAGTTCCAATTCCTGTTGGGTTCATTATATTCATTTACCCCCAAATACATTTGGGGAAGGTATGAATCCACCTCTTCTCCCTCTAGCTATGGGTTAATTAGTAAAACTTGTATCACTAAACCATTATTATCTCAAAAAAAAATT
Source organism: Acanthosepion lycidas (assembly GCA_963932145.1). Taxonomy (NCBI): domain Eukaryota; kingdom Metazoa; phylum Mollusca; class Cephalopoda; order Sepiida; family Sepiidae; genus Acanthosepion; species Acanthosepion lycidas. The sequence goes on from OZ010598.1 coordinate 4,437,175, forward strand.
CTTACAATCTAAAAATATTTTCTAGATTTAAATAACCTGCAAAGCCATAGAAAACAAATCAATCCTTGTCTTATGAGCAAAAGACATTTCAGTACTCTGAAAATATTTTGGCTTTGTATAGAAATAAATCCCAAATGACAGTATTTTAATGTGCAATAGTTTCTCCTGTAATTAATAAAGGCACGTTCTCATTCTGACCATGAGACTCAGGTTCAAATCTCACCTCGGTTGATTTGGTAGGAAGGAGACTCTGATGTTATTAGACTGGAGGGGGTCGATCCCAGCGTGCGGCACCTTTGGAAAGTGCCTGAAAACCATACCATGGGTTGACTCAAACCATGTGAGTGAAATTGGGTAGATGTAATACTTGGGGGGCTGTCGATAGCTGTGCTAGCACAAAGTCACAAGTCATCATGACCGAGGCCTTGAGCATGCTGGCTTTGTTTAAATTGTTGATCATACTATATAACATGCTCTTTTCCAGAAACTGTAACTAAGGTCTGCTCAGCATAGTTGCAGTATAAACCACAGGTTGGCTCTGTGGGTGTTGAATAAACATAAATGTGCCTGAGCAAGCGTCTGCAATAAGGATTGGTTAGCTGCCCTAGTAGATGGATATCCTCGAATACAAGTGGCAAGTTATATACATAGTTCTCCTGTAATTAATAAGCTGGTTTTATAAATTAACATTTTCAACCTTTTAGGGTATTTATTCCACTCAGCCATATTTTGCAGTCAACTCTTGGTTTCTCAGTTCCTTCAAGTTCTTTGCAAACTACTGTTCCATCCCATACAGGTTTACTGTTTCATATTTGCCTAGTGCCAAATGATATTTCACAAATTTGCTTGTGTCTTTTTATTGTTATGGAGTTCTTTGCAATTTGGGCTTCAAGCCGAAGAGACTAAGATGAGTGAATATATAAAAGCGATCTCTTTAAAAAAAATATCTGTAAATGTTAATGAGTGTGTATCTGTAAATGTTAATGAGTGTGTATCTGTAAATGTTAATGAGTGTGTATCTGTAACACTGATAGAATTATTAAGTGGGTGGAGTTAACTGCAGAGAAGTGATGTAAAGTAGAAGTAGATCATTGGTTATCTGAACAAGACAGGCAGACAGGATTTTGTTTAGATAATTGATTGTTCAAATAACTGATTTGATCATATAAAAAAGAAAAAGGAAAAACAAAGTGATATTAAACATGTAAAAAGTGTGTTTAAATTCTTTCATTCAATCTATGGATAAAAACAAGAGATTTTGTTAAAATTTGGAATAATGTGATTTTATTACTAAAATGAAATATCTGTCGTGTAAACAATGAAAAATTTAGAGCTGAAAATTCAAGGAATCCTGATATAATTATGAAAAATTCATTTATGCATGCACATAGAAATTTTATTGAGTTTATCAAGTTGATCAAGGTGTTGATCAATCAGTTTTTTTGTGAAGTTTTTCATCAAGATTCCTGTTTCTTTTCTGTTTTTTTTTTTTGTTTTTTTTTTCCCCAAACAATAGCATTTGATGAAGATAGTAATGACATTAGCCTTTTCCTTGTAAGGAAATATTCAGCATTTATTGACTGAGCAGCCAGTACTGTCTTTGGTTGAAATTTATCAAAAATTTTCTCTTAAAAAAACAATCTTTCTAGTATTGATGGAGCTTTCTTTCCTAACCTTTTGTTTGAAGTTGTGTAGAATGTTAACATTTTGCTTATGTTATTATTTTCTCTTCGAATTAAATGTGCTATCCATTTTAGTTGTTGCTGCTGTTGATAGCCTCAAGTGATTTGGTACTATCTACCATTTTAACTATTGATCTTAGAAAGTGAGATTGTATAGAGCTGACAATTTAGATATTTATGAATGGGTGCATCAACTTAAAAATGTTGACTTTCTTAGCTTCATTAATGGGAACAGAAGGTGATTTTGGAATCTGATTTTTTTTTTATCATCCGATTATGATGTATTTACTATTCCTCTCTTCTTCCATGAAGTTTTGTTGATAACCTCATTATCGCTGAATATCTCCATTCTGATAATTTACCCAAACATCAATTTTCATCTTTAAAATGTCTCCTAATCTCAACTGTCTACATTTCTATTTTCACTAGTCACCCTTTGATGGGGACAAATGTCCCCATAACTGTTACACCACTCAACTATCAAGCCATTGTATCAACAATGGCTTAATGTTGTCTGAAGAATCACTGTGAATAATAATTTGCAACAATTCTTTGTCTTGCTGTCTTGACAATAACTACTTGATTGATTGGCTTTTGTTCTAATGATTACCTATTGTAACAATGAACTAGTTTCTTTATTTAATGGTATATCAACTCCTTATTGGTCATTTAATGCCAAAATTTTATTTTCATGGGAGCTTGAATAATTTTCTCTTTACAAAAATCTATTGCTGGTAATTTTTTTTAAAAAAAATCTATTACTGATATTTTTTTTACTATGAAAATGTATTTTTATACTTTCAATGTTTTGACTCCAGTTTGGTAGGGGGCACTATTTGCATATAGGTGACCCTAACAGGTGCTACCACCTTGGATTAGGGTGGACCTGAGAACAACAGCAGTTAAGAGGTGGTTCAACACTCCTCAAAACGTCTCAATCAGAAGACTTGTTGCCGAATATAATTTGTTATAAGCTAGAACAGCAATGAAGCAGTGTTTGGTTTGAAAACCAAACACTTGATGGGCCCTATTTGGCAATTCTAATTGGCTATGTCACCCTGTGTTGCCTACATGCAATCATGTCTATTAGAGGTTAACACTTCCTAAGTATAAGTTAAAACAATATAGATGTGTGATCTATGCCATAGAAAAAAGTTCTTTTTACAGTTCTTCAACCAATGTGGATTAACATAATGCTTTGAATGAAGATCCTTCAGGAAATGCAAACATATATAGGCTGTGGCCATGTCTCTTGCTTCACAGACTTCATGGATGGACTGTTAGAGCAACAGAGTGGACAACAAAGCTATGCAAACAAACTAGAGAGTGGCCAAAGGCAAGATGGCACAACAATCTGACCCAATACCTCAGCCCTACATGACCCAGTATGGTCAAAAATAGGTAGTAGTGGCATTCAACCAGGGAGGAGTTACTCCAACAAGAGTTAGAAGGTCATGGATTTGATGGTGCCAAGTAATCCTGATGCCCACTTTCCTTTAATGGATGTGTTTTGTTTGGCAGTGCATGCAAAAAAAAAGAAGAAAAAGTCCACCTTCATCAGTATCGTATAATTGTTAAAATTCATAATTTTCTTCAAAGATAAGGGATCGTAGTTTGTATCAGAATTCTTTCAATAATAGATTTCTCTCTAAGAATACAAAGTTTAATGAAATGACAATCTTTGAAAAACTTTTAACCAGCCTGATCTTATTGTTTCGATTGGGTTCTTGTGCTTCATCAGTGCTTCATGAAAACTGATGACTTTTTCAATAGATAGTTGTTGGATTTCTATTTTTGTGTTTGTTGGTGATACAAAGTTTAATTGAAATATTCTCAGATAACTGTGTGATGATATAGGGGTTGCGAGGCTAATGTAGTGATTTTCAAAATGTAGCTTAGATGTGACATGCCAGAACTCACTACTCAGTCGTAATTGTTCTAGCAAGACAAACTTGCTAACCATTACACTGCCTCGAGGTGCCCTTGTGAGGCTAATGTACGTGCTTGAATTAATATTAGTAGAGAGACATTCTCCAGTTCATTTCCATCTGCCACGGATCCCAAACACTCATAACTATTTTAGAATTTCTGACATTGAATGTTTTTCGGACCAATACATCCCTGTGAGTAGTCAGATTGCTTAGAAATTGGTGTTTTTATTAAATAGACTGCCAACTAAAGCTAAAGAACTTTTATCTGTCCATTAGTTAAGGATTAGTTACTATATACTAGCACACCCACCGACATCTCTCAAACTGTTTCATCTACCCAATTTTACTCACAAGATTTTGGTCAAACCATGGTATGGCTTTTCAGGCACTTCCCAATGGTGACACATGCTAGGAACATCAACATAGGATTATATTATCAATAAGTCACTTCTGTGACTAATTGACTGTAGTGAGATTTAAAACCTCTGGTTTCTGCTCTAACCACTTGGCCAAGCAAGCTCTCCTCATTTTACAGTCAAAATGTTGAGTTGTAACTGTAAATTTTATGCTAACAGTTTCTTGCTTGTAATTCTCTTTCAACTTCTTGTTTTCCAGTCATCTTTTAAAAAAAACTACAATCATTATCTTCTCTCTTAATAATGTTTTCTTTTTCTCATATTCTCTCACACTCAGTACCCCCCCACCTTGCATCTTAGTGGCTTTATTACCTTTGTTGGAGTGAAATGATTAAAAAAAAAAAAAATGTTGCTCTACTGTAAGTTAATTCACATGACATTGGTAGTGAGTGGTTTTCATGTCTGCAATTCAATGTTAATAATGACTCAAATATTGCTTCTCTTAAAGCAAAAAAGTCAAGATAAAAAATAAAAAAAAGAAATGAAGTCTGTTAATGGAAAGTGTTGTTAGAGAAGCAAGTCTTATGATATTTTATTGCTGCAGTTCATTTTCAAAATCCCTTTTCTGTTAAGTGAAAAGATTTGTGGTTTTGTTATTTCCTATCATTTCTCTTTTGTCAATTTGCTTTCTCTCTCTTTCACTGCAGTTGAATAATTGTTGCTACTAAGAAATTTTATTGTGTCAGGAGGTCGAGGACTTTTCTTTTCAGTCCAGCAATGTACAAATCCATTCATTAAGGTTGATATTTTATGATTGACTTAATGGTAATTACCTCTGAGCACTTAAAAACATCTCCACACTTTGAACAAACCTTCTTGGTGGCCCTCCATTCAGAATGTCATATAAGGAGAAAAGGGATCCATTTTGTTTATTTTTTTCTCTCTCTGGTTTTCCTTCTTTTCACCTATATCTTCTTTCCATTGTCTATGTTTCCACCTCTTATCTTTTTCTCTTGCTTACTCTTCCTACTTGCTTTTTCCTCTGTCTTGCTCCCTCATCTTTTTTCCTCCTCCTGCTTGCTCTCTCCCATTTTTCCTCCTCCAGCTTTCTCTCTCCCATTTTAACTCCTCCTGCTTGCTCTCTCCCATTTTTCCTCCTCCTGCTTGCTCTCTCCCATTTTTCCTCCTCCTGCTTGCTCTCTCCCATTTTTCCTCCTCCTGCTTGCTCTCTCCCATTTTTCCTCCTCCTGCTTGCTCTCTCCCATTTTTTCTCCTCCCTCGTGCTCTCTCCCATTTTTTCTCCTCCCTCGTGCTCTCTCCCATTTTTTCTCCTCCCTCGTGCTCTCTCCCATTTTTTCTCCTCCCTCGTGCTCTCTCCCATTTTTTCTCCTCCCTCGTGCTCTCTCCCATTTTTTCTCCTCCTGCTTGCGCTCTCCTATTTTTCTCCTCCAGCTTGCGCTCTCCCATTTTTTCTCCTCCCGCTTGCGCTCTCCCATTTTTTCTCCTCCCGCTTGCTCTCTCCCATTTTTTCTCCTCCCGCTTGCTCTCTCCCATTTTTTTTCCTCCTCCTGCTTGCTCTCTCCCATTTTTTTTCCTCCAGCTTGCTGTCTCCCTTTTTTTTCTCCTCCAGCTTGCTGTCTGCATTTTTTTTCCTCCAGTTTGCTGTTTTCATTTTTTTCTCCAGCTTTCAGAGGGAATATTAACAAGAGATAACTGATAACTGACATCCATTAAACATGGCACATGGAACTAGAACAGTCTACCCCAGTGAGCGAAATAAAGGGTTCAGTTCGACATTCCAACCACCTGAAGAAGGCCGGAGCGTACAACAACTGAAATCTTGTAATAAATATAGCAACAAAGATGAGGACAATAGTCTGAATAATGTAAATAATGAACATAATATCTCATCTCAGAAATATTGACATAAATATATACATATAGATAAAATCTGCAATTTTGAATTTAGCCCAACTCTGTAAAACCCTTGTAAATCAGGCCACTGTCAAATGCCCGACACAAAATTTTGTACATATCTGTTTATAAGGGAGACTAATTTGTTGTCAAATTTAAAAAATAAAGATACACTTTTTGAGAAATTAAAGGTCATGAGTCAAGGTCAAATGATCTTATTTGACATTTAAACAAAAAAATTGATCACGTTTAAGATCTGTCCAAATATAGTATATACTTTAGCTTTGAAGGTGAAAAAACAACGGAGATATTATTATTTAAACTTATTATTTTCCAAAATTCATTTTTTTGAAAAATGTCATAGGGTAATATCATGAAACTTTATAAGTGCCCCAAATTTGAAAAAATCCATGTCAATGATTGTCAGGCCCTTTGTTGATTTGACACAGGATGACTGAATAGTGAAATTCGAAAAAGCTAAGGACAAAATCTTTAAGCATTTTTTTTTTTTTTTTTTTTTTTTTTTTTGTAATCTCGTCCTAGAATCCTGAACTATGAAATATTTTTTCCTGAAATTAATTTTTTTAACTTTTTTTTTTGTAAAAGAGCGAATTATTTTTTTTTAAAAACTGAATTTTATTCAAGCCCCTGAGATAATGGGGAACAATTTCTCAAAAGCACTGTTGATATCTATATCATATATATATATATATATTAATTACACAACAAAAGCACAAATCAACTTATATGGGGGGGCATACCCCCCATATAAGGTAATTTGTGATTTTGTAATGTAATTTATATGCTCTGTTATAATAAATACATTGAGTTCTTTTTGTGGATCAGCTTTAATATTTGATATTACAAGGATCCACTTGGATTATATACCAATGGATTTATTACCTGTACTATATATATATATATATATTCTCTTCAATTATCTTTTTTTATATTTTAGTTCTGGGAGCTTGATCATCCTTTTGGAAGCTAAGGAATTTGATTGGTATTCTTTCAGTTGTTGAACAACAAGCACGACAATTCCACAGAACAATGGACTTGAGAGACATGGTTGAACTTTTGGAAAGCTGCAGGAACACACTGGTAGGATTTGTTAAAAGAAACCAACAAAATAAACTGTAGAATTAATTTCTTTGTCCCCCGCCCGCTAACATAGTTAGTTATAACCAACTCCAAAAGAAAACCAATGTTCAAGTATTACCATTTTGTGAAAAAATTTATTCTAACTTTTCATAACATTTTTGTTTTGTTCAGGAATCATAAGAAACATACAAACTGAAATTATTGTCTAAAAACAAGCTGAAAACTTTTATATACGCAATCTACTTTGAGGTTTTGTTTCACTTTAGTGACAAAAGATGGCATGCATATGGGTTATGAATTTCCAAAAATCGATTTCTGATTTTGGTCTTTGTTGTTTCAAGTGCTTTCTACAAAAATGTTATGAAAATTATTCTCATGAATTTTGCTGCAATATGGTTAATTTAAATATTACTCCCTTAAAAATTAATAACGGCATGCTTTAAATTCCAAAATTACAGTGCCCCTCTGTATCTCCAAATTCTACTTTCTTTTCTTCTTGTTAAGAAACTGAAAAACACTAATTTACCTTGTATTAAAGAGAAGAATGCTAAAGCAATTTCCAACTTTTTTTTTTTACCTGGGCCTTATTAGAATTCTCATTTTATAAACAGTAAATCAGTTAGTATGTTACTACAAGATCTCTCATAGGGATAGTCACCTTGGTAGCTAAAATAGTTACTTGTTTTATCAAATGAACAACACCACACTAACACATCCACACAAAGGTTGTCTTTTGAGCTTGACTATGTCAGGATTTCAAATATTCATTTTCAAACCAAGCAGGCTCTCCTCACTACACACTCTTCCATTTGTATTTTTACTGAACAAAGCTAAGATTAATATCAGTTACACATTTGGGATTTAAATTAAACAACATTAAATAGGCAAATAGAGATCACAGAAATAATAATTACCTACTTAATAATAATTACCTACTTAATATGCTTTCTGTTATTAATAAATCATAAGGGTTTTCTTTGTTTATTAGTTACTATCAGCATATTCTAATTGTAGTTAACAAAGTTGGTTAATGTCATTAGTATTAATATTTTACAAGTGTTTTTTTTTTCTTATTTTTTCTTTACACCTCTTAGTTGTTATAGTAGTAGCTGATGTAATAGTCTTCAGTTCAAATTCTATGAAGTGTCGCCATTATTGATTATTTTGATTAGTATTACATCTTATTCCTCTTACTTTTGTCAATTAACATTTTTTGGTTAGTTTCAATTTTTTCTTATTTTTGTTGCTTTTCTTTTACGACTTGAGTAAGGAATATAAGTCAGAAGTAGAGAATGAGGTTGTTTAACAATTAGAGAATGTAAAAATGACTTGAGTGTTGTAATAAAAAGCAAATAAAAGTTGAAAGAAATTAGTTAAAAATTAATCATAATGACAATGCTTCACTCATGACATTCAGACAGTATAATAAATATTTCATTTCCTCTTACTGTTGGATGCAAAGAAACAAAAAGTAAGATGAAAGAAAATATAGTTAAAAATTAATTGTAAATGTTACATATATAATCAGAATGTTCAATAATAGAATAAAAAAATATTTTTGCATCTTATCTGTTATTAGGGTTTGTTTTTGTTTTTTATATGTGCTATGGCAGATCCAACTAAGGGAGATAACCGTACAGTTATTGGTCTTGACCGGAGATCTTTTGGCCTGCAGGGGACTACAACAATGGCAGACACATAAACACACGTGCAAAACACAGCTCTATTCAATCCTCTCTCATCCGCTAGTTACATGTCAGTATTATCAAAAATAAAGGTTTTAATAATAACAATATATGATCTCCAACTTGATTATTTTGTTACAACAGCAGTTATAACAATTTGGCGACAAGGATCAGATAGAACATCACAACAAGAAAAATTTTTTCTTTCATCATGGACAATCCCATTCAACTACTTTTTCAGCAACAGTTGAAATTAATGGAACTGTTCGCAAACAAAATTTCCTGCACAATGACCAGTTTATCTACAGTGGAATCAATTGCACAAACCATCACAGAATTCCACCATGACCCAGCTGCAAATTCAATTTTCAACACATGGTTCACTCAATACAAGGTCCAAGAGCCACTCAATGTAGAGGGTTACTAAATGAGTTTGTTGTAAGGGCATACAGGGCGTGGTCAAGAGGTGCATATTATGAGGATATGTAGCATAGATAATAGTTGCTCTTAGGAAAATAAGATTGTAGTGATCAGGTAAGCATCCTTGCAGGAGTCTTTCACAATGCAGCAATTGTAAGGAAAAAGCTGTTTGAGTAGTACTTTCACACCAATGGAAAGTAATGAAGAAGGATGTACGTGGCATTGTGCGTCTTATCTCTGAAAGTCTAGACTAGTGGAACCAAGGAATGTAGTTGGCCTGAACATCTGCCATGAAAATAGCAAAAGTGACAAGAGGCTAGCCTTGTTCCTTCTGTGAGGAAGGGTTGTCGGATGGAGAAGAATTCATCACCCACAAGGCCAGACAAATGCTTTCAAAGCCCATGTGAGGCAGCAATACTTCATTTATTGTAAAAAATTTTGCCTCAGTTTCTATTCTTTCTTGAGTTTCAATAGCTTACAATCCAAAATATGTTTTGGCCTTAAATAACCCACAAAGAGTTGATAAGCCATAAAAAACAAATCAGTTCCCCCCAAAAAAGTAAACTTCACAAAATGCTCTAACATTTAGCTATAATTTTTGTCTGAATTTCTGAGATGAGGAGTTATCATTATTTATTATTATTATTTAGCTGTGCCAAAAACGAATCGGATATCATTAAAAGAAAGACACACAACAGAAAATTCACCAGAAACAGCCATAATCTATCAACCTACTGAGCTAAGATTGAAAGGAAATGCAAAAACATCATTCTAAGGATAAGCACCACTTGTAAGAGAGATATCATAAAAAGATGACATTCAATGACTTCACTTTGATATTTACACAAATTTTAAATATCAGCTTCATCTAGCAAGATATATTAAATATTGCGACCTGGATACCTGCTCCTAGGCACTGCTTCCATTCTCTCGGCAAGCTGGTTAAAGAAATATTACTTTATCAGATGAATTGATTCAAGTCGTTATAAAAGCTATATTTTGTGTTTTGATTTTAGTTTCCATGTTCCAACTGTGAGATTTCCTGAATCGAAATAAAGCTGAGAGAATGACATGAATCTGCAGTGTCAAGAAGAAGTGATTTCAAGTAACAAAGACGAATATTGATCCTTTTCAGTCTACTGCAGAGCACAATGTGATACAATGTAATACGTGTTGCTCAGGATTTCTCTCTTTTAAAAACATGACTTTGGTTGGCAGTCTGTCTGGAATGAAGATAATGAGTTAAATAAAAAACAACTGCAAAACGAACAAGATTGAAGTGCATTCTTGATGGATGATGATGGATTGCAATCAAGAAAGATGTGAACAGGCTGAGACAGTTATCTCCAAAATGGAACAGATGCCTTTAAAATAGGATGGATATGGAAAAATAACTTTGATGGATATCCCCACAAAGGTAGTCAGTGGCATATATTATCCCTAAAATAGAATAAATGTGGATATAAATGGAGGGAGAGGTAGGCATTGCACAATGAAATGGATGGTTATATCAAGTTAATAATTCCCACATAATGGTAAGACATTAGTGGCAATGGTGTCTTTACCTAGCTAATGTCTTAATATTATGTGGCCGATATTTCTGCCACACTATAAATATCTATCTAATATATATATATATATATAACTATGAACCTAAAGAGCCAGGCAAACCTACCTAGGTTTCAACTACATGGATCATCAGGGTACACCAGCTGTACCCTGACAATCCACATAGGTGAAACCTAGGTAGATTTACCTGGCTGTTTAGGTTCATAGTTAGATTTGCTCTACTTAGCGTATTGAGCACTTTGCTTAGTTATTTTTAATTTACTTGTGTCGGAGGTTTTTTTCTTTGGACTCTGAGCTTGGATTCTGGTCGACTATTTTCGCCAAAATTACATATTTTTGTTCTTTCTTTTTTTATTCCTTATTTTTCCTTGAGTATTGGGGTTGTTCATTTACAAGCCAATACACCTAAGGTTTTTCTGGACGTATATACTTACTTATATTTATAAGATTATTATACATATATATATATATATATATATATATATATATACATCCAAAAAGTGATTTGTACCCACAGAAATAAAACTTAGATTTAAACAAAACAGACGCCATGTTATTATTGTACGTTTCGACCAACACTTTTTCAAAGGTATACGTTCTAACTTTCCCTCCTCATTGATCATATTGAGTTATGTCTTTTGATTGTTTTCCAATTTACCAATGTATATCTTTGAAAAAGTGTTGGTGAATGGTACCTAAGGTATAACATGGCGTCTGTTTTGTTTATTTATTTATTTTTTTTTTTACATACGTGTGTTATCACGTGCGATACCCTGTCTTCATCAGCCGCCAACCAGGGGTGTCTCACGGTTTCGGTGGCTAAGGCGGGACCGCCACCCCAGGCGCCACCATATATATATATATATATATATATATATATAACAAATGTTTTAGGGTTTTATTGGACTGAATTGCATCACAAAAAGACCTTTCCAGTTTGTCATATTTTTCTAAATACTCTTTGTTGATATATAAAATGGTACAAAATTATATACATTATACAGTGCCTGCTAAAAAGATGTATACACCCTTTAGAAAAGGGAAAACTCGTTTTCCATGGTTTTATCAAATTGTGATAACACTGTTTATTGTAGTACAATATTTTCTCAATAGTTGGCATTACCCTCATTGCTGTAGCATCAATAAGTTTAAAATATGTTTTTTTTTCGCTACAGAGTTCTAACCAAGTTTCAAAAATGGAAGCTAAAAGCTACAAATTTAATTTTGTAATTAAATTAAAGACATTAGTTCCATTTCATCCTCAAGCAAATTTTGGAGTAACTTTTTAAAATTACTGGGTTTTAAAGGCACAGCTAAAATCATAATTCACGTTTCCAGGGTTACAGATAAATCTACTTCAACTAGACAAGGGGTGTCTGCGTGTTCATTATGTATGTAATTTGATGTATCCGTTATTAGTTACGTTTTGGTAGCGGGTAGGGATGTATTTTTCAATGAAATCTGACATCCGTTGAATGCATGTCGTCTGGATTTTTTTTTAAATTTATTGTTAATGGCAAAAATTCTTACGGCATTATTTCCATTTTTATATTTAAAGATTTTTGGGGGTGTTAAGGTTAGAATACGTTTTATTTAACTACGATTTGAAATATTTTCATTTTTAATTTTTAATATACTATATTTTTTAAGAACAATTAAATGTATTAGAATCTTTTATAGTATGTAGAATTATTTTTACATCAAGTATGTATATTAGGTTACAAAAATATCTATAAGAACACCGGATTATATATCTTACTGTTCTTTCTTTTTATTTATATATATATATATATATATATATAAAGAAATATAATCTTAAGATGTGCAATATTTATGGGATAAAGTGCTCAATATCAGAGATAGAGCGTGTGTAAATATAAAAGTGAACATAGAAGTCAACACTTAGAGGCGACAGTCTGTTTCATGCTAGATGCAATTGTCAGGCCACGAGTCGACCTGACGATTGTATCTAGCATGAAACAGACTGTCACCTCTAAGTGTTGACTTCTATGTTCACTTTTATATTATATATATAAATCGAATCGAGTTCTCTCAGTCACTGTGTGTTTGTCTAAAAATAAATACACTTAAATTCACTTTCATCCTTGCCATGCACCAACAGCTTAGTGGTAGAATCCCCGACTGATGCCAATTCAGTCGAGTTTCAATCCTAGCTAGAGGCAACCGGACGTCTAGCCACACTGATGAGCTGTGATACAGCAAAACATTCTGTCTGTGGTCAGTGGATGACAAAATATATATATATATATATATATATATATAGTTTTAAGATATGCTACATTTATGGGTAAAAGTGTATAAGGAATAGAATATATGTAAATATAAAAGTGGACACTGAAGTCAACACCCAGAGGTGACAGTTTGTTTCATGCTTGAACACAATCTTCACTCCACGTGTGTTGTGTTTTGGCTTGACTATTTATATACGGCGTTTTAATAACTTAGAACAATTTTAAATGTGAATTAAGTTTAAGCATTTACTGATTTTTTTCTTTTTCTTTCAGATTTAACAACTTAAATCTTTGGCAATTTCAACATTGGAAAGATTAACAATCAAATAACATGTTAAAGTTATTGAAGCCTATTACGAAAATGGACATCTAGACAGAAATGCATTTTGCACACTTCACAGTTTTTTTGGTCAACATAATCAACCAACTGAGAGTGCAATTGGAAAAATTGTTCATAAATTCAAACAAACTAGGTCAGTGGCAGATGGGAAAACACCATTGTGTCCTCATTTATGCCATTCAGCTGAAAACATTGCTGTAGTGTATGAGAATGTGGCTGAAAATCCAGACACCTCTATTCATCATCACACACAGAAATTGAACCTCTCCACAATGTTACATTGAATTTTGACAAAAGATTTGTCTCTACATGCTTACAAAATTGACACGAAGAATTGAATCCTGCTGACCATTTGGAGTTGCCATACATTTGTCAATTGGGTGCCCAAGCAAAGACGAGCCAATGAAGATTTTTTGTAAAAAATCCTCTTTAGTGATGAAGCTCATTTTCATCTTGCTGGATTCGTTAATAAGCAGAATTGTTGCATTTTAGCAGATAAAAAATCTAAAGAAGATTGTTGAAAAACCACTGCATCCACAAAAGGTCACTGGTGCACATTTTTTGCTAGAGGAATCATTAGACAGTATATTTATAAATTTAAACGTCCATTTTCATAATAGGCTTCAATAACTTTAATGCGTTATTTGATCGTTAATCTTTCTGTTGTTGAAATTGCCAAAGACTAAAGTTGTTAAATCTGAAAGAAAAAGAAAAAAAATTATTAGATGTTTAAAATTAATTCGCATTTAAAATTGATCCAAATTATTGCTGGTCAATGTTGCATTATGGGTAGTATGGTCTCTTGTATTATCCTAATGGTTATTGGGTAGACAGTAACAGTTATGTTTCAAATTATTCTAGAGGCTATTGAGTAGGAATTATTATGGATCCAAATGGAGTTATTTGAAACTATTGTATTGTGTTGTTTGTTAACTTTTTGCTCATTATTTATTATACAATAGATCTGGATACCCATAATGCACCATTGACCAGTGGTTATAATCAGTCAAGCCAAAACGCAACACACATGGACTAAAGATTACATAAAACAGACTGGTGTTGACCTCAATATCAACTTAAATATCTTCCTCTTTTTTTCATACCTTTAGTAATAGACAGAATTTTTTAGATGAGATATTGTTAATTATTATTAACTTTTGACTACTATTTTATTTCTTTCATCTTATTGTCACTATTAGGTGATTTTTTACATTTATTCTATGACCATTGGGTAAATGTTTCAAGCTTATTGCTACTCTATTGTTGTTTCCCTGGCGAATGTTTAGACTAGCTTCATTTCTTTTTGTTGCCCCAGAATCCAAGAATCTGCAGGTAGGACATGCCATTTTACTTCCATGGAGTTGAATCACCCTAAATTCTTCCATATTCCAAATGTAAGACAGTTTTTGTTTGTTTTGTTTTTTTCTCAATGTAGGTGCTTCTCTAAAGATCATAAAATTAACTTAAAGTCAAGGATCAATTGTTATATATCCTCCTTATCCTCACTTTCTACCTCCTTCTTTTTCATTCATATCATACATTTCAATGATAATTAACATTTTAACTGTAACCCTCTACCTTCTGTGACTCTCAAGCCTCGTGTTGAATGAAATTTATTAAAAAAAAAAAGGAATTGGTATGGATCTTTAATGTTCTTTACTTACAATCCATGTAAGTTAAAAGTTGTAGGATAAATGACACGCGTTTGGCCGAGGAGGGATATATTCAACATTTGATAATTTTGTGGCAATACGCACTTACAGGTTTTAGACAGTTTTGATCAACATTTCTTTTAACGGTTAGCCATAAGGAATTGTAAATCTAGGACTACCTTACACTTAAGTAAAATAATAATATCTGTAAAGAATTTATTACAGGAAATATCAAGTCTTATGGAAACATTATTGACAATTATGGATTTAGTTATATAACAAATAAATAAAAATAATATAAATTTTGATGCTATATTTGATTTGTTGTTAGGTATTTTTCATTTTCTCCTTTGTTATTGGCAGCATTTTAGAATACTTTGGATGCAATGCTAAGTTTCCTAAGTTGAACAAACTGGAGCTATTTTGTTTACACTTTGTTACCTCTCTTTTCCATTGTTGTTTTTAGATCACTTTCTTCCTGCCAATTTTATGGACAATAGCGAAATTATGAAACTTAGAATGATCTTATTCAATTTCAAAAATAAAGCCTATAAAAAGGAATATTTTAAATTAACATATAACCAAAAATAAAATGCTTTCAAGAAAAAACATTAAGTATTTCACTATAATTAAGTAACAATAATGTAATGATATTCTGCAGACAAATCTACAGTTTATATTAACTTTATTTCATTGCATGGTTATGATCTATGAACCTAAATTAAGCTTGAAATATTGTGTAATTAGCTTTAATTTTTTGTAAAATACTTGGCTATGATATAAGGAATAATTGACAGTGAATAAAGCAATTTTTGATTTTTATGTTGAATATACTCCTCCACTGCCTCACATTCAAATGTCAGATTAACCTGAAAGTTACAAGAAAAACTAGTGAAGAAAGTGTGTAGATAAATATTTAATTTATGCTAAAAACAGTGAAGATCTAACATTTTAGTTTTATATAGTTTTATAGTTTTCTATCAAAATCTTGTGATTTACAGAAATAATTGAGGCAATAAAATAGATGGCTTTATATTAAACAAAAAGTCAACATTGTAATTAGCTGAAGTATACATGTTGCTGAAAAGATAAATATAACTCCTAAAATCACGTGTGGCAGCAATTTTTGATGAAGAGTCAAGAATTTGGGTTGAATTTTTTTTTTCTTTTATTTCAATGTTTATTTACATCCACATCAGAACATTGAATGAAATGTGAATAAATATTGAAACAAAATATTGTGAAATCAAACTGACAAATGTTGCACAACAAATATCCTTGGCTTTTTAAAATTAAAGGAATTCATTTATAAATTTTTTACATGTGAAGGATTTCTCAGACACATTCTGTCAGTGTAGTTGAATTTATCTTCCATGCTGAAGAGGGTCAGTGCTTCTATCCAAACTGATGCCAAATGGTTTTTCTAGAGATTTTTAAATCATTGTGCAATTGCTTGATATTTGTTTTTATTTTTTTCAAATTTTGCTTCCCTTTTTTTGCTTAGTCTAATAAATAGCTTTGCTGCTTTTTATAAATTTAGAATAGAACTTTTCTTTTTATTGTAGTGGATTTTTTTAGTCAATTTTTATTCCAGGATTCATTTATTTTTATTGCTTGGTACTTAGTTTGAAATATCAGTAAAAATAGTTGTTTTTTTTTTTTTGTTTTTTTTTTGCATTATCACCCATGACCTATGCGAAATTTCTATATGTTCTATTATGGGCTGCAGTCTAGGGCCCTCAGGGGGTCCTCTAGGCTTGATAAAACTAAAAAAAAATAAAGATATATGAACATAGATTTGTTTATTTTCATATTTAGTAGGGCTCCTTTGAACTAATTTGAAACTATTTAGAATATTCAGGCTCCTCTAGTTGGAGTGGGTCTTTTAAATTCAATGGTGCACCATTTAGATTTTGATAGATTTTTGATGTAGCTTTTTTTAAAGACATGTAATGAAGGGGTCCTCCAAATTCTATTAGCCCAGAGGACACTTGATGCCTAAATCTGGCCCTGCCCGTGACAACATGTAAATCACATGTGACAAACAAATTTAATGAGACTAAATATAAAAACTTTGGATTGAAACATTGTACTTACAACAATGTTAAAAGAAAAAGCTTAAATGTCAAATTTGAAAAAAAAGGATTCTCCAATATCTTTTAGAATATAATGATTTTGAGAAAGTCTTTAGTTATTGACATTTATTATTCAAATTCTCCATTCTGACATACCTCAGAGATAAAGCAAGTTCAATTCCAGACCAGTGTGAATCACATGACTATATTGGTTTCCCAGTCCATGAAATCAAGTACCATAGTCTATGAAAAGTGCAATAGCATTAAATCTAAACAAACAAAAAAGTCACATTATTAAATTTCTGAATTAAAAAATACTTTATTACTACTTAAATGTCACACAGACTTGAAATACACAAATAAGGCTGACAAAATGGCCGCATTTATCTGTCTTATCATAAAAACATTCATGTAATCTGCAAAGTGAAATAAAACAGTGAATACCTGTAATTGTTTGAAGCACATTTAGATTTCAAGATGACCTTTTCCGAAAAAAATAATCACATTTGGTGGTGTTTGATAAAATTATTAACAAACAGTTGACAATTTTAATTCGATTTTAAAATTCAAATAAAATAAAAACCAAAATTCATTTCACATAGTAAAATTTTGAATAATTTTCAATTCAACTTCCTTGGACCAGATTATATATGGAATAATTGGCCATGGTTAAGTGGAATTGACAAAATTCTCAATAAAAATAGTGGCGGGGAAAGAAAAGAACAGTGCCAAAAATAGTACAAGACAAGCAATAAATAAATATATATATATATATATATATATACACACACACACACACATATATATATATACACACACACACACATATATATATATATATATACACACACACACACACATATATATGCACACGCACATGGTGAGATGAATAAACTGTCATCTAAATTATGCAAAAATGAAAATAACACTGATAACACTGATTTTTAACAGATACTTAAGAATAAATTTGCTTAATAAAATCACCATTGGCTTCAACCATGGCCTCTAGACAACTTTGGAATCTCCAACATCTCTTCTGGATGGTCTCCTCGTTTAAGTTGGTGAATGCTGCCATAATCTTTGCCTTCAGTTCATCTTTGGTGTTACAAAAAGTTTTGTTGGTCTCTCACTCAACTGTGCCCCACACAAATAATTAAGGTGGTTAAAATCTGGTGAGTTATGGCCAGATATATAGTGGTCAATGCAAGCATTCTCCAGTGGTGACTCATTGGACCAACCCTCTTTTTGATTCATATAAATGATCTGCTTAAGAATATACTCAGATCATTTGTAAATATCTATGCCAAAGGTACGACTATATACAGGTGTACTTTTAAAACTCTCGATAGCGATTGGCAACTGATCTCTCTTCCCATCTTGCACAGACTATCAATATGGAGTAAAAACTGACTGGTTACATTCAATGCCTCAAAGACCAAGCTAGTTACATTCCATCATCACCAATCTGACCCGAACAGGATGGACAGATATCCTCTCAGGAAGGCATCATGGCTTGAAAAACTATTGGCTCTCAAACTCACTCCTTATCTCAAGTGCTAAGGATGCAGGTAAAATGGTCAATTCCTTGTACCTCCCCAGTAAGTACCCGACTCTTCCTGCTCTCTTCTACCTTTACAAGAGCCAGATCAGGCCAAAACTGGAGTACTGTTGTTGGGTGGGAGCTGCCCAGACCTCACTCTCCAGCCTTGATAGTCCAAAAACATCTCTAAGCCCTTGTAGGTGACAAATTGTTCTACCCCTCCAACCTGTCTCCCACAGGCAGGATGTGGCAAGCTTCTCGCTGTTCTATCACTACTTCCACAGAAAATGCTCACATGAATTACATTCCCTGGTCCTGCCAAGTCAAATCTTCATGGCAAGGACACGCCATGTCACTTACATAGTAACCACCCACCCGCATTCCCTCCATATTCCACCGATGAGAAGTAAGTTGCTCTCAATCAGCTTCTTTTTGCAAACCACTACTCTGTGGAACTGACTCTCAACAAGATGTTTCCCCAATCATTACAATCTTAACTTCTTCAAGGCTAAGGTTGACTATACGTACACACAAATTGCTTCATAACATAATCAGAGTGACTTCTGGACCTTGTAAAGGGTGAATCTCTGTAAAAAAAAAAAAAAAAAAGAACAAAGAACACACATATACATATATATATATACATATATAACGAAGTAAATAGGAACTAAAATAGTTGTTTAAAATTGTATGTGTTAAAAAGTGCCCAATATCAATTTTGAATCAAACCTGGTGCTGAGGGAATGAGAAGTTCGAAATTATAGCACATGAGGAAGTTGTCTTTGGGATTATACAAACCCGGATGAAGTTAGAAAAACTTTTCTTTTTTTTTTTTTTACCTCCTCCCCCTCATTACTTCCAGTGCTGCATTAAGAAATTAAATTTAGTTCTTGTTATGTTCTCTGTAATTATTTTTGAGTTAACGACCTGATGAGACCTTGACAATTGAAACATGGTAGTTTTCCATTCAGCATTTTATTATTTAGCATATATATATATATATATATATATATATATATATATAGATATATATATATATATATATATATATATGCACACACACACATACAGTGGGGGGGGAACAAATATTCATACACATAAAATTTTTAATTTATTGTATTTCCAACTAATCAATAAAGATACTTTTCATATAATTAACTGTACACAGATGCATAATAACTGAATATGCATAAAAAACAAACACTTTTGATTTAATAGAAATAAATCCCATTTATTCATTTTAATGGGTGAAAAAAGTATTCGTACAATGCAAATTTCAAATTTTAAAACTGAAATTGCTTTAATACTCTTGATTATTCAATTGGAATATTCTAGAATGTTTCATTGATGTTATCAGTAGTTATTTTTAGTCTAAAAAATACAAACAGAACATTTTGTAACTGATATTTGTGCAAGAAGGTTATCATCATGGCCAGAGGTAAAGAATTGACAAATTCACAAAAAGAACTGATTGTTAAGCTCAGGAAAGAAGGTAAAAGTTACAGAAAAATCTCAGACAAAATGAATATTTCATTTAATACGATTCGTTCATTCATTGAAAGGTATAAAAAAAAAAAACTTAAAACTGTTGAAAACCAAAGAACAGGTGCTCCACAGAAGATTTCTTCAAGATCTTCGAGGAAATTAATGTGTCAAATTAAACAAAATCCAATGGTTATTCAAGACTTGCAGGATGATTTGCTTTCATCAAGAATCTGTGTCACTAAACAGATAAGCAATGAAATTCATAGGAACAATCTAAAGTCAACCTTCCCTTGGAAAACTCCACTGCTACTGAAAAGACACAAAAGATGCCAGGTTGAAATTCATTCATGAACATAAGAATAAGGAAAAATTGTTTTGGAAAAACGTATTATGAAACCAAAATAGAGTTGTTTGAACTTAGTTCTAGAAATTATCTATAGAGGAAAGATGATAATGCCTTCAAACAAAAGAACACATTTCCAACAGTGAAATTTGGTGGTAGCAGCATCATAGTTTGGGGATGTTTTTCAGCAAATGGTACTGGCAACATATCAGTAATAGATGGTAGAATGAATGCCGCAGCATAACAAAATATTTTGAAAGACATGATTTCGGTTGAAAATCTTGAACTTCTTCCTGATTGGATCTTCCAACAAGATAATGATTTTAATAACAAGCAAAATCTATGAAGAAATGGCTTGGTGAAAATAACATAAATATCCTGAAATGGCTAAATCAGTCCCCAGATTTAAACCCAATTGAGAATCTGTGGTGTTATTTGAAAATTCAAATCCAATCGAGAGTTCCAACAAACATCCCGGATCTAAAGACCATATGCGAAGAAGAATGGAACAATATACCAACTAAAATTTCCAAATCATTAATTGAGAATTACAAGAAGAGGTTTGGTTGCTGTAGAAGCGAATAATGGCTATTCTACAAAGTATTAAATGAAGATTATGTATTTTTTTTTTTTTTTGCATTGTACGAATACTTTTTTCACCCATTAAAATGGATAAATGGGATTTATTTCCATTAAATCAGATTTTTTTTCTGTTTTTTCTGCATATTTAGTTATGCATTTGTGTACAGTTAATTATATGAAAAGTATTTTTATTCATTAGTTGTAAATACAATAAATTAAAAATTTGTATGTGTACAAATATTTGTATATATATATATATATAAATAGACAGACACACATACACACCCTCTCTCTCTCTCTCTCATGTGTGCATACACATGCACACATATATATCAAATCACATGCACACCAACAGTAATAAAACAAAAGGTTTACAAAATAAGAAATGTGTTCACATACAAAAGGGATACAGTTGAGTTGTTATAGTTTTTTCACTTCAAGTTAAGAAAGAACAAAAATATAGGCATGAAACCAAGAATAGTCCGCTTTTTTATTTGTTAGGAAGAAATCCCATCAGGGTTTGTCTATAAATTTGGGACATGAGATGTCCTTAGAAATCATCACTACCAGATTATAATCAACATTATATAAATTAGTTCCTGTAAATTATCATATAAGAGTATAACACCTGTTGCTATTGTTAAGAATTTGCCTTTTTAGACACAATGATTTATGCTTCACAAGCATTGCATTCTAGCTATCTTTAATAAATCGAAATTCTAAAAGGTGTCTGTTCTATGCAAGTGTTAATTCATTTCATTTTGTTATGGAAAACATTACTATTTACATTCATTGCAACACAGATGAAATTTTACTGTTGTTAAAATAGGCATCAGTATTTGTAACATAGATAAAAAGTAGGTATGTTTCGTGTACTTATCAAATATAGTATTTATAATAAACCCTTTAATTGAAATACTTATAGCTGAAAAGGCTCAGGATAGCATTTCTATCATTCTGGACAGAAGAAATCCATTAATTTGGTTCTAAAACTCTTTATAATGTTATAACACACACCACCACCATTTGTACAAGAATCACGCCACATATAAACTGAGTTCTCAATTTAGTATTACAGTCACAGCTTTACAATGCAGTTGACCTTGAAGTTCATGCATAGTTTCTCAAGTACCAAACCATTTTGTATTTTTTTTTCTTTGTTTTTGGCTGTTGCTATATCAATAGAACAATTCCTAAAATGTTTTTTGTTCTCTTCAAATTATGGTTGCTTCCAGTTAAAGCATTAATTGCAAAAAAAAAATGTTTGTCTTTCAAAAGGAACTTAGCATTTCGTTTATTTGCTTGTGTTGTCAAAATGAAATGTTTTTTGTTTACTCTTTCTCTTTCTTATTTTCCATTGTAGGCAGCATGGATCTTTGTCTTGATACATTTCTTTGTTCCATTAACAGCAAATTCAGCTTTGGATTTTTAATCACTCAGGTCGATCTTTATCCCATTGAAAAGAATTGCTCAAATCTTATGTTGTTATCAATTTGATCAAAAGTGTATGAGCCATGATTTCTTTTTCAGGATCTCTTGTTTACTAAATAGAAACATCACTGTATGCTGCCCCCCACCCCCTACTGCTCATTTGAATATTGAATCCTGTCAGAAATTCAATAATCTACACTAAGCTACTATTGAGCTCCTCAGTGTTATGGCCCTGTACCAGACTAAGCTAAGATTACTGAATAACTATATATATATATATTTTAAGACATTTTTATGTTTATACATTCTTTATATATATATATATATATATATATATATATATAATATAAATACTTATACTCGTTTGGAAAAACCTTAGCTATTTTAGCTTCTAATTGAACAACCCAATGCCCGAGGGGAAATAAGGGATAAAAAAAAAAGAAAGAACTAAGAACATGAAATTGAGGCGAAAACAATCGTCCAGAATCCAAGCTCAAAGAAA
Organism: Acanthosepion lycidas; assembly: GCA_963932145.1. NCBI lineage: Eukaryota > Metazoa > Mollusca > Cephalopoda > Sepiida > Sepiidae > Acanthosepion > Acanthosepion lycidas. The sequence goes on from OZ010598.1 coordinate 4,460,035, forward strand.
AAAAACCTCCAAAATGAGCAAAGCAAAAGTAACTATGTAAAGTGCTCAATTCACTAAGTAGAGCAAACCTATATATATATATATAATCTTGAAAGATTTGGTAAAAAATGAACATACATAATGAAAAAATGCCCGAATCTTAATAAAATAAAAGTTTTATTATCAATAACTTCAGGTTGTTAAATTATATTTTTTTAATCCTTTTTAGAACCTTCAAAATTTTTGTTAAGATTTTTTTTAAATTTTTTCTTGTGTCAGTGGATGACCATAAATTACGATAGGAAATGTTTGTTCTTTTTGCAAAACACATTGATTTGGAAATTCTTGCAAAAATCAAATAATTGTTAGATTTTAATGAAACTTTCAGAATTTATTTACAAATGAATGAAATTATTTTAGAAATGTTTCTTTTTTAGAAAATCTTGGTAAAAGCTTTTTTCTTTTCTTTTTTTTTTTTTTTTTTACAAACACCCCCACACACAAACAAATTTAATGAAATTTCATTTTTTGAACAGTTTATTGTTTATATTTGTTACAAGCAAAAGTTTTTGAAGTATTTAAAATTTTTTTTTTTTTTTGGTTAAACTGGTCTGGTGTCCCAGTTTAACCAAAAAAAAAATCTGCTCTGAATCATAAAATAAAAAAAAATACAATAAGACTAAGACATTATTTAATTAGAGAAGCTTTTAATTACTTCTTTAAATAAGATATATTATAGACACTGTTCTCTCAAGAAAAAAGCTTTTTGGTGAATAATGAATTTTTACAAGAATTGTTTATATTTTTTAAAAACTTAATTTGAAAAATAAAGTTTGACATCTCTTAAAATCTTATTATTTGTACTAGTTAGGTGATATTAAGCGAATCTATATTTACTAAAATGGAAAAGCTTACTACAATTCAGTGACCCTCTAGTATTTTAAAAGAATTTTTAATATTTTTTGTATGTTTATAAACATGCCAATTTTTGTAAACACAGGTACGCATCCACACAATTACCAGAAAATAAGATTAGTAACTATAGTAAATTTAAAGCTAAAGTACCTAAAAGCATTAGATTACTTTAAATATTTTTCTAAATTTTTAAGATTACTGGGTAGTTAAAAAATTATATATAAGAAAAAGGTGCTTCTGTTATATTGTCAAGGACTTTTTACAGATATGTCCCAAGAGAAAAGTTTCAAAACATATGTCTACGGAGATAGTTGTCAACACTTCATAAAAAGACCCACCTCCATGTTAAAAAATGTTTTTCTTCAATATTTTAAACAAAAAGTAAATAATATTTGTTTCAAATTAGATTAATTAAACTTTAAATCAGTTAATATTCTTTAAATAAATATTTACATATGCTCTATCCCTGATATTGACCACTTTCACTCATAAATATAGCATACCTGAAAACTAATATATATATATATATATATATATATATAATCAAATATTATATATATATATATATATATATATATATATATATATATATATAATCAAATATTATATATATATATATATATATAATCAAATATTATATATATATATATATATATATAATCAAATATTATATATATATATATATATATATATAATCAAATATTATATATATATATATATAATCAAATATTATATATATATATATATATATATATATAATCAAATATTATATATATATATATATATATATATAATCAAATATTATATATATATATATATAATCAAATATTATATATATATATATATATATATATATAATCAAATATTATATATATATATATATATATATATAATCAAATATTATATATATATATATATATATATAATCAAATATTATATATATATATATAAAATCAAATATTATATATATATATATATAATCAAATATTATATATATATATATATAATCAAATATTATATATATATATATATATATATATAATCAAATATTATATATATATATATATATATATAATCAAATATTATATATATATATATATATATATATAATCAAATATTATATATATATATATATATATATAATCAAATATTATATATATATATATATATATATATAATCAAATATTATATATATATATATATATATATATAATCAAATATTATATATATATATATATATATATATAATCAAATATTATATATATATATATATATATATATAATCAAATATTATATATATATATATATATAATCAAATATTATATATATATATATATATAATCAAATATTATATATATATATATATATATATATATAATCAAATATTATATATATATATATATATATATATAATCAAATATTATATATATATATATATATATAATCAAATATTATATATATATATATATATATATATAATCAAATATTATATATATATATATATATATATATAATCAAATATTATATATATATATATATAATCAAATATTATATATATATATATATAATCAAATATATATATATATATATATATAATCAAATATTATATATATATATATATATAATCAAATATTATATATATATATATATATAATCAAATATTATATATATATATATATATATATAATCAAATATTATATATATATATATATATATAATCAAATATTATATATATATATATATATATATAATCAAATATTATATATATATATATATATATATATATATATAATCAAATATTATATATATATATATATATATATATATATAATCAAATATTATATATATATATATATATATATAATCAAATATTATATATATATATATATATATAATCAAATATTATATATATATATATATATAATCAAATATTATATATATATATATATATATATATATATATATGTAAGCAAATATAAATGGATATAAATCCGACAGAATGGAGAAAAATATTTGGAAAAAACAAACAAATATCCTTAAATGCAATTATGTTGTTTTAATATGAATGAAATGTCAACGTCTGACGTTTCGGTTTAATAAACTTTCTTCAGGACAATATTCATTAAAATACAATTAACATAATCAGTTCAACATGACAAAGACAATGGACATAAAAACAAGACTTATCCAAAACAGATAACTGAAAATTTTAAATGATCAGTTTTCCGTTTAAGCATGGTCACGTTGTCATCAAATGGGCGACACTTTCAAAACGTATTCCTAAAATTTAAGTATTTTGAATGAAAACGAAAAAATGAAAAGAATTCTATTATGATGGAAAATTGTATGTACGCTTGTCGAGCATTAATCTCGCTAAAAAAGGGGAAATACTAAAGAAACCAGGTCTAGTATTCACCGTGCGTGAGATGGATATTATACCTGCTTCATAAATCCTCCTAAGATTTTTATTATGAAAATATTTTAAAATCTTCACGGAATCAAAATCGAAATTATGATCTGCTTTAGTTATGTGTACAACTAAGGCATTGTTCAAATTTCCGAGGCAAATATCTCGTTTATGTTCAAAAACACGAGATTTTACGGACCTACATGTTTCACCCACATATTTTAGGTGACAGTTTTTGCATGAGATTTGGTAGATGCAAGCATCGGATGTAATGTGTTGTTTGCTGGTGCTATTTAATAAATTACGGATAGTTCTAGTAGGTAATATTGTAGTTTTAATTTTTAACGCATTTAAATTATTGGAAATATGTTCGGTCAAATGGTTATTTGGAAGAAAGATGCGATCAAAAGAATTTTTATCAGGGGCAGCTGGAAGTGTACCTTTCACTGATGTAGTTGTAGTGGCCTTCGGGGGGTCATTTTGCGCTGATGAGTAAATTTTCAATGCTTTATTTTTAGCTTTCTGTAATAATTGTCTCGGATACGAAAGATTTGAAAAGGTATCCTCAATATATGTGAATTCATCATCTAAATATTTTGCTGAACAGATGCCAAGAGCCCTTAAATAGAATCCAATAATAATACCCCTCTTAGTGTTAGTATCATGGTGAGAGTAAAAATGTAAATAGTCATTTTTACATGTGGGTTTACGATATACTTTGAATTCTAATTTATTTTTATTTTTAATGAGTAGTATGTCTAAAAAAGGTAAAGAATTATTAGACTCAAGTTCATAGGTAAATTCTATAGTAGGTTCTATTTTATTTAATCTATCAGTAATCTTGTTTAAATCATGTTTATGTGGGTAGATAAATAAAATGTCATCGATGTATCGGAAGTAATGTGTATCAGGTGGAATGACATCTTTAAAAGGTCCAGATTCAAGAAATTCTAGAAATATGCATGCTAGGAATCCAGAGAGAGGTCTCCCCATCGGTAAACCAAATTTTTGTTTATAATAAATATTATTATACTGGAAGAAACAATGTGAAGTGCAAAGGATGCATAATTTGATGCATTTCGAGATAGAGATAGGTAGCTTAAAGTCAATTTTCTTAAGGTGGTTCTCTAATTGTTTAATACATTTATCAACAGGTATATTAGTAAATAACGATTTGATGTCTAAGCTAGCTAGGGATTTGTTACCTATATCAATATTTCTCAACCTATTTAAAAGAGAGCCTGAATTCTTTATATGTGCGTTACTTACGGTGCCCAGAATTGGAGTTAGAAATTTAGTTAAATACCTTTCGATATTATGAGGAGCTGAGCCTATACCCGAGATGTTTGGCCTTAATGGAATGTTAGGCTTATGGGTTTTGGGGAGGCCATAAATTTTAGGGACAGTGGGGTGATAGTTAATAAGGGAAAGCCAAATTTTATCTTCATTACATATGAGTTTCTTATAGGACCTATTAAATTCTTTTAGATTCTTAGAAACTTGTATAGGGGAGATCTGTTCATAAGTGTCTCTCTCATTTAGCAAGTCCAACATTTTCTGGTTGTAAACAATGGTATCCATGACAACAACACCGCCTCCTTTATCAGAAGGAGATATAATGATATTATATATATATATAATCAAATATTATATATATATATATATAATCAAATATTATATATATATATATATATATATAATCAAATATTATATATATATATATAATCAAATATTATATATATATATATAATCAAATATTATATATATATATATAATCAAATATTATATATATATATATAATCAAATATTATATATATATATATAATCAAATATTATATATATATATATAATCAAATATTATATATATATATATAATCAAATATTATATATATATATATAATCAAATATTATATATATATATATATATATAATCAAATATTATATATATATATATATAATCAAATATTATATATATATAATCAAATATTATATATATATATATATATATATATATATAATCAAATATTATATATATATATATATATATAATCAAATATTATATATATATATATATATATAATCAAATATTATATATATATATATATATATAATCAAATATTATATATATATATATATATATATAATCAAATATTATATATATATATATATATATATATATATAATCAAATATTATATATATATATATATATAATCAAATATTATATATATATATATAATCAAATATTATATATATATATATATAATCAAATATTATATATATATATATATAATCAAATATTATATATATATATATATATATAATCAAATATTATATATATATATATATATATAATCAAATATTATATATATATATATATATAATCAAATATTTTATATATATATATATATATATAATCAAATATTATATATATATATATATATATAATCAAATATTTTATATATATATATATATATATAATCAAATATTATATATATATATATAATCAAATATATATATATATATATAATCAAATATTATATATATATATATATATATATATATATATATAATCAAATATATTATTATATATATATATATATATATATATATATATATATATAATCAAATATATTATTATATATATATATATATAATATTTGATTATATATATAATCAAATATTATACATTATATATAATCAAATATTATATATTAGGTTGGTGCAAAAATAATATCGTTTTCTCACATATGTTACTATATGAGAAGACGACATTATTTTTGCACCGGACTAATATATATAATCAAATATTATATATATATATATATATATATATATATATATATATATATATATATATATATATATAATCAAATATTATATATATATATATATATATATATATATAATCAAATATTATATATATATATATATATATATATATATAATCAAATATTATATATATATATATATATATATATATAATCAAATATTATATATATATATATATATATATATATATAATCAAATATTATATATATATATATATATATATATATAATCAAATATTATATATATATATATATATATATATATAATCAAATATTATATATATATATATATATATATATAATCAAATATTATATATATATATATATATATATATATATATAATCAAATATTATATATATATATATATATATATAATCAAATATTATATATATATATATATATATATATATATAATCAAATATTATATATATATATATATATATATATATATAATCAAATATTATATATATATATATATATATATATATATAATCAAATATTATATATATATATATATATATATATATATAATCAAATATATATATATATATATATATATATATATATATATATAATCAAATATTATATATATATATATATATATAATCAAATATTATATATATATATATATATATAATCAAATATTATATATATATATATATATATAATCAAATATTATGTATGTATGTATGTATGCATATATATATATATATAATCAAATATTATGTATAATTCCACAGAGGATATAAATCCAAAGGGAGCTCAATGTAAGTACAGAGCAAATAATAATGATGATGAAAATGGAGACTTTAGAAACCCATGGTAATATTTTATTTCGCAAGACTGATTCCTTGGCCTCATCAAACCAAACAGTTTCAACAATAAATATTGTTGAAATAAAATATTACCAGGGTTTCTAAAGTCTCTGCTTTCATCATCATTATTCATATATATATATATATATATATATATATATATATATATATATATATATATATATAAGCTTTTACTTATCTGTTTTAAATTATTTCTCATAATAGTTGATACATTTACTTCCATAAAAGAAAATTAAGTCTGATTAATTTTTAATAAAAGATTGATTCCTCTACAAATTCAGTTTCTAAAATGTTGTTAAGAGATGTTGCCTGATAGAGAAACATCATTATTGTCTCAGATTCTGAGGTAAAATAAGAATTTTCTTCTTTCAATTTTCATTTCATTGCTTACTGTGTCTTTTTCTGACTATTTTAATTTTTTTGTCTGTTTCTCTTCACTTGGAATTGTGCTCATCTTGTGTGCCTTTTTAGTCCTGCGTTTTTCTTTTATGGCCAGGATTTTCAGTTTTTCTTTTTCTTATGATTCTGTAATTTTGCAATGGCACCAGATGTTTACCTCAAGTTGACCATGAATTATTCATGAAAAAAATATCTTGGTTCTCTTCATTCTCCAGTTTTTCATAGGTGTATATTACATCAATTGATTCTTTGACTTTCCACCCACAACAAGGTAGGTGGTGATCTACTCGTAACAGCTGAGTAGCCCCCAAATGAAGCTTGATGGCAATTAAGAAACACAGTTAAATTTAGAAAGGGCAAGTTTTAAGAGATCAAACTGGGAAGAACTTTCAACAAATTAGATGGGGTTGAATGCATCTAAAAAGAAAAAAAAGAAAACCTGAATATTAATTTGGATATAGCCTTTTATCTAACTGCTACACTCATCAAGTGAGATGAAAAGGAAAGTAACAAGTTATTCCCTTGAACAAAATCAAAAATTATCTCTAAAAATCTTTGAGAGTAAATTGTCCATTTAAAGATCTCTCCATGCGATTCCTATGGTTTCTTGGGCAAAGTAATTTCTGAAAAATGTTTATTTTTTTCAAAAAGCTTGGTTAGAATGACCAACACCATGCTCAAGTGGTTTGTTTATATAAATACATATTTGCCAGTGGTTTCATAGAAAGTATAGTTTTGAAATTGGTTTATCTGAACTCAAAGTAGCAAGCTGGCCATGTGTTTTCTGAAACAAAAGACATTGTTAGAGATTGTAAATTGAGTCAAATCTTACATTATTCGTGACAGCTGGTAATCTGAGTTCCATAATATACAGATATGCAGCATAGTTTGGATGGAATCCCACAGAGACATGGCGATCCCATGAATAGACCATCAGCAGACTGCCATCCCAACCTTTGAAAAGAGGGAGGGGAGAGAAACAAGACATACATACAACTATTGTTCTATTATCATCATTATTATAAATAAATCTTTTTATGTTCAGATTATACCGGGTGTAACAGCAAAAATTGTCCACTTGTTAGATTAAGCTTTGAACCATTGTCTCTTAGAAATGATTAAAGATATCTTACTGGAATTCTCCAGGGTTTTTATAACACTATTAGACTCTACTTTAAGCAATAAGAATGTATAATTACTATCAAAGTTTAACAGAAGAATCATGATGAAATTTATCATAAATGAAAATGACATGTTCATCATTAATTAATCATAGCTAAGGAGCAGAATCACGTAAAGGATTGATATAAAGTTCAAATATATAGATATACATATATATTATTTCAGGATCATTTTCTTCACCTTCTAACTTTCTGTCCTGGAGTAAGAAGGTGACTCAGAGGTTTCACATATGATTTCAAGTCTTTTTTCACTGCTCTTTGGACTGTCATAGCTGGAACTCCTTTCTCACATGCCAAATGTCTTATGGATTGAGTTGGATCTTTTCTAATTTATTTCTTTAGCTCTAAGTTGAAATGATGATCCTTTTTCCCATTGTGACCTCCTGGTTCAGTTTTCCACCTTACTGTTTGCTCATTTTTAAATTTATTCACTGTTCTCTTGATGGTTCTTGAATGGACTTTGAATATGGAAGCCACAGTGTGAATGTTGGTACCATTACTAAAGGCCTGAATGATCTTTTCCCTCTCGGCATTGCTCATTTGGGAAGACATAGTGGGTCTGACACAAAATGATTATAACCTGTTCTCTTCCTAACTGAATAACTCAAAGGGTTTTTCAGTGATTCTTACAACAAATGGTATCAAGATAGCTAAACGTCTTATCTGAAAACCTGGGAAAAAGAAAGTCAATTAGTTCAGTGTTTTTTTTAGATATTAAACATTTTGTGCAATGGACAATTATGCTGTTACAGGATTTGAACAATTTTGTTGTTACACTTGGTATATCACTTTCTTGGGGAAATAACTGTTAGTTTGAAAAACCTGTGTAACCAACAATCAAAATAAACTGTTTCTTGTTAAAATATTCTGGTTTTTCAGTCCTTTTTTCCAAGACTTCCTTTGGTCTTGAGATTCCATCAATTTTAATTTAGTATGACAAATGACAGTCTCAGGTTTTGTGACATTTCAACCCTGAGATTAATGCTTCTTCAGGCCTTATCTAAACAATGTGAGTACAGTAGTTTCCTGTCTGGGTTACTGTTGAAAAAATAACCAGGATAACAATACTCATCTCCACCTATAGTACTACATTCACTCCAATGAAAAGGATATTAGATCTAGGCTAAACAACAAAAATGAGGATACTTGTCTAAATAATTCTTCAAATAATAACAAATCTACACTGTGTGCCAAATTATTATCGAGATACCTTTTTTTATAATATTTCAAAAACCGTCCAATCAATTCACACAAAATTTTCACACAACATTGGCAATACTGACCTGCGCAATCACTGAATTTTTCGTACTGATCTGCGCAATGTAAACAAATTGGTGCCATATTTGTTATCAGCATGGTGATTTGAGAGTGCCAAATTATTAGAAAGGTTTAGTAAAAGTCCCAGAATTGAGCAAACAAAACATTTATTGATGTTGCACGTGAATGTTTATGATCAAAAGAAGCTAATAAGATAATCAAACAAATAACAGATACAAACAAAGGCACAGTTTTAAACAAATTAATAGGGAATGTGCTTTCCCTGTTTTGAAATTACTTGAAGAAGTCGACGATCCATAGAATTTGTTAATCGTAGGATGTCATCTGCTGTAATGCCGCGAGATATGTCAAGAATTGCTTCCCACAACTCAGCGTTGCTCCTGAATTGTCGTCCGTTGGCGTACAGTCTTCGATTCATGATGCTCCAAAGGTTTTCGATTGGGTTCAAATCCGGAGAATTTGCTGGCCACTTCATTTTTCGAGGTCCATCAAAGCCTAACTGTTTCAAATATTCAGTAGTCTTGTGAGCAGCATGCGAGGGAGCATTATCTTGCATAAAAACAATGGCCCTTCTGAAGGCAACTCTTTGCCTTTTCATCCATGGTTCAAGATGCTCCGTCATAAATGCTATGTATGCATCATCAGTCATTTTGACGCCATCTGGTACTCTCCATGGGCCCACTCATGTTTTTCCAATAATACCACTCCAGATTATTATGCCTCCACCGCCTTGTTGGCATCTCAAACGCTAATGGCAATTCTGTCCGTTCATTACCCAACCTTTACACCATCTATCTGGCCCATCAAGTGTTGCTCGAGTTTCGTCTGTGAACAAAACTTTAGAGAAGTCAATCTTCATATTGTCCTCAGCCCATTTCAATTGATTTTGAATATGATTTGTCGTCAACGGAGACTTCGATACAGGTTTCACTGTTGTTGCTATTTCCCTCAGATAGCAACACCGAGTACTTTTAGACACAGTAGTATCCCCAGTGTGACTGAAAAGCTCTTGGCTGGTAAGTCCAGGGTTCTTCGTGGCCTCTCGTTTAAGTCGTGACATGAGACGACTTGAAATAACCTTCAGCTTGCCTTTATCTGCCCTTTTGCGTACTTGTGTAGGGCCAGCGGTGAACTTTTTCACTGTTTATGACACCTCACTATCATTCTAGAAATTTCTAGGGTAGATTTACCTTTTGAGAGTTCTGAGGTGATAGTTTTCTTTTCAGCATTACTTAAACTGCTTTTACAGCCCATCTTTTCACTAAATTCTTACACTTTTCTAATAATTTGGCACGCTCAAATCACCGTGCTGATAACAAATATGGCGCCAGTTTGCTTACATTGTGCAGATCAGTAGAAAAATTTCAGTGATTGCGCAGGTCAGTGTTGTCAACATTGTGTGAAAATTTTGTGTGAATTTATTTGATGGTTTTTGAAATATTATAAAAAAATTATCTCAATAATAATTTGGCATGAAGTGTATGTTTCCAAATTTAGGACAATATTTACACAAGATTGTTTCAAGGACATTATCATAGAATATAGGTAACTCCACTAATTCACAGAGAAAAAGAGCATGCCATGATGAAAAAATATCCCAAACTTGATTTAAAGCCAGAAAATATCTAAAATTCAATAAGACATTAGATTATGGAAAATATTTTCTTAAATTTTTAAGATTACTGTGTACTTAAAAATTATATATAAAAGGTGCTCACATTATATTCAATTGTTTTTTTTGTTTGTTTGTTTGTTTGTTTTTTTTTTGCGAGAACAACATTCTAAACAAGTTGTCAACATCTTAAATAAATAGCTACTACTGTGTTAAAAATGCATTTCTGCAATATTTTAAACTTAAAGTAAATATGTTTCAAATCAGATTAATCATACTTTAAATCAACTAATATTCCTCAAATAAGGTTTCAGAAAAGGTAAATTTTTATTTTTGGAAAATTAAGAGAATTACATTGCTATAAATGGGGGCTCAAAATGGGGCCAAAATCTTCTTTTTTTTTTTCTTTTTTTTAAAGAAAAAAATACAAACTCTTTCCAGTCAATTTAAATTAGTTTTAAAATAGAACAGTGTATTTTGCTTATTGGAAATATTCAATTTAATCTGTTAGCTTAAAATTAAAACTAAAATAAAAGTTTTAACAAATATTTTTCATTTTTAAAAATTAATTTTAAACCTTAAATATTGCATTTTCTGTGGAGGTACCTATAGAAATATGAACATTAAGAAATGCAAAGAAACATTTTTGTTTTTTATGAATTGGTTAGAATTTATTTGAAACAAAAATGAGAAATTATCAACTTTTGAGAAACTTTCTCATGAAGACAAGATTTTATCTAAAATTAGTTAGAATGAACAGGATTATAAAGATTTAAATGCCAATCCCAGATTTAAACTTTCCTAAATCCAGAAAAGAAACCTAACACTTTTTGCTTCTTAAAAAGATTTCTCTTAATTTAATAAACACTTACACTGAAAGTTAGTTTTTACTCTCTCATTTTATCTACACCTCAACATCAGTCAAGGTCATAGTCCACAACCCTACAATGTAGCTAATTGTGAACTCTGTAATCTTTTCTCTGCCTATATTGTATGTGCTTTGCCAGAGTTACATATGGTTTTGAATTCACAGTTATCCTTCTAGACTGGCCACCAACCATGGCTAGATATCAGTCTGTCTTACTATTTAACCCATAGCTGGGGTCCATAGATTTCCTCAAGGGTATTTGTGCAAAAGTGAATGTAAAAAACTTTTAAGATAATTTAATATTCAATGATTTCTTTGAACTCTTTTTTTGTCTAGTTCATTTTCTGGCTAGTTTTGTGAAATTTGTATTCAACTTCGTGTTTCCTGAAAGACAAAAACAAAAGCAGAAATCCAAATTAAGAGACACTACAATTCTCATGAAGTTGATCACAATAATAAAAAAAAATGTATTATGGGCAGTGACAAGATTTTACATTGAAACCATTCATAATAAAGAAGATTGGAGAATAGACTAACCAAAATATTGTGGGGTTGGGGATAAAAAAAATGAAGCTAGACAAAGAAAAATAATTAAATACACAAATTAGAAATTGACAAGAAAAATTTTATTTCCTTTCATATGTAAGAAGTTTTTTAATACTTAAATGGCTACTATTGAGAGTTCATCAGTTATGTCTTATTGATTTGGCCACAAAGACCCTATGAGCAGGCGAAATTTAAATTTAGATATATAGCTACATTCTTCTGTGTCCTCATTGTATTGTTTGTTTACACCAAGTTATGAAATACAAAAAAAAAAATGAAAAATGAAAGTTAACAATTTATCAGAATTTCTCTTTAAGTGAATTTGTACATTATAAACTTGTATCGACTGGTGTTGAAATCTATTTATCACGATGACTGGCCTATGTTTAAAACATGTTCTGTAATCTATTTTAATGTCGGTGTGAAGATGACGATATTGGTAAGACCCATCAACATCAAGAGAATTGATCAGCATGCCCCTGGATCCATTAAAGATGGTTGATTCGATAATTCGCATCAGTGTGCCATTACATTCAGGTCTGTAATGACAGAACCTTTTACGAAACCAGGAATGCTTCTCATCTTTCCAAGAGGATATATTTCTAGTTCTGTGCAGGTTACATTCGAATTATCTTGTAAAAAAAAAAATCCTTAAAACGATTTTTATTAAATCAAGACAACCTTCCTTATGCAATCAGGATTGGTTATTATGACTGAATGTGATTTGTTTGTATAAAATATACCTGTCTCAATATATTATTTATATGTATGTATTTCCTTCCTCATGATACACTTTTTTTAGTTTGTATTCTTAAAAATTTTACTGTCCTTGATTAAGCTCTGAAAAGTGAGGAGTGATAACCGGTTAATTCATTTTGTTTTCTTTTATATTTTTTCTTCTATTAGGTTGGTGCAAAAATAATGACGTAATAACGTCGTTTTTTGACGTTAAAAAATACGTCAAAAAACGACATTATTACGTCATTATTTTTACACCAACCTAATAATTGCGCGTTGCCAACTGCTATGGTGGTTCTTTGCTTTTCATCTCTTAATTATGTCCATTTTTATTTGCTTTAATTAAATTTTGTACCTAGTTCTTTTATTCATTGTTCTTTCTCTCTCTTAACCTCCCCACCTTTCTCTCTCTCTCTCATTCTTTCTCTCCCCTTCTCTCTGTTTTGTATGTTTGTTTCTCTTCTATAAGATTTGAATTGATATTAGTGTTTGTTGATCCTCTAGAACATTTCTGGTCTCTTTAGAATTACAGCCTTTTTAACATTCCAAATAATATTCCGTTTTAATATTCCAGATAAACTGTTAGTACTGATGGTGATACATCCACTTAAATACTTGAAAAAAAAAAAAAAAGAAAAAAAGTCTGATCTTTTCTAAAGAACATTTACAACTGAAGTCACCTTGAACTATGCATCATATTAAAATTTTAAAGTAAATAAACAATAAATTGGAATCAACACTTTGGGGTTCATAATCTGTGCACCTTTCTTGTCGACTTTTATCTTTACTGTTTTTTTTCTTTGTTTCCGCTGTTGCTAGGTTCTTACAGCCATATCGCATTGAACACACTGGCTCTCGTCTGAAGTTAAGCAACATTGATGTTATATCTTTTATTGATCTGATGCTGTTAGATTAAGTTCTCCCCCTCATAAATTGGTAGGTTCTTGCTAGCAGCAGCATGTTTATCTCCTCCACAGTTCTTGATTGACCCACCCCTCAGCTCCCTATAAACTGTACCCATTTCTCCTTGAGGTAGAGACTATTACATGCCTGGAGAACCTTTGTCAGTCTGAACCAATTGTTATTAAACAATTCAGTCTGGTCACTACTCAAATGAGTGACTGCTAGAGAAGGGATTACAAAGTGCTAGATGTTATACAAGAGACTTAGCAAGCTGGAAATGGATACAGTTTTGCTGTGTACACTAACAGAAGATATATGGAGGTACTTCATGACACAGATCACAAGATCTGTCTGGAGTCAAGTGTTGCTGGGTATGATAGAAGAGTAATTCCTTGTTGAAACATTTTCTTTGCATTTCAGATGTTCAGGTCTTTTACCTGGATGATAAACTATTTGAGCCAGGAGACCCCACACTATTTTTATAATTTCTTTCATTTTCATTATGAATCAAGTCTTAATAAATCAGTCATTAAAAATCATGTTCCTCATGACTAAGTCAATCTGTTCAAACTTTGATTCATATCTATGGGGCGTCAACTTCAAATAAGTGTTCTCTGTAATAATTTTTGAAGTAATATAAAAATTGAATATTTTTCTGGTGCCCCTGTTGTTCATCTCAAGATTCTTGATAAAATTCAAAAAAGAATCTGCAATATAATCGATCCTGACTTGGCATCTCAACTTCAGTCACTTTCTCACAGACATGAAGTGGCTTCCCTCTGTCTTTTCTACAAATATTTTCATGGCAACTGCTCTGACAAGCTTTTTTCTCTGGTGCCCCAACTACACGAATTTAAGCATGCTACTAGATTGGCATCTAGGTCCCACCAATTTACTGTTTAAATAATTAAATGTAACCACCACTTCTACTCCAACAATTTTATTCCTTGCTCTTCCCAACATTGGAACACCTTTCCTCACATTTGCTTCCTGGATAACTACAATCTTCAAAAATGTAAATGCAATGTCAATTGCCATCTTCTATTGCTTTGATCCCTGTCCTTTTTTCCTTTCTTCAGTTCCTGCTACATCCATGCTTTTCTCTCACTTTCACTCTCCATAAACCCCTGCATGCTAGTGGCATTCCTGCTATGCTTAGGGTGAAATGCTTAAAAAAAAAAATGTACAATAATTATCATCAATGTGTATTAATTTGCATATTTCTTGTCCCATCTGTAGTGGAAAGGGAGTTAATTGATCTTAAGTTAGTAAATTTATAAAAATAGTTCTCAAGCTTTACTCCTACATTTCTTAACTTGCAGTCTTATTTGTTCAAACCTTTCATGTGAGGCACTCAGATACTTTTGTCGATTAAATGATCATCTTACTTCATGAATTAGGCTTTGTCATCATTGTCTTTATTTTGCTAATCATTTAATTCTGAGAGATATTTTCACTTTACTCACATATTAAACATAAAAAATTTTATATAAAAAGATATTGAATATAAAGCGATTTATATAATATCAGAAATAACCAATGAATCACAGATACCATTAAACATTTAAAGGGAACGGATTAATTAAACAGCTCATTGGCTTCCATTTTAGTTGTGAATTCTTTATCTCTTTATTGAATCTCAATAGATTCTTTCAAGACTTTTCATTCCTTGAATCTCACTATTGAAACTTTCTAACAATTGCCATCATTTTTGACGACACGAGTACATGCGTAATAATAATAATACGTGAACATAATATCAAGGTCAACGAAAATAGCAGGCTTAAGAAATGAACCGACATTCGGGTTGAAGTTGCCATAATGTGGGGCATTATATACCATCGCGTAAATTGGCATAAAACCAAATATTCCATCGCTTCAGAAATCTGTGTTACTTGACACTACAAATTTTCCGTGAAATGCGTTTTTCCGTTTGAGGTCGTACGACTTAACAGAAAGCACACACAATGCAAGATCGCCAGTTGAAAACAAAAACCATGAGAAAGAAAATAGTACTTCTGCTAATAATCTTATTTGGTCAAGCCTTTCATGTGAGGCACTCAGATAATTTTGCCTCTTAAATGATCATCTTGCTTCAATTTGGCCTTCAGATAGGCTTGTCGCCACCGTCTTTGTCTTTCTGTTGCTAACACACTTCTTCCGTCAGATATTTCCATTTCACGGTTATATTAAAGACAATATTCTTAACATGAAAAGGCACAGAGCTAAAAAGCGATTCATATAGTACCAAGAGTAATCAATGCATCACAGATACTATTGAATATCGAAAAGATATAACATAAACGGATTAATTAAACGATTCATTGGCTTCTATTTTAGTTGTGTATTCTTTATCTCTGCTTTATTGAATCTCAATATATTTTTTCAAGATTTTTGTTTCATTGGAACTTACTATTAAAACTTTCCAACAATTGCCATCATTTTTGACGGTACAGGTGCACTAGTGTGTGTGCGTGTATATATATATATATATATATATATATATATATATATAAAGTGGACATCAGTGTCCACTTTTATATTTACACACACTCTATCCTTGATATTGACCACTTTAACCCATAAATATAGCATACCTTAAAACTATATTTTTATCATATATATTTATATAGTGATTGATGATTTCATCAATTTTGGATTGAGTCATTCAAAAACTGTGCTTCACTTCAGCAAGATTTCCTGCATATGTAGGATACAAGAGATTTGTGTATGGTCTTCAAGTTTATCCAGTCTTAATGCACATTTCATATGACTCTTCAGTCCTGCTTCTGACTCGCATAATTTGTCACAGAACTGACATAAATTTCCTGTAAATCATGCCAATAGCTGTCAAAGCATTCTTTTTGAGATATATAAATTGTCTTTTCCAAACTATGAATCACCTTTCTCAAACTGGTCTACTGCAGATGTCCAAGCTTTCAACTTATGAATCATCTTCATGAGTGAGAAAAAGTCAAGTGAAATAAAGAAAATCATGGTGCTTTAAGCTAATTTTTTTATATTTTGGATATTTTTTGCAGCTGCTTCATTTGCTGAAAGTGATAAGAAAATTTAGAAAAAAAACAAAAAACAATGTATAGATTTAATAGACATATGATGTCTATCTTTTATAATAAAACTTGTTTAGAAAATTGGTCCTGACCTGGCATCTCGATTCCAGTTACTTTCTCACCACCATCACATGACTTCCCTCTGTCTTTTCTATAAATATTTTCATGGCAGTTGTTTAAATGAGATCTCATTCTTGGTACCTCAACTTGACAAATTTGAGTGTTCTACTAGATTGGCAGCTAGGTCTCATTGTTTTACTGTTGAAATAGCAAAATGTAATTAAGTTCTATTTTAATATTAGGTTGGTGTAAAAATAATGACGTAATAATGTCATTTTTTGACGTATTTTTTAACGTCAAAAAACGACATTATTATGTCATTATTTTTGCACCAACCTAATACTTTCTTTTCTCACACTTCTCACCTATGGAACTCTCTCTCAGTTTCTTGCTTCCCTGCCACTTACAATCTTCAAAAATGTAAATGTTTTCCTGAATTCATTTTTTTTCTCCTCACTTATATTCTCATTGAATTTCATTCTCAGTGACCCCTTGAATCTTAGTGACATTATTACCTTTGCTTGAAATGAAATAATTAAAAAAAAAACTGATTAATTGCTACCTTATTTGCATATGGATCTGCAAATTTTTGAGGCGCTATGTAACTTGACAGTTCCTAAGAGTTAAGATATTATTAAATTGTTCTATTTTAAAATACCTTTCCTCTCTGTGGAAGATATTGTGTTTAATGTAGGTTGTTTCTTTTCTTGACATCTTTTTTTATTTACAATTCGTGTTCTATAGTCTTTCAATATCATCTGCTTGTCTAAAATATATATATCAGGGTGGCCAGACGATTGCATCTAGCATGAAACAGACTGTCACCTCTAAGTGTTGACTTCTATGTTTACTTTTATACACACACACACACACACATATATATATATATATATATATATTAAGAATATTCTTATTTTTAAGTATTTATTTTACATTGCTACACAATAATATTTATGTTTCAGAACTTAAAAATTGTTCCTTAACAGGCAGTGTTGGATAACTTATGATGAGAAATCAGAAAACAATTCAGTAAACGTTAAGAATGTTGGATTTTTCATCTGCTTGTTCTTTCTCTTTTTATATATATATATATATATATATATATATATATATATATATATATAATTATTTATTTAAAAATATGATTCCAACTCGCTACATAAGAGGTCTCATGTTTCAAAATCCCAAAAAAATTTTGCTTGAAGATGGAACAGAGCCTACTTTAACTCAAGTTAATTCAAATATTATTTTGAAGTTTTCGGCTCTTGTTTTGAAACATGAGACCTCTTATGTAGCGAGTTGGAATCATATTTTTAAATAAATAATTATATTTATGCTCTACTTTCGTATCGAGCACTATTTTTTAAAAATAATTACAAAAATACTAAGGAACTTTGGATTATTTACCAAACCAGTTTCTTTCCTATTTTCTACAATATTTTCACATATATATATATATATACACACACATTGTTAAATATAACAGATAACGAATGTCTATTATGTTTGATCATGAGCCATTCTAAACTCCGTATATTTGCTTTAATTTCGGGAGAACATAAAGACAAAAATTGTCCAACATTTGGATATTTTTTATTATGCTGTTCGTTGATCTAAGCTTTTGGCTCACATGAGCCATCTTCAGATTGGTTATATGGATATTTAAACAAAGATATTCATCATCAAAGATAATTTTCTGTTATGTTGACATAGAAGATTGCTATGTGACGATAATGGTTGTGGAATAGCAGGTCATAAATCTCTCTCTCTCTCTCTATATATATATATATATATATATATATAACACATGGTATTAAATATTCTATAGACATTATTTTGGAAAAAGTAACAGTTTAAGACAGTGCTCAATGTCAAAAAGCAGAGTAATAAAAAATTACATAAATCCTATATCGGGATGTAACATGAATCAGTTCAATGACAAATTTCATATTTGTATTAATTATATATATAAAAGAATATTAAAAAAGTATTATGTCAGACCAATGGGCAGATATTTTAATAGTGTTCAATACCCAAGTCAAAAACTTGAATGTGCAAAGTGGATAATAATATAAAAAATTGAAAAAAATATTCACCCTCAACATTACCTAGGTTTCACCCTTACAGTCTCATCAGGAATTTACTGGTGAATAATTAATTTGTAGCACTATTCAAGCCTACTTATGTATCTTGGTGCCACAAAATAAAAATTATCAGAAGTGGGGGGGGGGAGAAAAGAGTGAGAAGAACCAAGGGTATGGAATTTTTATAAATTTAATTATCCGGGTTCATATTGGGACAGAGTGCGTTTATTAGCGTGTCTGCATTCGTTCAACAACTGTAGGCAAATAGTGGACAACTAAACAAAACTCAACAGTACATTTTTGTAATAAATTGACCAACAATACATTTTTATAGTAAAATTACCAACAATACATTTTATGAACTAAAAATATATATATCTAAAAAACATACCTTTACTCTGCAAGTATAAACTTTGTAGGAAATATCTATAGTTGAAAGCATAAAATTATGTACAAAATATTTAGATTTCAGTATTAAATAACTGCGAGAGGTTGATATAATGCCAAACAGAATCAAACAAGCAACAGGAAAGAACACTTTCATGACATTAATCCATATAATATCCTACAATTTCTTAAATCAAACAATATTCCAAAATATAACTTCAACAAAACTACAACATAAAAGACATACATCATACATCATCACCTCTAGTAACACAAACATGTATATGCACAAAAGCAGAGTATCATCTACCATGTATTCAATTGTGAAAGCAGAATAACATATATCATAAAACACAAATATATGACCTCTTCTAGTAATTATGTCTGCTCAACTATGTATATGTACAAAAGCTGAGTATCATCTACCATGTACTCAATTGTGAAAACAGAATAACATATTTTTATTACTTCGTAAGAAAATTAAATTTCGGCATTAAATAACCCATAAGGTGTTGATATGTCAATAAACAAAATAATATAATGACTTAAGATAGATTCTTTTTTTCTCGTTTTATATTATCAAATTTGATTGTATTTTTTTTCCTTCATTGAAAAGGAACCTTCTTTTAATCAAGGCTGTAAAATATTTTATCTACTGCATTCATAGTTCTGCAGATGAGTTTCGTAAATTCTTTATTACTATTGCTTGTATATCTTGTCACACGATATAAGGAAATCATAAATCTTTCATGCTGTCACGAAATACACATTAGGCAAAATGAGTTGCCTTCAGAATTTGTCTGCAGTCTTTCTTTGATTCTTGCTTTTGTAAGAAATGGATCTAGACTTTTTAATGTTCAAAACTTGTTATTTATTTATACTTTATGAAATCATTTTGTAACGTTTATAAACGCTAGACCAGATCTTGGGGTGGAGGTGGGTATTTATGTTCATTTTTGTAATGACTTTAGTCTCATACTTTATTTAATTTCTTTTTTTTTTTTTTTTTTTTTTTTTAGCTGAACAAATTTCTGCTAACTCACAACTGGGCATAAAACTGGAGACAAGTTCACATTTACTTGTTTTCCCCGACTTTGCTTTGTCATCCACTCAATATCCATATCTTTTGATCAAAACACTCATTTCCACCTACTTAAAGTGAACATAATTCTTTCAATATTCCTACATTACCCACAAAAAATTATATTGACTGTAATGTCATAAATTATTTTAATACCCAAAGATCTATTAATGATCCTTTTGCAATCGAAACACATGACATTAAATAAAGCCTAGCATAAAACTTTCAATAAAATTTCAATATGTTAGCCATAACCAGTATTTAGCCACTTACAACTTTTTTTTATATCTATGATGGGCACTACTTTAATAAAGTGGTCCACTTGTAAAAAATAAAGAAAAATCTTTTTAGGAATTTTTATAGACTCAACTTGAGTCACTTTCTTGCAGATGTGATGTGACTTCCCTCTGTCTTTTCTACAAATATTTTCATGGTGACTGCTCTGATGAGCTTTTTTCCCCCTGTGCCCTAAATACATGATTTTAAGCATGCTTCTAGATTAGCATCTAGGTCCAACCTTTTTACTTTTGAACTAGCTAAATACAACCATCATTTCTGTTCTAACAGTTTTTTCTCGCACTTGTCACCTGTGGAACTCACTTCTGATTTCTTGCTTCCCTGATAACTACAATCTTCGAAAATTTAAATGCAACATCAATCACTATCTTCTGTCTTCTTAAACCGCGTTCATCTTTTGTCCTTTCCTCAGTCCTCCCTATTCTTCTCTTTCACTTTTCACTCCCTGTGACCCCCCCCCTGCATATTAGTGGCATTTCCACTTTGTTTGGGGTGAAATCATTAAAAGAGAATAAGTAAACTCTTGGTATCTGTCTATATCTCTGAGATGAGGTATTATGATTACATTATTTGGACTGTTATCCTCATCTACATTGCCATATTCACAAAGTTTCAGCTGTTGTACACTCCGGCCTTCTTCAGGTGATTGGAATTTTGAACCGAAACATTGCGCAGTGGATAAAGACATTGGTTAGATCCAGTGACTAGACCCAAAGAGTTGCAAGTTCAATACCAGGCTACAGAAGTGATGAACCAAAATACTTGGAGAATTGAGTTAAAGGGAAATAACCGAAACACCAGGTAAAGGCATGACATGTGGAACTAGAACAATATACCTTGGTGGACAAAATAAAGGGTTCGATTTGAAATTCCAATCTTCTGAAGAAGGCCGGAGTGTACAACAGCTGAAACATTGTGAATATGCCAATGAAGATGAGGATAACAGTCTGAATAATTTAAATAATGTAAAAAATCTTGGCAATAAAAGATTTTTATGCATTCTTTAACGCGATTAAATTTTCTTTACTGAATCACTATCAAAATTAAACCAACAAATAATATATTTATATTTTCAACACCTATTGGAAACTACATGAAACGGAATTTCATTTATTCATTTTTATTTGAACTATAACAATGAAAATTGGAAGCCATATTGAATTATCTACTTTGTTTATTTTTTACTATGTCCTGTTTTATGTTATTTAAAAAAAAAAAAGATTATTCTTAGAATAATTCCCACTGACAAAACATGACCACTTATTTCTTACATTCATTGTAAAATCATTGTGGATATGTTTGCCAACATCCAGTTATAACCAAGTTTTTCCTGTTAGCTGGAGTTTGGCGTGTCTAGATACAGTCATCTCTGCAACTGGTCAAGATCTAAGTCTTTGTAAGATGCTAATAAAAGCAATTTAAATAAAAGAAAAATCTGTTAAACGAGCAATTTAATTAATATTAAATTCCATTCACTTAATAGAATTAAAATAAAATATTTAAAAAATTTAAGAAAGTTGCGGGTTTTCTATAGATACCTTTTTAAAATGTCATGGCTGTCTGTTGAATCTGCTTGAAAACACCATATCAGTTTAAAAAAAAAAAAGATGGATAAGGAATAGAAGGAATCTGAAAATCTTTAAAAATCATAATTTATGGCAGCAAGAAAATGGATGAATTAAATCCTTACTTTGTTACAGTCATTTATTTCCTCACCACCATTAAATTACATGGTCCCACCCACAATCCAATTTTATCTTATTGCAAAACCTTTGGAGATATACTTTTGTTTATAGAGAATTAACGCCCCTCTCCTTCTGCTCCCCACCCCCGTAAATTCACCAACTTATTTATTTGCATTAAATTCACCTTTTCTTATTTTGCCACTGAAGATTCTTGGCCTTTTACTAAACTCCCATTTATCACAGCATAAATCCACATATAAATGTCAGTAATCCTTCCTGATCTGATATAATTTTATCTTGCGAACCCAAATCTTGTCAGAGTACAAGATGAATTAAGACCTTTGGGAGATAATTGTTAATTTGCCACAACTTTGTGTGGGGAGAGATAAAAGAGAATGATATAAGACAGTCTCAGATGAAATGATGAGATAAAAGTTCTGGTTTGTTTGAGAAATCTTCAGGTCCATTACCCCAGTATTCAGGAAGATTATATTCTGCAGTTCTTTATTCAAGTTTTTTGACTTGTTAAGATAGTCTTCTCTATCATTTTTCAAAATATACGAGACCTTTTCCAGTTTTTTTTTTTTTTTTTTTCTTCTTTTGAAATAGAAAATTAATTACACAAATCTTTTGGATGTTACCTCAATCGCTTGATTTCATAAAACATTTACATTTCTCCTAAATAATTTTCAGAATTTAATCTTTGAAACCACGATAAAGTTTCCCTACCTTGATTTTTCATTAGAATTTCTGTTGCAAACAAACAAAAAGTGTATAAAATGTTTGAAGCATTCTCGTGTTAACCAAATCCTCTCACTTATTCAATAAAATTTTTTTTTTTTTTTTTTTAAAGAATATAAAAAGTTTGTCTATATCTCTGAAATGAGGTATTATAATTATATTATTTACATTATTGGGACTGTTATCCACATCTTGCCATATTCACAACGTTTGTGCTGTTGTATGCTCTGGCCGTCTTCAGGTGATTGGAATTTCGAACTGAACTTTTTATTTTGTCCACCGGGGTAGATTGTTCTAGTTCCACATGCCATGCCTCTTCTAGAGGTCTTTCTTATTTTTCCATTAATTCAACTAGCAAAGTTTTTTTGGTGTATTGTAGCCTGGTATTGAACTCACAACTCTTTGAATCTAGTCACTGAATCTAACCAACGTCTTTATCCACTGGGCCATGTGTCCTTGAGAACATCTATGTATGAATTTCTGGAACCTAATGTCTCTGCAACCTTTTTTTTTTTTTTTTTTTTTTACCAGTTCTCATATTGCAATTTTTCTATTATTATTATTGCATATATTTTTAGCAGAACTTGTATTGCAATTTTGTGTTGTTATTCTTTGCTTTTCTCTAGCACTTCTTATTACTTTTCTATGCTTGGTCAGCACCTGAGCCAACCAAGCATAGAAATGAATACAATATAGGAACTAGTAACTATTACCAGTTCCCATATTGTATTTAAAAATTTTTTTTTTTTTAAATGAATCAAACTACCCTTTGACCTTGACCTAGGTTTGTTGATTTTTTTTTTTTTTTTTTTTTTTTTGGCTTATTTTAAGCACAGACATGTTTCTTATTTTAAGAGGGAGCTGACAGTACTTTTTGTTCCCACATCTAAGTACTCACCGGGTTCAACACATCAACTTTCTAATCAGCATGATCAAACAAGAACCAGTTGTGTGATTTTACCTTAAGCCACGTGACCTCAGAGATTATTGCCTACAAAGCTGGCTCCTTTTTAACTTTTCTCAAAGCAATGAGGCATTTCTTTGCTTAAAAAAAATCATACAAAATGTTTATACACCAATAATAGAAAGTGTTTTTGATTTTTCTAATCTTATTAAATGAATCAAATTTCATAATATGTATGATTACCAGTTGAGTTTGGATAAAAAAAACATCAGTTTAGATACTGATTTTTAAAGGATTGAGAATTAAGCTGTCAGTATAATCTTATACTTGTAAAATCAGCATTATACATTTACAATGAATATTAATGAGTGCATGTATATACCAGGTGTAACAGCAAAATTGTCTATTTGTTAGATTAAGCTTTGAACCGTTGTCTCTTAGACGTGATTAAAGATATCTTACTGGAATTCTCCAAGGTTTTTATAACACTATCCAGCTCTACTTTGAGCAATAAGAATGTATAATTACTCTCCAAACTTAACAGAAGAATCAGGATGAAATTGATCATAACTGAAAATGACATGTTCATCATTAATCATAGCTAAGGAGCAGGAGCTCTTGAAGTATTGATATAAAGTTCAAATATATATATATATATATAAAAAAAGTGAACATTGAAGTCAACACTTAGAGGCAACAGGCTGTTTCATGCTAAATGCAATTGTCAGGCCACAGCCTGTCACCTCTAAGTGTTGACTTCAATGTTCATTTTTATATTTACACACGCTCTCCCTGATATTGGGCACTTTATCCCATAAATATAGCACACCTTAAGAGTATATTTCTTTATATATATATATATATATATATATATATATATATTATTCCAGGATCATTTTCTAACTTATTCAAGATGATATTTCCCTCTCTAAGCTACTAATTTTCTACTCTGGAGTAACAAGGTGCCTCACAGGCTTCACATACAATTTAATTTTCAAGTGTTTTTTCACTGCTCTTTGGAGTATCATCGGTGGTGAAAATTCTCTCTCACATACCAAACATCTTATGGATTGAGTTGCATCTTTTCTAATTGAAATGTGCTTCTACAGAAGGATGCTGAGAATATGCTGGACCTGTGAGTAACAAAAGTTTTTTAGGTAAAATGGAAACAAAAAGGACAATTATAGTTAACATAAGGAAGCTGTTAGTTCCAATCCTGACGGAATTGCGGCAAAACACTTGCCCCTTCCCAATTTATTGACAGAAACACTCAACTGCATGCTGGGATTTCTTCTTAGCCAATAAAATAGACTGGGAGTGAGTCATATGAAACAAAGAACTGACCTATCTTGTCTTGAAGTCAAAATGCTACATTCATTTATCTAAATTTACTTTTATGTGTCAACCCCAATTTTTAATTTGAACTTTTTGCCATATTACTGTTGATTTGCCTTGAATATAATTGTTTGCTTTGCTTTATATTATTTTTAGTCTTGTTATTTTCTTTTTTTTCCTGTTATTGCTTATTGCAAACTTTGTCAATTCTGTTTGTTGAATAGTTCTGCATTTATTTACATTTAACCATTCACTCTACAGAAGAGACAGTTGAGATTTCTAGAGCATATGATAAGGGGAAAGGGCTCGGCAAATTTAATACACACAGGACAGATTGAAGGCAAGAGGAACAGAGGAAAAAATAACACATAACCTATCTAGTGAGCTTGAATAAATGGATGGCAGAACAAGGTTTAGGAGTGATAAAAAGAAAAAAATTATTAAGAGCTACAAAAGACAGGAAATTGTAGAGAGCCATGATCGCCAATGTCCTGAAGAGACATAGCACAAAGAAGATGACTAAAATACACCAGTTTTGTTTTGGAAGCATGAAAGTTTACAAGTCATTTCTTGCTCCAGCTAACAGATTGGAGTTCAGCTGCCAGTTTTAATTTATCTGATCTATCAGACTTACTATTAAGAGAGGAGTAAACATTGATGTCGATCCTCACTTGCTCTTCTCTGTGTCCTTGTGGCATACTTAGTTTAGTCAATATCTACACACTTAATCATTCACAGAGAAGGTATTGCTAGTTGAAATTATTCCAATATTATTTTTCTAGTTGCAGAGGTTAGAGAACTGGTTTTTCAGGTGGGAGAATTGATTTTAGTTATACAACCACAAAAATCCCTCAACTTCATTGCTTAATAATTGTTATCAGCATGTTTCAGCCATTGTTCCCTCTGGCCTTCATCAGGTGTATGTCAATCCAGATAACCTTCAGGGAATTTTGAACTGTGTCCTTTATTTAATGTACTGGGATTCATTGTTCTTGTTCTGTTGTCCCAGTCTAGAGATATTTCATCATCTTCTGTTTCCACTGACTGTCTGTACTACCACCAAGATTGTAGTACAGACAGTCAATGTGAATAGGCTATTGTCCCCATGGAATCTTTAATCCAATAGGCTATTGTCATATGTAACCTCCTCATCTCAGAAATTCACTGCTGAAATATTTGATGGTGAAATGCAGTATATTCAGTGACTCATATAGATGTTGATTTCTCAAAAGAAAATTACATTCACTTTAACATTATTTTTTCCAGAAAATTTATTTTCAGCAAAATGTTTTGACTTGGAAATCATGTCACTTTTTATGTTAATTGATGTATTTTTTTTCTTATTTTTCAGGTAAGTTCCAAGGTGTTAATTACCAATTTCATGATCATCAGGTAAATCATTTAACTCAGTATTCCTCATTTTTATGGATTGTATTCATGCACTAATTATTGACAGGTTTCTTCTTTTGTGATTGGTTTAAAGTCCAATAAAATCATTCACATTTACCTTACTCCTTGACAAAAATCATTCACATTTACCTTACTCCTTGACAAAAATCATTCACATTTGCCTTACTCCTTGACAAAAATCATTCACATTTACCTTACTCCTTGACAAAAATCATTCACATTTGCCTTACTCCTTGACAAAAATCATTCACATTTACCTTACTTCTTGACAAAAATCATTCACATTTGCCTTACTCCTTGACAAAAATCATTCACATTTACCTTACTTCTTGACAAAAATCATTCACATTTGCCTTACTCCTTGACAAAAATCATTCACATTTGCCTTACTCCTTGACAAAAATCATTCACATTTGCCTTACTCCTTGACAAAAATCATTCACATTTGCCTTACTCCTTGACAAAACATTAGAAATAGAATCCAATCAACCAGTACATCTCAAGCTGTAAAGTTAACTTCTAATTTTTTTATCAGCAAAATCAGTTAAAATCTATTTAAAATCTATTAAAAGAAATACAATTATTTTATACAATTAAGAAAAACAATACTATAATGTAAAAATATCAAATCAGATGTCAATGTTTTTACATTGACATTCAATTTGATATATTTTAAATGAAACAGCCTGTCGCCTCTGAGTGTTGACTTCAATGTTCACTTTTATATTTATATATGCTCTATCTCTGATATTGAGCACTTTATCCCATAAATATAGCACACCTTAAAACTATATTTCTTCATATATATAATAGAGAATGATAAGATAAAGAACAAAAGAAAACATTTATCAATCTAACATTTCACTATTATTAAACCTTTTATCAGAAAAGGAAATATGGAGAAAAAGAAAGGCAGAAATTCTGGTATTTTTGTTTTTTTTGATTTTCATTGGTTAATCAGGGTTTCACGTGCATCTCCACCCTTTACTGAGTGTTTATGAATCTAACGTTTATCTAAAATAAATTGTATGTGTGTGTAAAAACCAACAAACAATGTCTACTAGACACGCAGACTAGACAAATATAGATTATCATGTGAATCTCACATAGACAAATTAGAATTATTATACACTTGCATACAAGAGGAAATATTTTCTGGTTTGCAGTTAGGCTTGGAATCCATTAATTTCTTGGAACTTCGAATGGACATATCATCTCTCCTTGAATTTGGAATTCTGCAAATAATACTAAAATTTGTCATATTTCATATTGTAGAGCCTAGTCATTTTATTGCAACTTTTACACAGTAGTAAGCAGCAGAAATAAAGGATAAGCCTCGAGTGAGACTTGGACTTACTTCTGTCATCTTCATGAATCTGTTTTCTGTGGCAGCTGCCTTACTAATTAGGCTACAAGGATTAAATGATTAATCATTCAAATCTAGCTATATGGCTTTATTTTTCATTTTCCACAGCTGCGATCTTTGTTGAAAAATTTTGTTAGAAACAATGAAAATAGTATCACATGGTGGCTGGGGTTCTGATTATTTCCTTGTCACAGCACTCTATTTGCTGCACCAAATATAACTGGCTATATAATTTGCCAGTATCAGTTGACAATACCTGGAAACAAGTGCCAGCAATGCTAGTAGATTTCTCTATCCCACTTCACTTGAACAGAGATTAAGCCTTTCCAAATTCCACTTGTTTGATGGCACTTGTCAGTAGATGCACCCAAATTCTGTCATTATGTCCCTGTAGAAATTCAATGAAATTGATCTTCCACAGAGCTTGGTAACGCTTCACTTCTGGTTGCTGGTTATGGTTGAGCTGTAGGTGGTTGGCTTGAGGGGGAAAAAAGTTCTTTGATAAACAAACGAAATGACTCCTATAAACTTTAAATAAATTTATTTTATATTAATTTTATATTAAATTTATTGTGAAGAGAAGTCCAGAGAATTTAACTTCTACGAAATGGCGTTTGAGGGTTCAGTCTGTATTCAGTGTGTCTGGGTGTGTCTCATCGAATCTGGTTCGTTTGCTCCTCATGCAGAAAATGACTGTCATGCAAAATGTGTGCTGGCTTATATGGGGAAATCTTTTCCAATAACAATGATTAATAACTTCACTTTACCTAGCCAGGCCCTATAAAATGTTAATTTACAATGCTCATAGCTCACATTTCATTTTCTCTATATTTCCATAAGTTAACTACCAGTAATGGATTCTTCCTACCAGAAATCCAAAATAATGATATTTATAAAAATTGCAAATGATTGTTGCCAAAAATGGACATCTGCTTTCTCTCTAGTCCTCATCTTTAAATTAATTTTGCCCTTACCAGTTTTTAAACATTGTATTAAACCTTTTCAAACAAACACTGTGACTAATCAGGTGAAGTTCATAAAAGATACACCCAAGTTCCACCTATCTGCACACTAATCTGGTTCTGGCTGAAAAGGCATTTCACACTGATATCTGTACTTGAAAATACATTAATCTTACTTTATCAGCTATCAACATAATTTCTCATTTCCACCTTCCAATTTCTGATCCTTGGTTTGCACCCTCCTGAAGCCAGTATAGAATTTGCCAAACCATATTTTCTGTTTATTTAAATTTTAACCCTCAACTGCCATTTTTACATTTCTACTTATGAAATGTCAATTACAGGGTCATTACTCTGTTATAAGAGTACTGAACTTGTAATATCTGTCCAGCATTCACTGCCATAGAGGAGGACTATCTCCTCACAGATGAAGAAGAGACTTGAAACAACAAAAATGTAGTTCTACAGAAGGATGCTGACAAAGTTTTAGAGAAAATGGAAACAAAAAGAAAACATTTAATAATAAGAAGAGACAGTTGAAATTTCTAGAGGACATAATAAGGAAAGAGGGCTTGGAGAATTTGATACTCACAGGATATATTGAATGTAAGAGGAAAACATTGTATGACTTACATAGTGGGCTTGAGATTTGTCTATATTTCTGAGATGAGGTATTATGTACACTATTTACATTATTTAGACTATTATCCTCATCTTTGTTGCCATATTTATTACAATGTTTTAATCTTAAGCGTTGGTTAGATCCAGTGACAGGACCCAAAGAGTGTGAGTTCAATATCCGGTTATGTTAGTGGAAAACTTGAAGAGAGGAATTAACAGGAGATAACTGATAATTGACAACCATTAGGCATGGCACGTGGAACTAGAACAGTCTACCCCAGTGAGTGAAATAAAGGGTTCAGCTCGACATTCCAACCACCTGAAGAAGGCCAGAGCGTCCAACGGTCGAAACGTTGTAATAAATATGGCAACAAAGATAGGGACAATAGTCCGAATAATGTAAATAGTGGGCTTGAGGTGGCTGAACAATATTTAGAAGAGATAACAAAAAAGAAAATTTATTAAGAGCTACAACGGACAGGAAATTGTGAAGAGCCATGATCGCCTACATCTTGTTGGCACATAAAAGAAGAATGAGTATAGTAAATTAGCAAAAATAGAAAGAGGAAAATGACAAGGAAATATTTTCTTATTGGATTTATTTCACATGCACAACAAAATGATCCCAAGAGGACAAGAAGGCTTTATTTAAGAAGATTTATTATTGATAGATATAATCTTAACATATGCTACTGTTATTGATGGCAAATTTAGAAGAAAAACAGAAAGAACTATTAGTTGGGGAAAACAAGAAGAAAGGACTAACTATTAATTGTAAGAAGACAATGTATGGTTGTCAGCAAAAGAGATGATCCAAAATGAAACTTACACATTGGAGATATCAAAATCAGTTTACCTCCATAGCACTGAATGTTAGAAAAGTAGTTCTACTAAAAAATGCTGAGAATACAATGGATAGAATATAAAAGAAATTAGGGGTTTTTAAGGAGAATATGAATTACAAAAAAACATTGTTAAATGTCAGAGACAGCTGAAGTTTGGGAACATATAATGAGGAAAGAAGGCTTGGAAAATTTAGCACTCAGGTTATATTGAAAGCAAGAAAAGCATGGAGAAACTATTTAATGAGTGAATAAATGGATAGGCAGACATAGACTAAGAACAACAGTAAAGAAGCAAGTGTTACTTAGAGCAATAAAAGACTGTGGAGAGCCATGATCAGATATGTTTGGAAGAGATATACAAGTAGTTATATTAGTAGTAGTAATATACAAATTTCTTTGTCAATAACTGTTACTAACAATCATAGAATAACAAGAAAGCAGCTGAAAGAAATAAAGATGAAATAAATAAGGGGGTGCTAAAAAATTAACAGCATAACCCAATTCCCAAAATTTGACCACATGATGAAGAATTTGTTTTTTGTTTTTTTTTGGTGGGTGGGGTTCCGGTATCCCATTTTTGGTTGAGCTAAGAATTTTTCAGCACCCCACCCTTTGTATGCATGGATAAAAATATTTGATTATATGATTATTTAAAACAATATTACAACCTTTGTTTCTTCTTTTAAAGTTTGTAAACATAAGCTCTGATTTGTCTAAAAAGGAAATTAATGCAGATGAAAGGGTACATAGTCTTATTGGGTCATCTTAAAGATAAAGTTTGTTTTTTCGTTTTTTTTTTCTCCACCTCCAACCCCCTATCATGTATATCTGAGGAAATTCTCTTTAATGAGTATCATCTGCTTTCATTATACATATCCCCACCCCCTATCAAATTTCTGTTGAGAAAGAAAGTGAGTTTATCTTGAATTTAAAAGAAAGCAATAACCTATTTGTTTCTGAATGTTAGTCGGACACTTTGTCAATGTGAAAACATTTACAGTTTGAAAAAAGCAAAATAGTCTCTTACTCGTGTCTTTTAAAAAGATTTTCACACATGGCACATTTTATCCAATCATCAGTTACTTTACACCTAAATCATTTTTTTTCATCAAATCTAAAACCACAACAAATAAAATTCTTGTTTTATAGTCCATACATTGTAATCTTAAAATAGGATCTTTGTTTCTCACTAAAATATTATGACTTTACATAATTTTTTTTCTTATTGTCAGTAGAAGTATTACGACCTTATTTTTTTTTTTCTTCATGCTTAAACACAAACAGCTGAATCATTCGGAGATATTTTATGACATTTTTTCCACAGTTTGTTTTGTTTTTTTTTGTTTTTTTTTTTTTGTGTGTATTTTTACTGTATGTATTTGTTCTCATTCAAAAAGATACATTCATAATTGTTCATTTTTTGTGCGGATTCATCCTTGTAATGTCACTTTTACACCAGAATATACTGATGTCATTGCCTGATCCAGGAATTGAAGTCCTTTTGTTTTCTTTTTTTATCATTTCACCCTAAACAAGGTAATAAGGTTACTAAGATGCATGGGGGTTACTCAAGGTGAAAGAAAATGTTAATGAGCGGAAAGGACAGCATTCAAAAAATTGACACTGAATTTAAATTTTTGAAGGTCTTAGTTGATAAGAAAGCAGAATCCCAGAAGAGAGTTCCATGAGCGAGAAGTGCAACAGAAGAATATTAGAATAGAACTTATGGTTACATCTAACAATTTCAGCAGTAAAATGATGAGACCTAACTGCCAATCTAGTACTGAACTTAAATTGATTGAAGCTGATATGCCAGGTTAAGATTGATAACATTGCAGATTCTTCTTTAGATTTTGTCAAGAATCTCTAGACACCATAAATTGTATATTTAAATGAAATTTAATGAAAGCATTTATCCACTAGGCTTTTGTCTAGAACTATATAGGTACGTGGCCATGTGGTTGGAATGTTCATTTTCTGAGCATGAGACACAGGTTAGAATCTCATTCATGGTCGATTTGTCAGGAAGGTTGATTGATGTTATCGGTCTGCAGGAGGTGATCTCAGGTTGCGGCACCTTTGGAAAATGCCTAAAAAAAAAAAAACATACCACAGGTTGACCCAAGTCTTGAGTGAAATTTAGTAGACAGAACCCTTGGGAGCCTTCGGTGGTTGTGCAAGCACAAAATCACAAGTCATTGTGAATGAGAGTTTGAACGTGCTAGGCTTGTTCAGACTGTTGTTCACACTAGATAATTCACTCTCTCCCAGAAACTGTAACTAAGCTCCACTCAGCATAGTTGCAGTATAAACCACCAATGGGCTCTGTGGGTGTTGAACAAATACAAAATGTGTCTGAGCAGGTGTCTGCAATGGGGATTAGCTAGCCGTCCTACTAGACTGGCATCCTCAGGTTTGAGTGGCTGCACCATTTCCATTATTAACTAGCATAAAGAGTAAAATGAAAAGACTTTAAAGGACTTCATAGAGGTTTAATATTTTAAGTCCAAATGCTCTACACACCTGGAATGATTTGTACTACTGGATATTTAAATAAGTTTTCTTTATTACCTAAAACCACTCAAGTGTGGAAAGAGAAGGTTAATTTTTGTTACTAGAAAAAATTTTTGAGTGGCTTCATAAGGGGAAAAGACTTATAACAATAAAAACAACCATGTATATTACAAGTGCTTTTACCTTATGTAGCCACTCAAAACTGCAGCAGTTTTCCATCTAACAAAATTTTTTTTTTTTTCCTCCCATACTTGAGTGGTTTTAGGTAATCAAAGAAAGTTTTACTTATATATTCATTTGCCTCAAACATTTATTTATTTGAGAGAGAGAGAGAGAGAGAAAGAGATCAACATTTCTCTGAGGATTTTTTTTTTCTTTATTACTTATATTTTCAGACTTATTCAATGGCAGTGTGGCATAAAATCACTGAAGTGAAAAGATAAAAATTATGGAAAAAGTCCAAGGGGATGATTAACTTAAGTCTAACCTCTCAAAAGTGCAGTGTGATTTTTTTTCTTCTGATTCTCAAGAGTCTCTCAGAAAAATAAACCACAATGTGAACACGTGACTTTCTCTCAGTTGTTTCAAAAAGAATCAGTCAGAAATGGTTTCCTATCACAGTACTTCCATTTTTGATTTGCATTTATTACTCTTCCATCCTTTTCCTTTACTTTTTATTTTTTGCTCTTCCTTCCTTCCTTCCTTTCCTTCTTTGTCCTTTCTTCCTTTTTTCCTTTCCTTCTTTGCCCTTTCTTCCTTTCCTTCTTTGCTATTCCTTCACTTTGTTTTCTTTCTTTTTCTTTTCATTCTTTACTATTCCTTCATTTTCCTTTCATTCATTACTCTTCTTTATTTTTCCTTTCATTCTTTACCCTTCTTTGCTTTTCATTCTTTGTTATTTCCTTTTCCTTCCTTGCTCTTCCTTCTTTTGCTTTTTGTTCTTCACTTAATTTGTAAAAAAGAAAAAACATTTGAAATTTTTTTTTAAATTAGAAATTTGATATAAGTTTTTTTATATATTAGGTTTTTTTAAAGTCTTTCATAAATTAAACAAATTAATTAATTGGAAAATATTAAATACAACAAGAAAAGGCCACTAGTCTTTCAGTTCAGCTGTATGACAGTAAATGCTGGACAATTTCCTCACAGATGAAATATTGACTTGAAGTGGCAGTTATTAGGTTCTAATGATGAATACTAAAACATTTGTACAACAAGGAAAGTCTTGTAGAAAATAGGAACAACAAAGGAAGTTATATTTACAATCAGATAGACACAGATGAATTTTCTGGGAGACATCATGAGAAAAGAGTGTTTGGAGAAATTAACACTCACAGGCGGAAATAGTAAGTACCTGAATTTCTATTAATGGATAACAGAACAAAAGTAAAGAGGAATGGTAAAGGAGCAAAAATTACTGCAAGCAACAAAAGACAGAAAGTCGTGGAGAGCCATGATCACTAACTTCATGAAAGGATGTGATACATAAAGGATGTGAATGGATGGCAGGACAAAAAGGGAAGATGAAGAGTCAAAATGACTGAGAACACAAAAAAACAACAGGAGTTAGTGAAGAGCCATCATTGTCCACATCCTGAAAGGACTTAGAACATAAAAGAAGATTAACAAAAATATTTAATTATACAAATTATTATCAAAAGGATAATGTAACTAAGACGCATGGGGTTACTGGGAGTGAAAGATAATGAGGACACTTTAGTGAGGAGAAAGGACAATAAATAAACAGTTTTCAGGAAGACAGAAGATGGCAATAATGCCACTAAGATGCAAGGGGTTACTAGGAATGAAAGAGAATGAAAAGACTTTAGCAAGGAGAAAGGGCAATAAATGAAAAGGTTTATTAAATTTTCGAAAATTATAGGTGGCATTGAAATCAGAAATTGTAAGAGTTCTACAGGTGAGAAGTGTGAGAAAAGAAACTATTAGAATAGAACATACAGTTGCATCTAGTTTTATTACAACAGGAACATGATGAGACTTATTTGCTGATCTAATAGTACACAAATAAAAAAAATTAACGGAAGCTACGATTACAGTGGGGGGGGGGAAGTGGTTGAAGTCATAAAAGTGACAGACGTAACTGTTTTTTTGAATGTTTTGAAATTTCTTTAAGAAATTTTATTGTTATAACATGTGTTACATTATATATATATATGAAGAAAAATATACGGAAAAAACAAACAAAAATCCTTATATGCAATAATGCTGTTTTAATGTTAATATGTGGACGTTTCGGTCAATAAACCATCTTCAAGACATATTCAATATAAAATATAATTAACATTATCAAACTTAATATAACAAAGACGATGGACACAAGAACAAGACTTATCCAAACAGATAACTGAAAGTTTTATGCGATCAGCGTTTCATTTTAAACATGGTCACATTGTCACCACGTGGGCAACGCTGTGAAAACGTATTCCTAAATTTTTCTTTCAAAATATTCAAATTTAGGAATACGTTTTCACAGCGTACAACAGCCGAAACGTTGTAATAAATATGGCGACAAAGATGAGGGCAACAGTCCGAATAATGTAAATAATGTTTAATCCATATATATATATATATATTTATTAAGTATCCTATTTGGGACACTGTGAGTTAATTTTTTTTTAAACTTTCATATTAAGAAAATTCAAACATTTACTGATATAATTTTTTATCTTTTACTTTTTGCAAACAAATGCATTGATTTTTTTTTTAACTTTGGAAATAACAAATAAAAGCAAAATGAAAAGTAATTATTGATTTTTTTTCATTTGTTAAAAGTTAAGGTAAAATTAATGTTCTTAATAATCATACAATAAATGTGCAAATGATTAATTTTAAATTAGCATATTGATTTGAATATAATATGTTCCCAATGTAAAGCATAAATATATTTTATTTTCATCTATAAATTGATTTCCAGTTTCTTAATGAGAGGTTGTTTCATATTTCCTATGTCTATGTGTTGCATAATTATATTTTAAAAAAACTTAAGTTGTTTTAAACCCTGACCTTTGACATCTCTGGTCAATTAAGAATTAAAGATGGTGGTCTCCACCACAAAAAAGTGTCTGTCAGCTATTGACACAAAGTGGCCATTCATGGGAAATAAATGATTCATTGCAAATCATTTTAGCTAAAATCAAAAAGACATGAAGAACTATTTTATAGTAGGGGTACTTACCATTTTTTTAAAATTTTTTCTTTGATACAAGTTAAAAGAATATTGTCATAATATTACACTCATGTAAATACTGCTAGCATAGTAGTTAACAGTATAGCAAGCAAATGGAATTAGCAAATCTTGTTCAAATTGTTGCTGAGTTTATGTTCAATTCAAACTAATGTCTTTGAGAAAGCAACCCCCAACCCCAACTATAGGTAAAATAGTAAGGCAAGCTGGGCTCTTTAGCTCTGGGTGCTAACCAGTCTAGCAGAAGGAAAAATGAATTTCAAACAGGAGTGGAATCATTCCTCTATGGGTAAAAAGTAGTTCAAAGGAGGGATTGGAGCCAGTATTTCCGCCCTGTAAAAACTTATTTACTAAAATAGGATGCCCACGCATGCATATTCAATTTCTGGATCAAATTCCTTTTTCTGTGCTCTTAAGCGTTAGGGAACCCGCTTTTGCCTTGAATCAAATCTTTTAAACTCTTCTCCATGCATTTAAAAACAAACTTGGTGATACTCAACAGCGAACAGTGTTTATAAATGTTGGATTTCATATCAGTTTTCTTTTTGAAAGAATAGAAAAACACTGCTTTTGTAAGGAAAAGCAGATAACTTTATCTGTCTTTGAGACAAACAGTCTTTTCGCCCTCTTCACTCCCAATCCTTCTCAAGTTTTCACTCGCCCCACCCATATGAACCAAATCTGCAGCCGTTACTTACCCTTTCAGTAGACAAAAATAGTGCAAATATAAATCTATTGGCGGGTGAAGTTAATCTATATGAGTCATTAGTGAAGCTTTTTCCGTTATTATCATTTGTTATTTATATATTAGTATTTTATTTCAATGCTACTTAGTAATTTGGAGAGCAGTCATTGTGAACAGATGCTATTACAGTATTTGTTCAGATGTCAAAGGTAAAACACTTTTTCTTTTCTTTCTCTTTCAGCCTTGAGATTCCCTTCTTTTCACTTGATTGACAGAAAGTTCCCAGGTTGATATCTTGTGATATCACTACTGATAAATCTTTTCTCTTTTATGATTTAAAAAAAGTGTTTAATAATCGGTTGTATGACGTAGATCTTGTTTCAGATTATCTATATCATAATAGCTAGCCCACTAAGCCAAACTTACTCTTGGGTATAAACTACATCCACTAGTAAGGCCTCTGATGAGGAGGTTTTGAGGAGCTTGGAATCATCTCTTCATTGCTGTTGTTCCCAAGTTAACCCTAACCTGGGGTGGTAGCACTTGTTAGGGTCCCAGATATGGGCAAATAGTGAACTCACAAACAAAAATAAGACTGTTATGGTAAAAATACCAGCAACATATTTTTATATAGAAAAAAAAATTACTAACAATACATTCAATCAAGGACGCATGGCACAGTGGATAAAGGCATTAGTTACATCCAGTCACAGGACCCAAAGAGTGTGAGTTCAATACCTGGTTAAGGCAGTGGAGAACTTGGAGAGGGGAATTAACAGGAGATAACTGATAACTGACACCCATTAGATATGGCACGTAAAACTAGAACAGTCTACCCCAGTGAGCGAAATAAAGGGTTCAGTTCAACATTCCAACCACTTGAAGAAGGCCGAAGCATACAACGGCCAAAATGTTGTAATAAATATGGCGACAAAGATGAGGACAATAATCCAAATAATGTAAATAGAATATATTTTATTTGTAGTTGAAGCCTTAAGATTGTTTAAAATACTTAGATTTCAGCATTAAATAAACCATAGAGGTGTTGATATGCCACTAAACAAAATCAACCAACCAAGCCAAAATGAAGTCAGCCAATGACAATTACCTTGAGCTTCAGTTTCTCTTCATTTGAACTATATATTGTTGATCACTATAATGATCATTATAAAGAGCTATTAATATGAACATGATATTAATTTGGCCTTTTCAGAGACCAATATCAATTAATAGACGTATAATGGGCCATAAAAATGTAATGGATGCTAAAAAGCAGTGAACACTTTTTTTTTTTTTTCTGTCTTCAATCTGAAGATAAGTTAAAAATGTTTCAGTCAATCTTGTAATTCTTTATATAATGTAATGTATATTGTAGTTTTGACTGAATTTCTGAGTTCAGTTATTATTTATATGCACACGTTTCGGCCATTGTGCCTTCTGACCTTCATCAGTTGTATGTTGATCAAGGTAACCTTCAGGGAATTTCAAACTGAATCTTCTGT
The DNA here is from genome assembly GCA_963932145.1 of Acanthosepion lycidas. Classification (NCBI taxonomy): domain Eukaryota; kingdom Metazoa; phylum Mollusca; class Cephalopoda; order Sepiida; family Sepiidae; genus Acanthosepion; species Acanthosepion lycidas. The sequence goes on from OZ010598.1 coordinate 4,499,282, forward strand.
TTAATCTGTGTAGGTAGATTGTTCTTGTTCTGCTACCCATGTCTAGGTGTATCTCATCAAGTTCTTATTTAGTACTGTTCAGTTATTACTTATTCTGTGGAAACAGTCCAACTACATAGTTAATGCTTTACTCTTCTGGCCTAGTAGATTAAACTGTTGGTTTGTGAATTTGGTGAAATAGTAATTCTGAGTTCAATCCCTGGGCTGGGCAGTGTCTACTTGAACTCATTGGAAATTAGGCAAGCAGTACTAAATAAGAAGTAGACAAGCTATCCCTAGACATGGGCAGTAAATTGGGAACAATTTAACCACGTAGATTAAATAAAGTGTTCATTTAAAAATTCCCTGAAGGTTATTCAAATCAACAAGCAATTGGTGAAGGCTTCGGTGGGGGGGGTCACAAAATAGCCAAAACATTGGGACAAGAACAACAAAAATGAGGACAATAGTCTACCTGTGAATAATGTAAACATTGTTAAGTTTTAAATATGTCTTATTTCTTTCTTTCGTTGTATACACTAAGCAATATATATGGGATCTGTAAGTCTAACACACCATGTGTCATAGAATGCAAGGGTGGGGGCAATGAAAAGTTCTTGGCATGACAAAAGTAGGGATTTTTTGTGGCAAAGTGAAAGTGCAACTCTTTTTTTTTTTTTTTTTACAGTGGTGCGGTTCACCTCATAGAAGGCTCGGGGACCACTCAAGGTAGATGGTTACAAAGTAAGAGGCACAGTTTATGTAGATAGGTAAGGAAAGTAATGTTTAACCCTAAACTTGAACAGGGTAAGATTTTAGTGATCAGGGAAACATCCTCTTGGGAGTCAGTTCCACAGAGCAGTGGTTCACAGGAAGAAGCTGTTTGAGTGAAACTTTCTTCTCACCAGTAGAATATGAAAGAAACGAGGGTGGCTCATTACAATGTGCATAGCATGATGGGTGCTAGCCATGAAGTTTAGAACTGGCAGAATGAGTCAATGCAATTCATCCAAGCACTTTCGATGGAATTAGACCAGTGGGTGGCTTGCCACATCCTGTCAGGGAAAGAGAGGTTGTAGAATAGAAAATAATTTATCACCCACAAGGACACTGAGACACTTTGGAAAGTGAGGTCTGGACAGCTTCTGCCCATATATGACACAAGTACTCTATTTTAGGCCTGATCTCTAGAGGATAGCACAAGGTGTCAGGTACTTACTAGAGTGGTACAGGGAACCAAATATTTTTCCTGCTTCTTTAGCAATGGATCATATGTAGAAGTTCCACTTGAGGTTTAGACTTAGTGTAAGGCCTAAGAGTTACTCAAGGCAGAGAGCCTTCCCGAGGAGACATCCATTCATCATGGCTGATGGTAGTTTGGGATCCAGTTGGTGATGATGGAATTTAACTAGTTTAATTTTCAAAGCATTGAATGTAACCAGCCAGTTTTTTTTCCCCACTGAGAAGTTAAAGCTTGATCAGATGAGAGATCAGCTGCCAATCTCTGGTCCTCACAAGTTTTAACTTGGGAGTTTCCATGGCCTAGGGGTTATTTCATTGGTTCTTTCCTTTCCATTTCTTCAGATAAGCTCCATTGAGATTTCTGGAGTTGTTTCCTGTTCAATACGGTACCAAATGTGATGATATATTGGTGTAGAGTTTCCACACACCAGCCATATCTGTTTTTCATTCATGTCACCAATTTTTCTTTTCACATCATGAAGTGACATCCTTTATGACCCGATTCTGCACCTTGTGGCTACAAGTTCATCTTCCAGGACAACCTTCCAGATTTTTTGATGCTCTGGTATGACATCAAGTTTGGTATCTCTACAAGTAAGCTCAGTATATATTGGGGTCACCACAGATCAACTCCTTATAGAAAAAAAGATTCCTGATTGACAGTAAATTCAATTCAGACCTGGTATTTCCTAGCATGAATCAAATGCTACATCTGGTCATTTTGAGAAATGAGGTTTGTCTTAGAATTTTTCAGCACCCCCCAACTTTATATAGGGTACTTATACAGCCTTATAGTCTATTAACTAATTACATTATACTTTCTATAGTCATATTTGTTACCATTAACTCTTATGTTTATTTATTCATTAGGATACAAGTTAGTCATGCTTTTGTCTATAAAGCTGCCACTTGTGTAACAGAGAAGCACTTAATATTAGCAGCTGCACTGGTTAACAAGCAAGAGTTAGCATCATCAAATATTCATTTTCATCAGAAATTTACATCATCTCTTCAATGCTAAAGAGAAAAAATAACAATGTTAAAATCGAAAAAAGATCAAAAATAAATTGATGCATTTTTTATATACACTAGAATTTTTTGAAACATGCTAATGAGTGTTGAAAGCCTCACAGAAAAATTTTCAAATTTAAAGAAAAGATATACAAAAAACAATATTGAATTTATATTAAATGAGTATTTGTTAATCATTAAATTGTTTTTAAAATATTGGGATTATTTTTTTATCTTAAATACTAAAACTTAATTTTTCAAAAAATGAAAATTTATTGTAAACACCCTAGTAAAACCAACTGTACTTTGTACCTGCTGACCTGTTTGCACTTCTCCCCAAAATCTTGTTCCAATTGGTCAATGTATGCTTATTTTACAGTGTGTGATGGACAGACTAACAGAATCACAGAATTTTATATATAGAATATTGAGGCCTCTCACAGGCTAATTTTATCGTTTCAATACTGTCAGCTCTAATTTTACCTCAGTCACTTTTAACTAACCCATTAATTTTATTTACTCAAATGACTTTATTGTTATTGTTGTAAAAGGAATTCTATAAAATACTAGTTTTATTACTGCAATCATCTAGGATGCTTTCTGATTTGCACTATTTACATGTGGACTCTTGTTCTCAAATTTGTTGATCTGATTGATATATACCTGATGAAGGCCAGAAGACACAACAGCTGAAACATTGTGATAACAACAAAGGTGAACACAATAGTCTGCATGTAAATAAGATGTTTTCATTAGGGTGATCTCTCGATTTTTTTTTAGCTAGCTTGCTTTTTATATACAGTAATGTTTTCTCAGTTACTTTTTTAACATTTTGTAATTTACTGAAAACTTGCTTTAAATATTATGTACTTAAAGATTTAGTGTCAGAACATGTCCTGCTGAAGTGTGGGTGAAGCAGGGGAGCTAATATGCATATACGTCTTTTATGCAATCAAATATACTATGATTAAAATGCTTGAAAATGTATTTCTCTTTTCATATATCCACTTTTGTAAAATTTGACATTTGATTTTGAGCAGACAAATTCGACTTTAGTGATAGGTGATCACCAATAAATTAGCTTTGCTAAGCTTCAAATTTTATGTGAAAACACTGGTACTTGTTCAGTCACTGAAGATAGTCATTGTCAAGCCCAGTCAGATAAAGACATTGGTTAGATCCAATGACTAGACCCAAAGAGTTGTAAGTTCAATACCAGGCTACAGCAGCAGTAAACTACAACTTGGAGAGTTGAGTTAAAGGGAAATAACTGAGACATCCGGAAGAGGCATGGCAGGTGGAACTAGAACAATACCTAGGACAAAATAAAAGTTTCAGTTCAAAATTCTAATCACCTGAAGAAGCACAGCGCATACAACAGCCAAAATGTTGTGAATATGGCAATGAAGATGAGGTTAACAGTCCGAATAATGTAAATAATGCAAGTAATCATAATACCTCATCTCAGAGATATAGAGGCCGAAACGTTGTGAATATGGCAGTGAAGATGAGGATAACAGTCTGAATAATGTAAATAATGCAAGCACTTTTATAATTAGGTTGAAAGGAGGACGGCCCAGTTTTGTTTTTTTGACAGTTACAGATTTTAAAAAAGAAAGTTATTTCTGTTTCATTGTTATGTTAGCATCTCCCCCCCCCCCCACAAAAAAAAAGTATTTTCTGTTTAAGGACAAAACTAGGCAACAACTATTAATGGTATTATAGATAGGAGAATGTGCTTGAGATCTGCTGTTAATAAAACAGGACAATTTTAGTCCATGTCCTCACAAAGTGCGTCTTTTAGGCCAGGTAAATCTTGTACCTTGACAGCACATTTCGTATGGAGTTGGATGGGGTGGGTCTATAAATATTTAGTTTCACAAATGGATAAATAGATGTCTGCATTTCTCTCCCCCACCCCACATTGTTGGTCACATGATCTCAAATATCCTTTTAAGGCAAGGTGGTGGTGGTTACATGATGATGCCTGTCTTCTCTCCCAGCAATATTAGACAGGTACAACAGTCCAAATGGGCACTCCTATCAAGAAGGATTCTTTGACTTGAATGCAATCTTCTCTGTTTCTAGGTCAAAGGGGGTTGTTATTTGGCAGCACTCAACTCCTCTCTAAATACCATAAAACAAATAGAACTGGATTACTTAGGTTTCTACAGCACCCAAAAGAATCCCAGATTTGATGACATTCTTCTGTCAACAAGTGTATCATATTCTAATGAAAAAAACTTTTATAAATTGATCTGGTGATTAAACAGAGCACAGAGAGAAATGGATTTTTTGCCTCTTCACAGATTCCTCCACCTGTATATATTTAAATTCAGCACCAAAGAGGAATTCTCAAAAGAAAAGAAAAAACTGAAGCATTTTGTCTGATCAATGTAAAAGTAGCTGAAAATGGCCAAGTCTTGATTTATAGGAGGTGAAGAAGAACCCTTGAAATTGAAGTCTTTTATCTTTGGTCTGCAGATATAATAGCTTTACAGCACTACCAATATCTTCAGAGCATATCCATTTCAAGAATTTTAAAATTTCAATAACTAGACTTTATTGATTAAAAAAAAAAAGAAAAGTTTTTACATGTGAGCAATGGCAAAGGCGTGTTATAGGTGAATTCTCAACTCAGGTGTCCTTCAAATATCCATGTCATCAGATTAAATTACTTATCAAAATTAACCAGGGTATTGTCTTATCTTTGTGGTTAAACATCAGCCTTCCTTTTTAGACGTGGCATTTGTCTAATGCGTTAGAAAGTTGTTGTGACCTAATGAAATGGAATGACAAATGTTCTTTTGTTAATTAAATCATGGTTTTATTCATTGTCCCACACAAAGCATTCTTTAGTAGTCTTCCCAACAGAATCAAATAACACATCTCGGAAACCATTCTCTTTTTTGGTATATAAATTTGAAACTAAAATTACGTTTTTATTGTAAACAACACCTTAGCACATCTGCCTTTATTCATACCTCTTTGGCTTAATTCTCTCTCTCTCTCTCTTACCCACTCACTTTCCCTCACTCACTTCCTCTTGCTCTCTCCCTCATTTATACTCTCTCTCTCTAAGTATTGGAGGACATAAATTTTATATACACAATTTATGTACCATGTTCAATCATGGCTCTTCACAGCTTCCTATCCTTTTTAGTTTATCTTCATTATTTACATTATTCGGACTATTGTCCCCATCTTTGTCGCCATATTTATTACAATGTTTCGGCCGTTGTATGCTCTGGCCCTCTTCAGGTGGTTGGAATGTCAAACTGAACCCTTTATTTTGCTCACTGGGGTAGACTGTTCTAGTTCCACATGCCATCTTTAATGGATGTCAGTTATCAGTTATCTCCTGTTAATTTCCCTGTGAAAATTCTCCACTGCCTTAACCGGGTATTGAACTCACACTCTTTGGGTCCTGTCACTGGATCTAACTAACACCTTTATCCACTGTGCCATCTTTTCACTAAGCCTTCCACTCTGTGTAACTGCCATCCATTTAAACAAGCTTCTTAGGTGGGTTACTTGTTGTTGTTACCTTCAATATGTCCTGTGAGTGTCAAATTCTCCAAGTGCTCTTTCCTCATTATGTGTACCATAATTTTAATCTGTCTCTTTCTGATTCTATGTAGTGTCCACTTTCTTCTTTTTTTATTTCATAAAACTTCCTCATTGTTCACATACTCCATCCATGGTATTATCAACATTCTTCTATAGAATTGTATATCTATTAACTCATGTCATCTCTTCATCTGTGATGAAATTGTCCAGCATTCACGGCTATAGAGGAGGATTGATATTACATCACACTTCAGCTCTCTTTTCTTTGGTTCTAACCATTTTTACCTGTTTCTTTATACTTTGTTTACTTTTTGGAAGACTATTTTACTCTTCCAATGAACCCTCAAATTTCTGTGTCACTTTTTATTTTACCATCTTTGTGGTGATACAAAAATACTTAATGATAATGTATCATTGTCGTAACAAATAATAAAATTTAAGGAAAGGTTTGTTTTTTTTTATGTAGCAATTTAGACCTGTGAAATTAAATGTGAAATTAAATTTCTAGAAAAAGGAAGATAAGAACAATAAAACAAAAAAAAAAAGTAAAAAAAATAATAAGTAATATTTTCTTTACCTAAATTCATATAATTTGATTTTGATTGGTCATCTATTTATAGTCATTTACTTAGTGGAAATATTCATGGAATTAGTACACAGTGTAAAGCATCCAACAAAATAGTCTGTAATGGCTAGAGAACCTAAGATCCATTTTCACAAGGAAGATGAATGCCCTGTGTAAAAGACCCAAATAACTAACAACCTGATGCTACTGGGTGGAGCCTGTAATTGGAGGGTGTTAGTTGATCTTAGAACACCTCTGCAATTTCCAGTACACGTAATTCAGACAGAAACACACCCTGACATTGCAGTGTAGTCTGATTCAAAGAAGTATGTCCTCCTAGTAGAATTAATGATTCCACGAGAGGAGAGCAAGCAGGAGGCACATGAGCAAAAGAAAAACCGCTATGAATCGCTGCGATCTGACTGAGCAGAAAAGGAATGTTTCTTTTCCGCTCAGTCAGATTGAGGTCAGGTGCCATTGGACGATCAGTCATTTCCTTTCTTTTGAAGGTGGGCATCAATGGCCAGACCCTAAAGAGTGTTTCACATCATCTCCAGACCACAGCTCAACAGGAATTGAGTTTGTTCTGGACAAGATCCCAAATAAATATAGTTAAATAAAACCATGCTCGCAAGACGATGCTACTTCCAATGTGAAACACATCTGTTTACCTTCTATTCTACAGCATTAATAACAATTGCTACAAGCGCCTTGTGTATTTTAACACAACATTGAAATTTTCAGTTGCAGTTGTAAAAAGAAATCACAAGAGACTGACACATCTACAAAAGCAATACCCTGTCCAGTGGCAAAAGCTGCTGGTGGCACCAGGAGTGGCAGTACTGCCTTAGCCATCAAAACTGTGTTACCTCCACTGGTTGGCAGCTGATGAGGGCAAGGTATTACGCATGCTTTCACACATTGTATGTAGAGAAGTGAAGCTTAGTTGCGGCACAAGGCTAAAAGTAAGGAACGCCTAGTGAGGATTGTACTCACTACTCAGATATAATTGATCTAGTGAGACAATCTTTCTAACTATTACACCACTTCAAAGTGTCCAAATGATTTTCTAAGCATAGCTTGGATGTAGCACAAGGCTGAAAGTGTGGAGCACCCAATGAGGATTGAACTTATTACTCAGTCATAATTGATTTAACAAGACAAGCTTGCTAGCCATTACACCATATCAAAGTACCACTGTCGTCTATTTATATACTTTAATTATTTCAAACAATTCTTTTCATTTTGCTTGTGTCGATAACATCTATAACAACATTTCAACCAAATACCCTCTAGCCATCTTCAGATGTCTTTTTTTTTTTTTTTGCTGATATGGGATATCTGTTGATTATTGTATTATTTTGTCCCTTAATTCATAAAATATTGTTGATGTTATTATGGACAATCAAGTTGAGACCAATAGTTTGAAATAAAGTTTAATAACCATTCTTTATCTCATAAATGAAATATAAATAACCTATTCTTTATTCTGTTTGTATTGTGGCTGAGAAAGTTGTTGTATATTTTCAAGGCTGGCATGTTGAAGAAAATGATTTTGAATCATTTGTTGATAAAGACTCCATTGAAAACCAACATGGAGTAGACATTAAAATAACCCAAGTAAAAATTCTACCATTACTAAAACCAGATAGTGTCATTAGTTTAAGTCACAGGAAGACTCTTGATTGCAAAAATTATTAACTAAGCTGATAAAGCAAGTCATAGAAACAAAAAGATTCCATGAAACCCCTTAGTAGAAAATTTGCAGTGAGACACACCGAATTTGAAAAGTTAGCACACTGCAATCTTCATACTTCCATAAGTAAATATCTGTCAGACTTATTAGGATTCACTTTGTTTGTATAATTTATTATGCAGTTGTTAATTTTATTATTATGCAGTTGTTAATTGTGAATTTGACTTTGTTTTAAACTCATTTTGAGTTCATTTGGATGTGAAATCTCTGTGAACAACACTTCACTGAAGCCACATTTTTGGCAATAAAAATAGACATCACATCCAAAGTGATCACCACTGCATAGATAGGGTGTCACGTTACAATGTGATTACCACTGCATAAACAGGGTTTCAGATCACAACTACATGAGCAGGGTCTCAGGTCACAATGTGGTCACTGCTACTGGGACAGGGTCTTAAATATAATCATTAAAATAATGGTTGACACTGATAAATCTTGTCATGAAAACTACAATTATCAAATTGTGTGTCATGTCTGCAGTTTCTGAATGTCAAGTTTGTGATTCTTTTGATAATATTTCCGTGGGTGCCCTTATTTCTAAAAGTATGGTCACTACTTCTGCAGAGAGGGGAAAAAAAGAAAAAAAAACTCACAGTTGTAATTAAAGTTGGGTGAAGAAAATGAAAAATGACAGCAATGTAGGCCAAAACCAACAAAAATGCTTTTAGGACAATAACAAATGTTGACCTTGCAAAGTATGTTACCATAACTCTTGGACTGAAACTTTTAGTAGATATTTTTTCTTTTTATTTATTGAGATTAGGCTAACAGACACATCACGTTCCTGTATGATCACCAAAGTTAAGCACTGTCGAGCATCGTCAGTACCTAAATGGGTGACGAGTTGGGAATACCAGATGCTGTAAGCTTGGATGTGCAGGTGGTATAGTGGATAATGGCTTGAAATTGTTAATTGGACAGCCAAGTTCCAATTCCCACTGGGTTTGTTACCTTCACTTGGTAAAGATATGAATCTTTCTTCTCCCACCCCAGCCATGGGTTAATTAGTAAGACTTGTATCACTAAAACCATTATTATCTCCCAAAAAATCCGTTTTTTGGTGGGGTTGGTGTTAAGCATTTCATCCCAAGCAAGGCAGGATGCCACTAGTATGCAAGGGGAGTGGGAGTGAGAGTAAAGAGGCGTGATGGAGGAAAGGATACTTTAAGGACAGGGAATAGGTCAGGACATCTGGAGATGTCGATTGACATTACATTTGAATATTTGGAAATTACAGCTATCAGGGAAACAAATAATAGGAAGGAAATTCCACAGACAGGAGGTGCGAGGCATGAAGCCATCGGAGTAGAAGAGCCAGCCAGATTTAACCATTTCAACAGTGAAAGGGTGGAACTGTGATGCCAGCCTAGTAGCTTGCTTAAATTTGTGCAGTCTGGGAACTAGCGAAAGTAGCTTGTTGAACTAGTTAGAGCAGTTACCATGAAAGTATTTGTAGAAAAGACAGAGGGAGGCAATGGCACATCTCTGAGAGAGTGACTGTAAACAAAATGCCAGATCAGGACCAATTACATTGCATATCCGTCCCTGGATTTTGTCAAGGACTTTAAGGCACCAGACTATATATGGCAGCAGTATTCTATGCAATGGCAAATGGTTGATTTATAGATTTGAAGGATGGACTCGGGCGAGAAAAACTTTCTGGCAGGACACAGGGAACCAACTTTCCTTGTGGTGGATGATTTAATGTAATTGTTCCATCTAAGGTCAGCAGATAGTGTGAGACCAAGTAGTTGCAAAGAGGTGCTCTCATGGAGTTGAGCATCAGACATTCCTTATAATCTAAAAATATTTTTTGGCTTTAAATAACCAGCAAAGCGATAAGCAGTAGAAAATCAATCAATGAAATATTGATTAGCTACACAGGTATATAAATAAATTGGCCACAAAATGAGGGTTCAATCTATATAGTGATTGTGATATAAAATTGTTCACCCACTTTATATCCACATTATAATTACTTGTTTATCAAATTCTGACTAGGTATGATGAATCCATCTCTTCTCCCCACAGCTATGCGTCAATTAGTTAAAGTTGTATCACTAAAACTATTATTATCTCCCACAAAATTCTTAGAATCTAAAAATATTTTCTGACTTTAAATAACCTGTAAAGAATTGATAAACCATAGAAAACAAATCAATCAATTCATTGAGATTAAGCAAAATTTTATAATCCATTTCCAGTTGTTTTGTTCACATTTACTATGACCAAATAATAAAAAAAAGAACCAATTATCTATTCCAGGAATTGTCAGAATTCATTGTGTTGCTATTACGATTTTGGTTGTTGCATTTTAAAGCCCTTCTTCAAATGTCCAGTTCATATGGAAAGAGAATATTCTTCCAGAGAATGAAATTCTGTCAACCAAACTGACAATACCATTTTCAATAACCAATTTAACTCAGAGAATTCAACATGGATTGTTCTTCAATTCCTCCTCTGCTGGACAAAACAATAACAACAAAAAAGCATGCTCACAACAAAAATAACACAAAGAATGAGTTCAAAAAATCCACACAACAATAATTCTTCTCAAAACTACAGCATAATTTCATAATTTGACAAATAAGCTTTTTAAATACAAAAAAATTGTGTTGGGATAAATATCAAAAATACATAAATTCAATTTAACATTAAAAGCTTGTTGCCATAGACAACCAAAGTGTTTTGTTGTTGAAAAATCATCAAATTATTAACTGCTGAATTTTAACTGAAAAAAAAAAATTATTAAAATTTATTTTTTTGCTTGACTATTAAAAATAAACAAGGGGTGACTTGAACTTTGGCAATTGGTACTCATTTTCTATGCAAGTCTTTTAAGACTGTAAACTATTCTCTTGGATGAATTTAAAGCAACCATTTTTTATTATGTTTAGGGGTTATTTTGTTGGAATATGAGTAAATCACTCCCTCATTCTAGCCCCATAGACTTCACTGAGGAATATGGTGTGGGGAACAGCTCTCCACAAACAAGGTTTTGCTGCAGCAGTTTCTATAGCAAGTAGGCTTTTACATGATTTGTTTGCTACCCAACTGTTTTAAAATTCAAAGTTGTTATTCTCTTAGACTGATTGCCAACCAAGGCTGAAGAGCACAGTCTGCCTTACTATTTAACATAGCTGAGAGAAGAAGAAATAGATTCAAACAATTTCCAAGAGTATTTGCATAAAAGCAAATGTAACAAATTTAAATGGAATGCAACACTGGCTTGCCGATTTCTGGTTCCAAAATACTAATGATGTACAATTATAAATTCATTTTCTTATTTTCAAGATTAAGTCTGGCCGAGGTTTGCAATAATATTCAAAGGTGCAGAAATACAGATTGAAATAAATGACTAGATATATGGCTATGTAGGTATGGACCAACTGGGATATAGATGGATTGGCATGGGCCGACTGAGATACCGATAGATGGGTATGGGCCGACTGGGATATTGGTATAAGTTAATTCCAATAGATGAACATTTATAATTTCTTTTAGTTCTTGTGTTTATAACTCTGTAGAACTGTCATTTCTCTTTGGGGCATAAACAAAAGTGGATCTTGATTTTCCACCTTTATTACAAAAAGTCGGCAATGCATATAAGCAAAGAAAGTGTCACTTAATGATGTACTTGCAATCCACCCTGGTTGTTGACTGACTTGTCTAGACAGTCACTATTAATGACCGTGTTAATGATGTTTATCCAACCATTTTGAAGTGACCTATAAAGAAGTGGCATTTGACTCACACCAGTTGACCCAAGAACTATTTGGACTACATCATACCTCATAAAATACATTTTTGTATCAGATTTTATTAAAAAAAAAAACTCATTTTGATAAGAATTTTGATTCATTTACAAATTAACATTTGAGATGATACTCAAATATCTAGCCAAGTTCTCCGCCTCCTTCCAACTCTCCATACCAAGTTCTTCACCCACTTCCAACTCTCCATATTGTCATGTCTGTTGAATTTTTTTCTTTTAACAAATTTGATATGGAACATTTGTCTTTTCAACAAGCAAACTTGGTATCCATAAAAATTGAACTATATATTAAAAATACTTTTTTCTAACTTTGGGAGGTGGGTTCCTCACACCAAAACAAGGACAAAAGTCCACATAAACATATGTCCATAAATTCTTCATTTTTGAGTTAAGTTCACAGTAGATGGTGTGGTGTTGCCATGTAGACTAGATTACATATTCGTGTACATTTTTGGCTTGTCTGTCTTCAGAGTTTAATGTGGGTAGTAGTGAGTTAACTGAGAAGTGTTCCATTTAACAATGACAGGATATTCATATCGTGAGCAGACATACGATTTTTACATACAGCCTCACGAATGGTAATGGACATTAGGCTGAACAGATTCCAGATGAAAGGTAGCCGAATCATCCAAACTTTGCTGCTGTTTATCATTGCATTGCTGAGACTGGATCCATGGCAAGTATTTTGGGATTGTACATTTAACGGCTTCTATCCTAAACTTTAAACTTAATTCAAAAACCAAAGAATTACAGTCATATCTTTATATGGGCTTTTGTCCTTGTTTTGATGTGAGAAACCTGCCCCCAATGTTTGTAAACCTATTTTTATACACCCTGTGTGTGTGTGTGTATATATATATATATATAAACACAAAACAGGAAAACTTAGCCATGTTTCATCCTCTGTGGGACTTTATCAAGGCAAATGCAAGGATTTTAGTTTGTAAAAAGTATTTATATACAAGAGCAAAAATGTTATTGGTTTTGCAAAATATTTTAATTCAAGAACCTTTTCTAACATCTGCTATCCAAAACAATTTAATCCAATCTAAACAACATCAAAATAATTACAACCTCATCCAAAACTATTATGGGTCTGATCAAAAACAAAAATTACTATAACAATAATAATTCTAAATCAGGTATATTTAAAATAAATTTTCAGAACTGCTCTTCACAATACATTGGAAAGCTTGCAGAAATTAAAAAAACATATCTATGAACACAAAAGGGATCTTATACACAACAATTTATCAAATGCATTACTTATACATATAAATAAATTCAGCCACAACTTTGATCTAAAGAATGCTGCACTTATTAAAATAGGAAGGTAACTTACTTACACAGAAAATTCTCAAGAGTGCCGCTATTAAATTTTATCAAAATATAAATCTGCACTCCAGGTATTTTTAAAATATCTCCATTCCTGAAAGAATTACTACTTTTCCAAGTTAATATGACTAAAAAAATGTTAAAAAATTAAAAGAAAATGGTTAAATTCATAATCTTATGTTATTTAAAATAGATAAATACATTAATTAATCCCAAACTAAAATAATTTAAATACTAATTTGTATTAAAAAAAATTCAAGAACATTATTTACTCACTTTCATTTATTAGACATTGAATTGTGTCACTTGGCATCCTCCATAGTTTCCCTAGACTTTTCAGCTTACCTGATGAATATTTATGAGCATTGCTTAAATTTAGAAATTTTGAAAAACCAATAACATTTTTGGTTGTGTCTATAAATACTTGTTACAAAATAAAATCCTTGCATTTGCCTTGATAAAGTCACACAGAGGACGAAACACATTGGCTTTCTGCTTCATCCTTATTCATATTTTCTTTTTACACATATATTCTATCTGAAATTATATATATATATATATATGAGAAAAAGAAAGAGAATCTTCCAGAACAGGTATACTGAAACAAAACATTTTCACTGTTATTTAAGCAGGTTCATTCATTGACCAGGAGACACAATTAAGAGAAGACTTAAAAAAAAAATTCACATATTTAATATTCCTGTCACTTTTTTTAATAATCTTTCTTTGCTCTGAGTAAATTCCACATTAATTTTTTTTTTTTTTCATTTCCAATCAAGGCGATAAAGCCACTAAAATGTAAGGAGTTACTGAGTGTAAAAGAATCTGCAAAAACATTATTGAGGAAAGAGACCAATAAAAAAACAGAATTCAAGAAGACAAACGATGACAATTGATATTGCATTTAAATTCTTTAAGATCAGAGTTGACAGAAAAGCAAAAATCCAGGAGTAAGTTCCACAAGCACAAAGTCCAACAGAAGTAACTGTTAGCATAGAACTTATGATTACATCTAGCAATTCCAATAGTAAAATAGGAAGACCTAATTGCCAATCTAGTACTGAACTTAAATTAGTAAAGTTGAGGCACCAAAGAGAAAATCTCATAAGAACACAGTGGCCATGAAAATATTTATAGAAAAGACATGGCAACCTTTTGAGAATATCAAACTGAACTCTTCATTTAATCTAATGCTGTAGTTCTCATCCTATTACTTATGTCTCTGAATATCTTGCCTATTTCTAATTCTAGTACTGCCCAATTGTTGCTTGTCTGTAATACCTAGCCGAGGGATTGAACTCAGAAATACTATGCTACTGAAATGTTGGGATAATAACAACCCAATAGCTTAGTGGATTTAAAGTATTGGTTTGTTGAATCCCTGGGGTCAGGAAGTGTGCGGACTTGGACTCAATGGAAACAGGTTGAGCAATAACTGAACAGTACTAGAATAAGAATGAAACAAGATATCCCAAGACATGGTCAGTGGGAAAAAAAAAAAACTATCTCTCCTGGTAGATTTAATAAAAGATTTGTTTTGAAATTCATCAATCAACAATTAACCTGATGAAGGCAAAACTACCGAAACATGACACTAACAACAATGATGAAGACAATTGTGTCCGTATGTAACTAACTTTACTTCTCTTAAACATCAGACATCAAAGTCCAAGTTTTTTCAGTTTCTATTAACTAAAAATGTATTAGTAGGCAAAACTGTTAAAGGAAGGAAATTCGTGGGTGTTTGTTCGTTTTAAATAACTTTGCTGTAAGTCCAACCACTCCCCACAATCCAAGAAATACATATTGTATTAAAATTGAGGTTACATTATACACAAAAATATATTCGGTTTCTTTTGCCTTCAGGAGTAAGTGGGTAGATGATTGCATTATCCACTAAAGCAAAAGGCAAGCACCATTTCCTTTGCATTATGATTATCAACAAAAAGCTAAATTTTAATTATATATACTACAGAAATATAGAGAATAAAATCTCAAACATTTCAGCTTTCATTTTACCTTTCAGTTAAAAATCTGTCTATATCTCTGAGATGAGGCATTATGATTACTTACATTATTTACATTATTCAAATTGTCATCCTCATCTTCATTGCCATATTCACCACATTTTGGCCTTTGTACACTCCAGGCCTTCTTCAGGTTATTGCAATTTTGAACCAAACCCTTTATTTTGTCCACTGGGGTAGATTGTTCTAGTTCCATGTGCCAGGAAAGCAGTGTCTATATCCACTGGGATAAAGACATTGGTTAGATCCAGTGACTAAACCGAAACAGTAGTGAGTTCAATAGCAGGCCACAGCAGTGGTGAACCAAAACTTGGAGAATTGAGTTAAAGAGAAATAACTGAGACATCTTGAAGAGGCATGGCAAGTGGAACTAGAAAAATCTACCCCGGTGAACAAAATAAAGGGTTCGGTTCAAAATTCCAATCACCTGAAGAAGGCCGGAGCATACAACAGCCGAAACGTTATGAATATGGCAATGAAGATGAGGATAACAGTCTGAATAATGTAAATGATATAAGCATTCAGTTCTCATCCTATTACTTATGTTTCTAAATATCTTGCCTATTTCTAATTCTAGTACTGCCCAATTGTTGCTTGTCTGTAATACCTAGCCCAGGAATTGAACTCAGAATTACTTTGCTACTGAAATGTTGGGATAATAACGACCCAATAGCTTAGTGGATTTAAAGTATTGGCTTTTTGAATCCCAGGGGTCAGGCAGTGTGTGGACTTGGACTCAATGGAAACATAAGAATGAGACAAGATATCCCAAGACATGGTCAGTGGAAAAAAAAAAAAAACTATCTCTCCTGGTAGATTTAATAAAAGATTTGTTTTGAAATTCATTAATCAAACAATTACCTGATGAAGTTTTTACCGTGTAAAAACTGCCAAACCTGAAGAAGGCTGGAGTGTACAACAGCCGAAACATTATGAATATGGCAATTAAGATGAGGGTAACCGTCTGACTAATATAAATGATATAAGCATTCAGTTAAACTTGCTAATACTTCACAGCTTATGAAAGAAACCAAAGACTGATGAGTCCATCTGGGTTTTCTTGTAAGGAACAGTATCACTGATGTTGTCATATTCAATGCAAAATAGATATCTCTGTCTCTTGAAGTTAATAACATTTTTTTTTTCCAATTTAATTTTTAATTAATTTTTTCCAAAAATGTGTACATTTTCCTGTGACTCCATTAGCAGTCAATTCATCTGATGACACATTTAGATACACTAGGGTATGTTGATCGTGTTAATCATCCGGTTGCCAAAGTGAAAGTATTTAAAACTATTTAAATTACAGAAGCTTATTTCAGTTTACAGATGACACTGTGTTGATGGCAGACATAGAAGGAAAACTACAGGACCTCATAAACAAAGAAGCAAAAAGAAAGCAAGAAGAAAGGACTAACCATCAATTGTAGGAAAACATAATGTAGGGTTGTCAGCAAGAGAAAAAAAAAATGCAAGATGTGAAGAATTAATTACAAATGTCAAAATCAAGCAAGTACAGAAGTTTAAATATCTGGGAAGTGTTTTTAACAAGAATGGAAATTGTGATACTGAAATCAAAAGGGTACATTGGGATAGCAAAAGAAGCCTTCCTAAAGCTAAGCAAACTACAAAGAAAAAAGGTTTCATTGAAAAACTGAACTGCTATATAATATCAATCTTCCTATGTGGCAGTGGACGGACGCTGGGTAATCGCCTCACAGGTGAAGAAAATACTTGAGGTAACAGAAATTGGATTCTACAGAAGGATTCTGAGAATAACATGGACAGAACATATAAGTAACAAGGAAGTCTTAAGGAAAATGGAAACGAAAAGGACAATTATACTCAGAGTAGGTGGCCATGGTTAAATGTAAACAAATGCCAGAACTGTTCAACAAACAGAAATGACAAAGTTAACAATATAAAAAAAAAAAAAATTAAAAGAAAAAAAATAATATATAGCAAGCAAACAATATATGCAAGGTAAATTAACATTAATAAGGCAAAGCAACAGTATTAATATGGCAAAAAGTTCACAAACTAAGAATTGGGGTTGACACACAAGAGGAAATTTGGATAGGCAAACATAGCATTCTGACTTTGAGACAGATCGGGACTGAGTCAGATGAAACCAAGAAGTGGACTCTCCTGTTGGCAAGGAAGAAATTCCAGCATGCATTTGGCTATAATTGGAAAGTGTTTTGCATTAATTCCCAATCAGGATTGGAAACAGCATTCAGAATCAGAAAGAGACAGCTAAACTTTTTGGGACATAATGAAGAAGGAGGGCTTGGAGAATTTGACACTCACAGGAGATATTGAAAATAAAAGTAACAAAAGGCGGCAGCAGCCACCTACTTGACAAGCTTATGTGAATGGATGATAGGATGTGTGGTATGGTGAAAAGATAAACGTTACTATGAGATACAAAAGATGAGAAAATTCTACAGAGCCATTGTTTGTCCACAACACGAAAGGATATGGTACATAGAAGAAGTTCAGAGTTTAAAAGCAGCTGGTGTTCATAAATATTTTATTTGTTTCTTAATGATAACTGAATCTGTTCAGAAAATATCTAACCATTTATTTTTAACTGCAAAGAAAATGTAGAATACCTCAGGAAATGTTGCCTTAGTCTTCTTCAAAGTACTCTCTTTGGAGCCGTCATGCACATATGCCGGCATCCCCTTCCTTTTCAAAACAATCTTCAAATTCTTTTTCAGGATCACTCTCAGCTGTCGTGTTACATTCTACTTCACCCTTGAGCTTATCTGTTGTCTGAAATCACGTCCCTTTCAACAGCAATTTTTAGCATTTTGGAAAAGGCAAAATTTTCAAGCAAATTTTGTGTGGCTTTGTCCTTCACTAAACTTTGTCCAAGACAATCGAGACTCTATCCAATACCACAGATTTTCACTGATGTGATCAACACTTTTACCAATATGTGTTGACAAAGAATAGAGAAATGGAGATTTCCGCAGAGACAGAAAAGCAAATATCAGTCAATGAAGTCAAAGTGAAAATTTCAAAAACAGTTGATGTTATTTGAAATAAAAACCTGTAATTATTCCAGATTTTATTTCATTATGATGGGAATAAAAATTTATTAAGCTAGTTTTATTTGTTGGCTTCTGTCAGATGTTCAATATTAAACTGATATCAGTTTAAATTATCAGAAATATCAAGAAAAGTGAAGGTGTTTTTTTTATATGTGACTTGTATGATTTTGCTTAGTCTATCTACAAGATTTCATAATTTAGTTATGTGTGGATATTCTAGTAAGGCCTTATCTGTAATAGCAAAAATATTCAGCATTATTTTGGAAAATACTTTGAAATGAACACTATTTTAAAAATTCTAAAACGTTGCAGGCTAAAATACAACTGATAGGAGAACCCATAGGTATGCTGAATTCGGAGTTGTAAAAACTATCATTCATTATAAAAAAAAAAAATATTGGTTTGTACAAAGTTGACAAATTTTTATGACTTTGTTGGTTGATAGATATATTAGACAACTATTTATGTGATAATAGTAGTGTCCTGATTGGTCAAAATTCTGTCCTTTGGTTGTGAGACTAGAGTGACCTCTTCAGGATGCAGGCCTGGCTGATGGTATATGGAGGCTGTGCCCTGTTCTTATCACATGGCCCCACCTTTTGCTTGTACCAACAAGATCCAAAGGAATACAGGACATTGCATTTGGTGTTGGCATGGCTGCAGGAGTTGCTGGAACTATATCAGTGCTGACAATCAGTCACCTTCAGGGCTCCATTTTGGATTTATAGGTTTTAGAAAATATAAACATCTGGACTGCTAGTCTAAAAGGATTTTAATATCTAACCTTGCCATGACTTTATTTTTCATATTTGTCTTATAATTTGTTGATGATATCACCAGAATTTTTGACGTGAAAAAATAAACTATTTCTTTAATGATGTAATTAAAATCAGATGATTAATGCAAACTCTTTTTTATCTTGTTCGGGTAGATTTGATTCTTGAGAATTTATTTTTCCTGACGGTGAAACATATCAAAGTAAAATTCGGATAATTCAACATGGTGTGATGGTTAACAAACATTAGTAAGATGGAAATTCCATTTGAACAGTTTCTTTCCAAGAACTGCTACTTTGTTGAATATTCTTGAGTAGATGCTTCCCCAATTGCTACAATCTTATCCTCTTCGAGTCTAAAATCAACTGTTATCTATCCTACATATCCTCATAATCTGCACATCTTATCTCTTCCTCTTACATTCATATAACCTCATTCTGTAACCCTCTACTTTGAGTGGCTCTTAAGCCTTGTATTGGCTAATCAACTAATAAAAAATAATAAAAAAAACTTGTTAGATATTTTTAGTTTATTTTTTTGTTTTCTGATGACTTGTGAAACTTACAAAATGACTGAAAAGATATTCTCCACGTCTTATGTATAAAACTGAGATATGTGGTAAGTTAATGTTAACTTTGACCCTATAGACTATCAGTAACTTCATAATACTGTAATAAATGCAAATAGCATGGTTTGTTCTGATAGAAAGTTTTAAATAAAAGTTTTTTTTATTTCTTTTCTTTTTTTTCTATGATAGACTGATCTGTCTATAATTGAAGCAACTTATTTCAAACAATAAATAAAAACAAAGATATTAGTTTGAATAATGAATTAATATACTTGTAATATCCCTAATACATAAAGGTATAAATATCATCTACAACATTTGATGTGTTTCTCATGGACATATCAGGAGGTTTGATTTCTTTTCTTGAACAAGTCTTGTCCTGCAGGTGTGGCCTGTGTGAAATCTGTCTCTTGTGACGGCTATAAATATTTTCCACTGCTTCACATGCATAATAGAATAATTCATGCAATAATCACAATTCCTTTCTCACTTTGCTATTTCCCCTCTAAATACAATATTGTTGGCTGTAAATAAGGTCAATACTTAAATCCAAATCCCCATTTACTGGGATTAAATGTGTTGGTCTTTTTCCATAACTTTCTTTTCTGTCCAATGAACAGTAAAATCTGTTTTTGGACATTTGTTATGTGACCAGCGATGGTAAATGTTTGTTGGCTTCATCAAACAGATTAGTGAAACAGTGAGATTAAGAATTTACTAACATTGCATTCTGACCATTATTCCTTCCACAATCAATGGTCCTGTGACTATTAGTAGCATGTAAGTAAAAGTTTGGATAAATATTTGACAATGAAAACTTTGTTTCTCTCTATATTTCTGAGATGAAGTATTATGTACACTATTTACATTATTCTGACTATTGTCCTCAACTTTGTCGCCATATTTATTACGTTTCAGCTGTTGCATGCTCTGGCCTTCAGGTGGTTGGAATGTCGAACTGAACGCTTTATTTCGCTCGCTGTTCTAGTTCCACGTGCCATGTCTAATGGATGTCAGTTATCTGTTAATTCCCCTCTCAAAGTTTTCCACTGCCCTAACCAAGTATTGAACTCACACTCTTTGGGTCCTATCACTGGATTTAACTAATGCCTTTATCCACTGTGCCATGTGTGTTAGATCCAGTGACAGGACCCAAAGTGTGTGAGTTCAATACCTGATTAAGGCGGTGGAAAACTTTGAGAATGGAATTAACAGAAGATAACTGACAGCCATTAGACATGGCACATGGAACTAGAACAGTCTACCCCAGTGAGTGAAATAAAGGGTTCAGTTCGACATTCCAACCACCTGAAGAAGGCTGGAGTGTACAACGGCCAAAATGTTGTGATAAACATGGCAACAAAGATGAGGACAATAGTCCGAATAATGTAAATAGTTAAAACTTTGTTCATGTCTATTTTATACATACTAAAAAGATGGTCTAGATTGCAGACAAATATACTTTATTTTGTGAAATACATCTATTTGATGCTTTGGCACACATCATCCATGTTGTTTTTAGCTGAGGTTAATTAGGGTCTTCGGATCTTTCAACATGATACCCCCTCTCCACAGTGACCCAGCCAATACTGATTGGGTATTGACGTGTGCCATCCTTCAGCTACAATTTTCCTCATTTTTAATCTCACACTGTGACACTTCTTGGCAATTTATAGTCTAACCACTGATAAGTTCTGGTTCACCAGCAATCTATGCTCTTCCATAAAAAAGGAAGAAAACACAGTAATGTTTTCAATCTGGTAAGGAATATGGCAGTTCACTGGGCTTGAAGTGCTATCTATTAATATAAATATTAATAGATAAAAACACACATTATTAACCATTGTTAATTTTACTTTATTTGATGTACTTTTAATACTGAGATTAATTTATACATAAATGAGTAAAAAAAATATATATTGTTAACAGATTTTTGAATCATGTAGACAAGGAGTTCAAAATAAATCCTGCCCATTGTCCATTTGGGAAATTAAAAAAAGGAAATAATTTGAATGCCATTAACAGTCTTAATTTTTAATTCAGGATTTTGAAATATTTAAATTAAAAAAAAAAAATCTCTGAAGTAGTCTACATTGCAAAATTTCAAAGAAAATGGATTGTAGCTTTTCATTTTTTAGAATTATGGATAAATAACCACACATTATAAGGTCCAAGGTGAGTCTGTGATTTATTAATTCAGCTCTAAATAAATGTCAGCCATTAGCAAAACATTTTGGCTTCACTGAAGTCTAAAGCACTCCAACAATGCAAAGAGGGGTTAATTTTGTAAAAAAGAAATAGGACTTGTTAATTATGGCTTAATATCTCTTAATGGGATATTGAAAAATGAAGACATTAGAAGTATAGAGTTGGAATTGAATTTGGAAGGACCTGAAACCCAATCTTAAACAAGAAACAAGGGATAAACCTCTACTCCTGTTCAAAAAACTGAGGAGGTATGTAAACCAGACGATAGGGATTTAAAAATGAAAAAATAAAATTGTGTCCCAGATTAAGCATACAATTTTTTTTTTTTTTTTTTTTTTTTTGAAATCTGTGGTTTTATTAAATTTCAAATACCCAATTAATCTGATCTAATAATTGTATGAAAATCAGTGTTTAGAATTTGACAATGTAGCATTTAGTAGCTTTACCATCTTAGAGAAATATTGATTGCGTTTTTTCATCTTTTGACATTAACTAATACCAGTGACTTTTAAAACAGATATTATATATCTCAACAGTAGACATGTACAATCTCTCAAAATATCCTCATATTTTGGACTATTTGAAGTTAAAAACACAAATAAAAATGTATTTTCTGAAATTGTATAACTTTACATAGCCAACCACAGATGATATTAAAACAAGATAATGAGTTTTACTTCCTTTGCATTCTATCTTACACCAATTGTTTTTTTGGGTTTTGGTTTTTTAAATAAGATCACCCAGAGTGAAGAATGAACCTTAGTTCAGATTATGATTTATTTTTTTATTCTTATTAATTCTTATTGTAAACTATAAAAAACAATTTAAAAGGATTTGCTTGAAATCTCTGATCTATTTGTTTTAACAAATTGATTTTTTTTTTATTTACCCTTTGAATGTTACGTTTCATTTTGGAGATTTAGCAGGACACTCTCAGTCGAGATGTTTTATTGATGCTTTTTAAAACTTCCTTTTGTGTGCATTTTTAGAGAGTGGGTCGTGTGACAAAAAGTCATCTACATTTCCTGCTTGCTTAACAATTTGGGCCATAATCCACAGCTACGAGGCAAGCCTGTATAATTTTGTTCATAAAAACTGTAACGTTTGTTCATAAAACCACAGTTAAAGATTATTTAAGAAACCTATCCTGATTGGATGGCTTTTCCTTACAGGATGTCAGCTTTCTCCCATCTATTTTTTGTTGAGTAGAAAGAATAATGTGTATATTTTTTTCATTTTTGGCCTTTTCTAGTAGCCGAAGTACTTGTCTTTCTACTGGTAATACCAGTGATTGGCATTATAACTTGGGTAAAAAGGTTAAGAGATCAAATTCTGAGTTTTAAAATAGGAGAAACAATACCGCAATGGAAAATTTGGCCAATGCAATCTTCCAATCTTGCATTCAGCCTCATTTGGCCTTGTGCCAGACTAAGGTAAGAAATTTGTTTTGAGATTTTCAATTATCTGAAATGCTGGCAGTTAAACCAATTTTACCTTACAAGTACCATAAAGTATAAATTAAGCAGAAGAATAGTTTAACTGATTAAGTGATTCTCAATTCTTGTGTTCCTGATTTAAATTTAATTGTTTTATTTTTTTATTTTTTATTTTTTTTTTTTCCTAAACTCCAGAGTCATTCAAGATAGAGGGTTACATAATATTGCATAAGTGGTTGGAAGTGAATATTATGATGATAGATAATGATTGAGCTTTTAAAGAGGTTAAGATTGTAGCATTCAAGAGAGGAACTACATAGGAGCTTGTTCCACAAAATACCAGTTCTTGAAGGGAATGATGTCGGATCAAAACTTTCTCTTTACGTTTAGAATATGGGAAAAATTCGGGGGTGATTTGATCCAAATGAATTACTCCCCCCCCTTTCTTTTCCTTCTAAAGGATTTTGATAAAAACAAAAAATGTATTAGTCAGAGATTTACAATAAGCATTTACAAAAGAAAAGTAAAAACGTTGAATTGGATATTGGAGTATGATTGTTCTGACATTGTATAGATTTCCCAGAATAGCTATAAATGGAAAAATTCTAAAATTTCTTACAATAAAACAAAATGGAGAGGTAGTTGAGGACTTGTTGGAAGTGTAATAATGAAGAGCATTTAACTTAACTGAAAAAAAAAAACTGAACTGGTTTACTTGCAAATTCTCTGGTTTGAATAATGTTGAAAGAATGATACCAATTTCTTTGGATACTTTTTTTGTGTTGAAAAAGGCAGTGGTATTTGATAGAATTTCAGTTCTGAAAATGTTCCATAATCTTTGTTACTGTTGATTATTTATCTGTCTCTAAACTAAAACTTTCAGATATAAACTTAAAAAAAAATTGAACTCTAAAGTCTACTAGGTACTATTCATCTGGTAAGAAACAACTTTGGTGAAATAATCCATCAAAATCTGTTTAAAGATGTTATAGAATAAATTAGATGAAAAGAGAAAAGTTCTGTTAATTTTATATCAACATTTATAATGCTGTGAAAAATCCTCTTTTTAGATCAAAATGTAGATTTTAAATGTTCTTTTACAATTGCTTAATTTAGATTTGATTTCTTGACAAAAGACTGCACACACTTGTTGCTGCTTTTGATTCCCTGCTTGGAAATATGCACTTTATTTGTTTTGTTTTTTTTCTATAATCTTGACATGAAGAATGTGTTTATTAAGGTTAGATGACCATTCAGTGAAAGTGATGGTATAACATTCATATGGAATTGCCAGGAGCTTAATTCCTAAAGTTCATATCTCACTTCATTTCGCACCTGACTGATTTTCTCATCAAATTAATAACAGTCACAAATTCATTGAACATATTTATATAATAATGCCAAGGCAATCAATTACTTTTAGCTTGATTCTATCAAGTAAATATTTTTTTTGTCCATGAGTTGATAAAAGCCCACAAATCTCCTATTCTTTATTCATTACCCATTAAAAATGCTTCTAGTCGTACAGTGATTAATGTATGGGTGTTGCAAGCCAATGAGAGTGAGTTCAATTCTTATTGAGTGATCTGGGTAAGCAACCTCTGACCAAAGCTGTTGAAAACCATAAAAAAAAAAAAAAAATAATAATAATAATTTTATAGATGACCATGCATTGAAATTTTTCTAGACAATTTGTATGGAACAACATGCTTGTGCCTCTATAAATAATTATTTATACAATTACAACTAAAACTTCATTTTTTTATTTATTTATATAGATGTTGATATATAAAATTAGTCTTGGTAATCCATTACATTCACTTACGTGCTAATACCATTGGGAAAGGTATTAATCCTCTTCTCCCTCTAGCTATGGGTAAATAGGACAGACAGACTGGGTTCTATAGCCTTGGATGACAATTGGTCAGGGAGGACAACTCTGAATTCAAAACCTGTGGAGGGTCGTTTGGGAACCTTGTGGCACATAGTGCACCAGGTCTCTGTATTCAGCCCTTCAAAAAGTGTGGTTAGTTCTGAGCAAAGCCTTCACCAATATAATCAAATCATATGTGCTAGTGTCTGGGCTGTCGGTTCCTAAGATCTGAGCTGCTTGACCCTCATACGTCGAATACGACAAGAGAGTTCACCACCATATATATATATATATATATATATATATATACACACACAGTGTGTGTGTGTATGTATATATATATATATATATATATATATATATATATATTAGAAAGGAATAAATAAAAAGAAGGCATTTTTAAAAAAGCCAAAACAGAACGACCGGTTTTGTCCCAGGACTTATCAAGTTTTATTCTGGGAATTTAAAAGCGTGTAAATCTTACAATTATCGAATGAATTAAATGGGGGGGGATTTATGAATTAAGGAGACTAGAGTCCAATAATATTCAGACCCAGCAAGCATTCCCTCTGTTTACAAAGGGAAGGCTCACGGGATCTGATATACATGGACTCCAGGACCTTAGGGTGAAAAGTGGAGTGGGACCTCGATAAAATAGTAAATTGGTCACCACTAAAATTTTCCACACATTCCCTTCTATTTATCAAATGTTCAGCAATAGCAGAACCAGAACAGTTAGTTAATTGGCTATTTCTAGTGGACGGATTCAATATCCTAGAGGGTAAATGCTACTTAATTCTTAAATCCAACCGCTGGGACGTCCTACCTATGTAGTTGTGTCCACAACTACACTTGTATTGGTAAATCACTGAATTAACATGATGGGGAGGTAGGACATCCTTACGAATGGAAGAGAAAGCAGAACGGGTACCAAATATTACCCTGACTTTTGCTGAAAAATAACAGCTATTAATTAAACGTAAAATACGTTTCGATAAAATCTCACCCTCTGTACCAATATAGGGAAGACGCAAATAAACAGGACATTTATCAGCTAATTGCGGCTTCTCCCTATGGAATTTACTGATGACATCTTGAGTAACAGATTCCAAAACATCCAACGGATATCCGTTTTTTGATAATGTCATTCTAACAAAATCAATTTCACCGCAGAGAAAACCCTCTGAGCATAACCTAAGTGCCCTGTAAATTAAGGACTTGATTAAATTAATCTTACGCTGTCTGGGACAAAAGGAGTCCCAACACGTGTAAAGTCCCGAGAAAGTGGCCTTCCTAAATACAGAAGTCTCGAACTTGTCATCAATCTTATGGACAAAAACATCCAAAAAGGAAAGACAAGAATTAGACTCCTTCTCTACGGTGAACGTAAGGGCAGGATGGACAGAGTTTAATTTGGTGAGAAATTTGTCAGCTTCCGCCTCATTATTAAAGAGGCAAAAGGTATCATCCACATAACGATGATACATAATAGGATGAAAAATAGGAGTAAATAAGGAAGCCTCATGAAAACCGACAAAGATATTCGCCAATGCTGGACCCAAAGGTGAACCCATGGCTACCCCGTCGATCTGTCGATACATAATATTATTAAAGCTAAATTCGACAGACGCAGTGGCGAACATCATAAGCTCAACAAATATACCCTCAGGAAAATCAGGAGGAGACAACGAGGTACGATACAATATATCGCAACATATCTCAATAGTCTCAGACAGGGGAACACATGTAAACAGGGAGCAGATATCAAACGAACACATGAACCTACCGTTAGTAGAAGAACTGCATATAATTTCCACAAAGGAGAAGGAATCTTTAATACAATATGTACTAAAGAGTGACAAAACTGGTTGTAGCACATTCGAGAGCCAACTAGTGACTTTATGCTGGGAAGACCCAATCATAGACAGAATGGGTCGTAATGGAACACCGTCCTTATGGATTTTTGGTAACCCATACAAACGGGGACGAATGGACCCAGTGGGTCTAATTAACTCTGAAATCTCAGAGGAGAGTAAGCCACTCTTGACCCACTTTAATAATTGCCTTTGAAATTTAGTTTCAATCGTGGCAGTATGATCATGGGTCTTGACTGGACCTAATTTTATAAACTTTGACGTGTCAATGAGTATATTGTCCATCTTAGAAAGATACTCAGAATAGTCCAGTAAAACAACACCAACACCCTTATCAGGTTTAGTTATAACCAGGTTATAATTATTTTTTTAAATTTTTGATTACCCGGCGGTGTTGTTCTCCCCATTTCAGTCTCTTCATTAACTCTGAAATCTAATATCTTTGTCAGTTTTCATGAGGCTTCCTTATTTACTCCTATTTTTTGTCCTCTTATGTATCATCGTTATGTGGATGATACCTTTTGCCTCTTTAATAATGAGGCGGAAGCTGACAAATTTCTCACCAAATTAAACTCTGTCCATCCTGCCCTTACGTTCACCGTAGAGAAGGAGTCTAATTCTTGTCTTTCCTTTTTGGATGTTTTTGTCCATAAGATTGATGACAAGTTCGAGACTTCTGTATTTAGGAAGGCCACTTTCTCGGGACTTTACACGTGTTGGGACTCCTTTTGTCCCAGACAGCGTAAGATTAATTTAATCAAGTCCTTAATTTACAGGGCACTTAGGTTATGCTCAGAGGGTTTTCTCTGCGGTGAAATTGATTTTGTTAGAATGACATTATCAAAAAACGGATATCCGTTGGATGTTTTGGAATCTGTTACTCAAGATGTCATCAGTAAATTCCATAGGGAGAAGCCGCAATTAGCTGATAAATGTCCTGTTTATTTGCGTCTTCCCTATATTGGTACAGAGGGTGAGATTTTATCGAAACGTATTTTACGTTTAATTAATAGCTGTTATTTTTCAGCAAAAGTCAGGGTAATATTCGGTACCCGTTCTGCTTTCTCTTCCATTCGTAAGGATGTCCTACCTCCCCATCATGTTAATTCAGTGATTTACCAATACAAGTGTAGTTGTGGACACAACTACATAGGTAGGACGTCCCAGCGGTTGGATTTAAGAATTAAGTAGCATTTACCCTCTAGGATATTGAATCCATCCACTAGAAATAGCCAATTAACTAACAGTTCTGGTTCTGCTATTGCTGAACATTTGATAAATAGAAGGGAATGTGTGGAAAATTTTAGTGGTGACTGATTTACTATTTTATCGAGGTCCCACTCCACTTTTCACCTTAAGGTTCTGGAGTCCATGTATATCAGATCCCGTGAGCCTTCCCTTTGTAAACAGAGGGAATGCTTGCTGGGTCTGAATATTATTGGACTCTAGTCTCCTTAATTCATAAATCCCCCCCATTTAATTCATTCGATAATTGTAAGATTTACACGCTTTTAAATTCCCAGAATAAAACTTGATAAGTCCTGGGACGAAACCGGTCGTTCTGTTTTGGCTTTTTTAAAAATGCCTTCTTTTTATTTATTCCTTTCTATTATAAAATTTTGTACCACAAAAAACTTCATATATATATATATATATATATATATATATATATATATATATGTATATATATATATATATATATATATATATATATGTATATATATATATATATATATATATATATATAATATATATGAATATGAATTTGCAGGTGGCATCACAGGTTCATAACTCAGAAAGACAAATTGCCAATCTGAGTTTGATTTCAGGCTGAATTCCTTATGCCCATTTTCATATAAATTCTCTTGGGGAAAACTTTGAATTCATTTCTTCTTCCTCCAAAGCTATGGATTAAATAACAAGATTCTTCTCTTGCCTTGAGATGGCAACCAGTGTGAAAGAAGGAAAACTCTGAATTCAAAAACAACCTGAATAGTTATGGGCTTCATCAGGCTGTCTCACCTTAGACACACCACTTTGTTGCTATGCCTGTAGTACAGGTGGTGTCCCTAAAGACCTAATCGGCTTACAGGACTTGTGTGGGAATACATATGCACACACATACAGGGGTGCTGAAAACTTCACAAACTAAACTATTTCCAAAAATGTGGCCAAATGACTAAACATCAGAATTTTTTTAAGGCCTTAGAACAGGAATTTTCTAGCAGCCATTAGGAAAGGTGTGAATCCTCCTCTTCTCCCTCCAGCTATGAGTAAATAGCAGGACAGACTGGGTGCTATAGCCTTGGATGGCAACTGGTCTAGGAGAAGGACAACTCTGAATTCAAAACCTGCAGAGGGTCATTTAGGGACCAGCCATTTACCAACTGATTTTTGTTCATAGAGTATATTGATTTTATTAATCATTTTTAAGCTAATAACCAGTTGTTCAATAGAAAATAAAGAACATATAGTGATTTTTGAGTCTTGCTAAATGACATTGAAATTGCATAACTAAAAATATTTCATGTGCATTGCAGAGTTTGAATACCAGTCGTTAGTTTGATAAATTCACTTGTGCACAAATGCCCTTGGGAAAGGTATGAATCTATCTCTTCTCTCAACCCCTCCCCCAGCTAGGAGTTGAATAGCAAGACAGACTGGGTTCTTTAGCCTTGGTTGGCAACCAGTCTACTGAAGAAACCTACTGTGGGGGAAAAAATCTGCCTTGTCAGTTATGCATCAAAAGATACATGATCGCCCAAGCATGTATCATATATGGCATTTAACTGACTGATTGGACAGAATCTTTATTCTTTTGGTCTCTTCTGTTATATTTAAGTTAACATCATAATTCTGTTCTCTCAGAAAATAACTCTCTTGTATGCCTTTTGCAGTCTTCCAGGAAACTGAAATTCATTTCATTAAGAGAATAGATGTAATGCTCTGGATAAATGGTAATCTGACAGTGCAATATCTGCTAAATATGGTCAGAATGAGTACAAAATCTTTCTGGTCAACACTGGAGACTTTTTACCTTTTCATCAAGTCTTGTATTATCTTCTTAAAGGAATATTGTCTTTTTGCATAAAAAATGCCAAATACTTTTCATCCATTACAGACATCATTTGCTCTAATTGGGAGCATCAATGATTTCAATCAATCATTTGGTTCTTAGGAAAGAATTAATGGTAGATGACTCCTTTCCAGTCTCATCAAATATGAAGCATGTTCTTTGAATGAAAACTTGCTCTTTTGTATGGTTAGTAGTGATATCACTTGCTCCATAATCCCTTGTGTTAAACATTGTTGGAAAGTATCCACTCTTCTTTGCCCATCACAATTTGTTCAACCAAGAAAACATTTTCATTACATTGAAATAGCAAATTGCTTATGGAAATATAAAACTAGTCATTTTTTTTCTTAAAATATGTGGAAACTACTCACCATTAGCTACGGCAAATATAACCAAGCTGGGGCAAATAATTTTCAACATTTAATTTTGATATTTTGAATATGTTGGCTAACGCCTGCATTATTACTATCATTAGGTCTATTTCCTGTCCAAGCCAAGAGAACCAACTCCTTTTCTATCATTACGACCTTCAGTTCCTGAATAGATTTCAAATCCGTATCCTGTTTTAGATTATCAATGTAAGTTATATGATATTCGCCACACCTTCCCTATTCTGTGCTATGGATCAGTTTTGGCATCTACTCTTCAGGATGTTGTATACAATGTCCTGATGGACTCAACATTCTCCTGTCTTCCTTAATCTTGGGAGGCTTCCATACAAGTATTCATTTGTCAAGTGTAGACACCCCTTCACATCAAGAGCCATACTTTGTGTTTTTATGTAGTAAACATCAAAACTCTGTTCATTTTTTGAGTGCCCATATTTCACTGTCATATAATTCAACAGTTGTTAGGAACATCAACTTTATTTTTGTTCCTCTTGACTTCCAGATTTTCTCTCCATGCCGGAGTTTTCATGATTTTGACATCAGATCAACTTGCCTAATGTCCTCTTTCAGCCATATTGATTTGATTACTCTCACCTCATCATCATTGATAACCAGTATCTGAAGAAATTCAGTTTCTCCATCCACAAAATGTACTCACATTCTGATATTTTTCATAAGTTCTTTCAATAGCTAAAACTCGCTCTTCCAGTAAGCCATCTGAAGTTTTAAGGGGGATGGGAAGAAAAAAAAAAAAAAAAGAACACTTTTGCTTTAGAAAGAAACAGTTGTAATTTCTGGGACACATATTGAAGAAAGCTGGCTTGGAGAATTTAACACACATACACAGGGCAGGAAGAGCAGAAAAAAAATCAGTAGTCTGCATAAAAAGCCTGTGTGAATGAACGGCACAATGTGAACTGGAAAGGATAGTAAGGTGTCAACCAGTGCTTAGAACTACAAAGATTAGGAAGTCGTGGAGAAACATGATAGTACATAAATGAGGAAAAACAAAGGTATCCTATATACTTAAAAGATCTTGAGAATACTAACAAAAACTTTGCTGAAATGAGCAAAGCTAGTAACATCAGGCAGTTTTCTAATCTTGGTATCTTCAGTAATAACATTTTGTCATTCTTACTATCGACCTCTGACCTTGGTCTACTCAACCATTCACTGTTTTTTTCTCTCGATAAACTGCATGTTTTTTATTACCTTTCAAAAAATAAAATTATATTACATTGAAGATTAAAAAAAGCGTAATACGCTAAAAATGTTTCTCACTCATCAATGAAACAAAAACTGGCCAATTTTGCCAAAAAGGCATGACATCTGTCACAATAGAACCAAAAGTAATCACCTTGAAAATAGTTTAAAATAAGCGCTCATAGAACCATCTTATGATAAAAACAGTTTTTTTGCCAAATACATGAATAAAATAAACAATCCAAAATCGAATTAAGAAGCACCGTGTGGCACCTTTGGAAAAGCGCCTGAAAACCACACCAAGGATTGACCCAAGCCTTGTGAGTGAAATTGGGTAGACGGAATTCTTGGGGGCTGTCGATAGCCATGCTAGTACAAAGCCACAAGTCATCGTGGCTGAGAGCTTGAGCATGCAGGCCTTGTTCAAATTGTTGATCTCACTAGATAACATGATCTCTCTCAGAAACTGTAACTACGGTCTGCTCAGCATAGTTGCAGTATAAACCAGAGGTTGGCTCTGTGGGTGTTGAGCAAACACAAATGTCCCTGAGCAAGCATCTGCAATAGGGATTAGCTAGCCACCCTAGTAGATATGCATTCTCAAATACAAGCAGCCAGCTATCATTATATTAGTGAATATACATAACATCCAACGTTAATAACACTACTTGGAGGTGCAGGCAGTTAATGGAATCTTCAAGTGTGAATTCACACCTGAAAATTTCATTAATTGCATGAAACTCCAAGTAGTGTTATTGACATTGGATGTTATGTATATTCACTAATACATACTTATAACTCTATTTCATAACACTGAACACTGTATTTATAATACCTGAGGAATGAATATATTTATAAGTACATGCAATTTTATGTGTGTGTATGTATATTTTTATCCTACCCACTCCTCTGTGTGTGTGTGTGCATATATATATATATATATATATATATATATGTGTGTGTATGTATGTATGTATGTGAAAATATATAGAAAATAGTAAAGAACTAGTTAGGTAAATAATCCAAAGTTCTTTAGTATTTTTGTTATTATTTTTTAAAAATAGTTCTCGATACAAAAGTAGAGCATAAATATAATTATTTAAGAATATGATTCCAACAAGCTACACAAGAGGTCTCATTTTTCAAAACAAGAGCCGAAAACTTCAATTACTTTAACTCAATTTAATTCAAATAAGTTCTGTTCCATCTTCAAGCGAAATTTTTTTTGAATAACTTATTTCTGAAATTTACATGTTTTAAAAGTATATTCATAATTGAAATCAAAATTTCCATGGTAACAGCCAGGGCGAATTGTTTAAAATAGGTAGGGGTGTTGGGTGTTGGGTGTTAATAATTTGTATCAGTATAGAGTTACTTTCATAGATGTCAAGTCAGGGTAAGGTGGGGGTGTCTAAATTTAAAACAGATGTTTTCGCCTAGTCTGGTTTACGTGTCTATGGAAATAAATAAATCTCCATAGACACGTAAACCAGTTATATTTAGCTATTTCAACAGTAAAATGATGGGACCTAGCTGCCAATCTAGTACTGCACTTAAATTTATGAAGTCAAGATACCAAAGAGGAAAACAGATCAGAACAATAATGTTCAACTTGAGGTATCTCTCAATTTATAATACCAAGTGGAATAAAACATTAAGTCACTTACCTTTTGCCATTAAGTTGATGCAAAAGTTTTTTGCATCATTTTTTTGCAAACGTGAGTAAAATGTTCTCTTTGAACGTATCTTCTTTATTTGTAAGTTCTCTGGCCTATAAATAAGTAGCTTATCAGAAATTCTTTGCCTCTTGCTTTGCAACATTTATGCAAAACTACATATAAAGCATGAACTCAAAAAATGAATGTTTTATGCACACAGTTACAATAGATATCTTTATGAAATTTTGACTTATCATCATTGAAGAGAAATTTATTCATCTTCCATTATTAACAAGTCAAAAAATTCCAACTCACATGAGGATTAAAATGAATGGACATTGTTTCGTAAATGAAACTTTGATAGAAAGAAAAGCCAACCAACCAACCATTTGGATTTTCTTCTCATAATTTTTTTTTTTTCCCCAATAAAACATTTCTCAACAGATTTGCTTTATTGGTTAATTTAATGACAAGCTTTTAAAATTGCAAAAACTTTATTTAAATTTTCATTATCTTAGTGAGAAAATCTGCCTCTAAGTGGTTGGAAAAATTTTCGTTCAAATTATGAAGTTGGTTGATAATCATATAATCACTTTAAAAATAATTTTTTTCATGTTATGTGGTGTAACCAGTTATGAATCAAGAGGCCATGAATCACGATGGGAAATGTCTAAGAAATTTAGAGACATGATTTTTTTTTTTTTTCCTTCTTTTTCTAACCTCTCCCTTTCAGCAAATATATTAAATTATTAATATTTCTCTCTCTCTCTCTATATATATATATATATATGTGTGTGTGTGTATATATATATATATATATATATATATATATATATATATATATATATATATATATATATATATATGTGTGTGTGTGTGTGTATATATATATATATATAATATATTAAGAAATGGACAAAGTCCAACAATTTATTTATTAAAGACATTTTTTATATATATATATATATATATATATATATATATACACACACACACACACGTTCTTTTCATAAAAAAATGCCCAAAAATAATTGTTGGACTTTGTCCATTTCATAATATATAATAAAATTTTTTTTCTTTTTTGTTTAGCTTTCACAGTTAAATTTTCATTTCTGACATGAACTCAGTCTATACCAGGGTTGATAAGATAGACGAATTATATTTTTGTCTGTCAAAATAAGCATATATATATATATATATATATATATATATAAGGTTGGTGCAAAAATAATGTCGTTTTTTGATGTTTCTAACGTCAAAAAACGACATTATTTTTGCACCAACCTAATATAAAGCTTATGTGTGCCTGTGTTTCTTGTTTCAGTTTAAACAATGTTATCTTTTATTGCTCTTGATTCACATTGTTTAGCATTAATAAGTGTCAAAAATATGTAACATCTTGTGAATCAGTGGTTAATGACCTGCAAACTATTACTACTGTAGTGAGTTTAATCTTCACTGAGTGCCCCCCCATACACACACACACACACTTGTGGCTCTATTCTGTATGAAGCTTACTAAATATTAGGATGCTACACCACAGTGCAATGGTTATAAGTTACTTTTTCAGATTATAACTGGTGTAAATTTAATCCACCACAGTGACCTTATGCCAGACTATATGTAATATCAGTCTCTGGGGAAATCGTAGTAACTTTGAATTTTCTATTAATTCAGAGAATGAAGTTTTGCAAAATCTGTTTCATTATGGCTAGACAGTAAACCATTAAAAAATTTTTTAAATTCTTTTGTTAGAACCAACTTTTTTAAATTTATAGATTGAGATAAAGATAACCTTATAATCATGTGTTGGATATATATATATATATATATATCTCCCTCCCCAACTTTTTTCTCTTACCTCCTCTTTCTTTTAATTTGTGAACACACAATGAGGGGAAGAGAGGACAAAATTATAAAGATAATTTTATGCCTTCAAAACAATTATTTCATTATGTCAATAACTAAAGAATAAACATGTACACACATTTAAATAATGTGTGTGTGTGTGTATATATATATATATATATATATATATATATACACACACACAAAGACTGCTGATGGGACCAACGGACAACTTGCCAAAACCTAAAGCTCTTATCCAGATAAAGTCTCAAACAAAAATGACAATACTAAAAAAAAAAAAAAGAAAAAAGGCCTCTAGAGGCAAACCTACCTACTCAGTAAAGTAAAGTGCTCGAAGTCTAGATTGCCTAGACAGAGTAAAAAACACATAACAATATTAAATTGTATGAAAGGATGGCCCTAGTCATAACCTGAGTTTTACACTCATGCAATCTTCAAACAACTTGAACACAAATGAAAGAAGGGATAGATAAACTTTATATATGTATCTCTCTCTCTATATATATATATATATATATATATATATATAGAGAGAGAGAGATTTTATATATATATATATATATCTCACTATAATATTGTGATCTATGCAAGTAAAAATGTTGATTATGCCTTTCAGTATTTATTTAATTTATAATTGGTACATTTTAAAATATGGTCAGTTTATATTTAAATTTAATCAAATTAATTTATTAATTAAAAAGAAATTAAATCAATTTATTCAGATTGATAAATGTAAAATAAAAATTTAAAATCATCATCATCTTGCAGCCTCAGTATCTCGGATCACACATCAATAACTCTGAGAAAGACTTCAACATTAAAAAAGGCATAGCATGGACTGCTTGTAACAAAATGGATAAGATCTGGAAATCCAATCTTGCCCGTCAATTCAAAATCCAACTTTTCCGCATACTTATTGAGCCAATCTTACTCTATGGCTCTGAAACTTGGACTCTCTCAGCAAAACAACAGCGCCATTTAGATGGATGTTATACACGTCTTTTAAGAAGAGTGCTTAATCTCTCATGGCGAAACCACCCAACCCTAGAAAATTTAAAATAGTTTTTAGTACAACTTGCTGTCAAAAAAAAAAAAAAAAAAATGAGGACAAGTAACTGATGCCAATTTGTTAATGTAGGCAGTTGTTAAAATTATTAAAAAAAAAAAAGTGGGGGGGATGGGTAATAAATAAGTGCCAATATTGTATGGTTTTAATTATTTAAATACAAATCATTATTACTTTTTATTTAAGTAAAGATTGGCTTAAGTAATTTAGGTTCTTAATTCAACATAATCTATCTTTGTAAATAATCTGCGTTGTGTACATTTTTGGCTCAAATTTAAAAAAAAAAAACATCCTTCTTAAGGGATTCTTCATATAAAGTTGTGTCTTGTTTGATACTGGAAACCCCTAACTATGAAATATATTTGAATACATAAGCATAGTAGAGTTAGAAACTGATTTTAGAGGTCAGTAAAAAAAAAAGGCCTCTAGAGGCAAACCTACCTACTCAGTAAAGTGCTCGAAATCTAGATTGTCTAGACAGCAAAAAAACGCATAACAATATTAAATCATATGAAAGGATAGCCCTAGTCATAACCTGAGTTTTACACTCATGTAATCTTCAGATGACTTGAACGCAAATCCTTGGGGATCGATTTACCATGTATTTCTATTGCAAACAAAATTGACCACTAAACTCTTGAAGTCATCGTCTTTTATTTGCCATGTCCCTTCAAGACATGGGCAATCATGGCTATCCACTTCCCCCTATCCCTTGTAGTTCTCAAATATGTTTTGTCCTTTTACTACGTCTCCCAGACCCTGTTCTGTCATCCACTTGCTTAAGCCTGCCAGGTATGTCACGTGTTGCTTTCCCTTGTCTCTCTTTCTCTCTATCTGCTATTTCTGTCTGGGTACTTCAGCAGAAGTACCCAACAGAAATAGACCATTCACCAATATTACACCTTTTAGGGAAATAAATTAACCTGACCCTCGGTTATTTTGCAAATAAAAACTATTTAAAATTTTACATCCACAAACCTCTTCTATAGTATCTACTAAGTACTTGTTTGCTTTCTAAAAGACCCTTTTCTTTTTTTTCTTTTTTTTTTGTGTTTTTATTCATATAAAGTTGGACCTTAAAAGTTACACAGAATCCCTCACCATGCAAAATATATCAAATATCATCTCTATAAATCTAGGTTTGAATTATACCTAATATTCTCTAACACTTGCTGTGTAACTTTTACCTTACCCCTTATTTTAATTAAAGTTTAATTAAACCTTATCAATTCCAGTTCTAATGAAAACCATAACTGACATTAAACTTTTTCCCTGAAACCACCTATAGTACATGCATGTTGACAACTAATTGAAATTTTATTACCCAAAGACTTTGTTAGAAGAATTACCCATATGACATAAAACAAATGTGTTTTCATTGAATATACATTGAAAATGGATATTTATAAGTGTAAGCTGTTGTAAATATTTTTCAGTCTAGCTTTCAGTGCCTTCCTCTCCTCCACTTGATGTTTAAGAACTTCCTGTCAAAAGTATTTTTACATGAGTAATTAAAATTTCAAAGAATCATACATAAGTAATTTATTTCTAATGTCAAACTTGACACCGAGTAAACCGTACTTACCTTCAAAATTTAATCTCAAAATTAGTGTTATAAAAACTCTGATATTTCCATCAGTACAGTTAGTATTTATTACTTCAAGTGTTGCTGTTTTTTTTTTGTTAAGTAGATATCTGTTTGAAATAGCTGCTCAGTTTTTATTTAACCTTTTGACCTCTGCATTACTTTCCTTTTTCAATGCTTCTCAATTGCAGTATCCTTAATATTAATTTCACTCAAAGTTGTTTTCTGTTGCCATAACAGGATATGACAACACAACTGTAAAATTTAAACAAATTCAAATTCAGGGATCCGAGTAACCTTCAGTAGCAGGATAAACTTTTTGTACAACAAATGAAGTCATGTACAAAGCTATAAAGGCTAAAGAGTCCGTATTATATCTCTCTATTAGCCTGTCTGTTCAAATCTTAAAGAAAATGTGCTCCGTAGCATACTTCAAGCCTGCATCACCCTTTCTAGGAGAAACCACTGATCCAGCATACTTTAGACCACTCGGCCACAGAGAGTGTCAAAGCTCAACAAGGTTCTATTTTCCCTTTTAAGAAATGTTCATTGTCTCATTCAGATCTTCCCCCAAAGAAACAATGAAATTTCTAAAGAATTAATGGATTTATGTTTAATCGAACAACGTTTGAAGTAATAAAAATGTCTAAAGCACACCAAATCCTACAAAAGAGAGACATGTCCAGAGAGCACATTGTCTTTATTAAGACTTCTCTAGTAAGCAGCTCAATACACTGTTTAAATTAAAAGCAAGGCATCTATTTCAAACACAGGAGGCATGGTAGAGTAATGGATAGCAGTTCAGATTGAAGAATTGGAGAGCTGAGTTTAAATTCCATTTGAATCCATTACATTCACTCATGTGCTAATACCCTTGGGAATGGTATGAATCATCTTCTCCCCCCAGCTATGGGTAAATAGCAGGACAGACCGGGTTCTATAGCCTTGGATGGCAACTTGTCTAAGAGAAGGACAACTCTGAATTCAAAACCTGATCCTCCAGGTTGGGGTTTGTGCAGTAGGCTAACAACCTACTCACTTAAAAAAAAACTGGCTTGTTTATAGAAACTGCAATGATATCTTGCAGCCCTATGTTCCTCAAAGAATTTAAAGGCATAATATATTTCAAACACAGTATCCACAAGAAAGAACATAAAATAATAAAAACGTTGGATAAAAAATAAACCCATTAATTTATTAAGTATATATTAATAAATATACATAACATTCCTCACTGGTAGCACCACTTGGAATTTCATCACAGTGCTAATAAAATAGTGCTCGAAATTCCATTGTGCATGAAATTCCAGTGAGGAATAATATGTATACTTATTTGTTTATGATACATAGCGGTTGATGGTTATCAGATTTGGTACGCAAACTAACTGGAACCTGAGGAAATATTTGTTCATCATGGGAAAAGGAAGTGTGTAAATGTTTTTTTCTGTTTTATGACTATTTATCGACAGTAACAATTACTATTTGTAAATGTTCAGTGCAAGACTGCAATTTCTCTTTTATTGTTATTATTGTCTGAACAAAAAAGTATTTGTTTTGGAAAAGCAAAATTTGCAACAATTTTTTTCCATTTCTTGGTATATTTTCATTAGAAACTTAGAAAATATATTTAATACTTTCCCTATTTTACATTACTAATTGTGAACATATCTGTTATTCTAAAAAAAAAGTCCTGACTGGTGCGTCTATAAAAGAAGGTTTGCATGTGAACAAGAACAATAACGTATTTTTTAATTGATTACAAAATTTCTTTGCTATATATTTGCTGCCCTTTTCCATCAGATTGTGGACACCTTTGATTTACCGAATCAAATTTGACATCGTGTGCAAAACACATACAGACATTATATAAGTGTGGGTTTTTGTTGAGTTGTCAGTAATCATTATAATGGAATAATTGTTTGAAAGCAGATTTATTTTTGTCTTTTTGCCCTTTGTTAACCTTAATAGGTTTTCACAAATTAGAAGTAAAAGGTGACAGAGAAAGAAATTTGGGGAGGGAAATATTTGTACATGTGATAATAGCTTAATGTTGACATATTGTGAATTCTTGATCTGGGCAGTGTGCTCTTGGGAATCAGAAGAAACAGGGTGAGCAATAACTGAGCCTTACTGAATAGGAACAAAAACAATCTACCCCTGTAGATTAAGTTCAGTTTGGAATTCCCTGTAGGTTACACAGATCAGCATACACCTGATGAAGGCCAGAGAGCACAATGACTGAAATGTTGTGATAATCGCAACAAAGATGAGGACAATAGTCCACATGTAAATAATGATAACTCCTCATCCCAGAAACTCAGTGAGAAAATAAAAAGTTAATTGTGATCTATAGACACGATAATGCAACATAAATCTAGAATGGCTGGAAAGTTTATTTGTTGAACCAAGTTTAAATTTCAGACTAATCTATGATGTTCAATATTCACCCAAATACTCTTGGGAAATGATATGAGTTAGATATTATGTAATCATAAATTCACCAAAAGTCATGGTGTTGATATTGTGTCAACACCTCATAAAAACACTCACCTTCATGTTAAAGAAGTTGCTTCACTGCAATATTTTAAACTAAAAGTAATATTTCTTTCAGTTCAGATTAATTAAACTTTAAATCTGTGAATTTATCTCAAGTAACATTTCAGAAAATATGTTTTATTTTTTAAAGATTTTTTTAATAAAAAGAATTATACTGCGTTGACAGATTTATCAATTTGGACAATTTTTCAATAATCAGAAAGAAAATCATTCAAATCAATGTAAATTCCACTTAAAATGCAACAGTATCTGAAAATTTTAGTTTAATATTTTTTATTGTTCAAAATATATATATATATATATATATATATATATCTGAGAGAGAGAGCATGCATGAGTGTTTCTACCAATAAATAAAAAGCAACTTTTGCACTAATTATACTGCACTCTATAAAATGGTATTATGCATAGGAGGTCGCTCACCAAAACATGAAGTTGTGTGCAAGAAATATATGAAAGATACAAACTTTTCCCTATATATGTTGTTGTAAAACAGAAACTTTCTTATAAATACACCAGAAAAATATATGCATGGTGTAAGGACAAGCTGGCTACTTTGTGCACACACAAACACTTGCTCCTGAACCCTTTGCTAAAAGGTTTGTGTCAAAATCTAATTTAACACAGCCCATAACCAATAATGCTTCTTCTTTTTCTTATTATTAACAACAACCACAATAAAAAAAAAATACTTTGCTCCATTTAGATAAATACATAGATATTGAAAACATTACTTAGCAGGTGTGGTAGTGGGGTGGGAGCAGAATGAGAAATGGGTGTGTGTGGGTGGGTCTAGAATCCTGATGGTAACCTGTAAAAAAAACAATTTTGGGGATCTTGATGTTTTCATTTCATTTACTTGGACTGGTATTTTACAAGTTAACCTGCTGCGGAAGATGTGGGGAGGTTAATGTTTTCTCAGGCTAGAAACTAACAAAGGAAACCAATGATTAATGTTGATTCTGCTTTGATCAGATTTACAACTTTAATTCCCTCTTCTCTCCCCTGACCTTTCATTCTCTTGCCCCCCCACCAAATGCATACATTTCTACATATCAGTTTGTTATTTGAAGGTAATATATATATATATATATATATATATATATATATTGTTCATGCACTTGATTTATTCTTGTAATGAAGATATCGCTTGATTTTTCTCTATTACTTCTTCTATATGCCATGTCCCTTCATTACATTGGCGATCATGACTCTCCACAATTTCCTGTCCTTTGTAGGTCTTAGTAAATTTTGCGTTTTTACTATTTCTTTTAAACCCTGTGCTGCCATCCATTTACACAAGCTCGTTTGATAGGTTATGCATTGTTTTCCTATGTCCTGTGAGTTTCAGATTTTCCAAGCCTTCTTTCCTCATTTTGTTCTCCAGAAATTTAAACTCTTTCTGATGTTAAGTGTAAGTGTCCTTTTTGTTTCCATTTTCTTCAAAACTTCCTCATTACTCACATATTCAGTCCATGGTATTCTCAGCATCCTTCTGTAGGACCACATTTCTATTACTTCAAGTCTCTTCTTCATCTGTGAGGAGGTTTTCCAGCATTCACTGCTTTATAAGAGGGCTGATATTACATAAGTTTAATACACTTTGTTTCTAACAATTTTCCCATTTCTTTATACTTTGCTTAGCTTTTGGAAGATATCTTTTGCTATCCCAATGCACCTTTGGATTTCGGTGTTGCACATTCTATCAGCAAAATTAAAAGGTTATGACTTTGTATATGTGAATTTGTTGTTAGTCTCCAACAATACCTGTCAAAGTGATATAAAGAAGACACGAGACCTTTAAAAGGCTTTAATGAACCAACAAAATGGCTACATTTTCTTTTGAAGAGTAAACAGTAAAGGGAGATTATTAATTATAAGTCAATAGGAAGATTACTAGGAAAAGACCTGTTCCCAAAAAGAGACACAGGCAAGTGTTCAGAATACCATACATGTATTTAACTATCTTTTTCATTGCCCTCCTACAGTAGAATGAACTCTTCCTCCTCTCATAAATACTAACTTGAAGAGTTGATTGAGAAGCAGGAGAGTAGACACAGTGTTAACCTACCGTTCAGACATACACCTCTATCTGCTTATTACTAACACTCTTGCTTTGTATATATCTGTTATTTCAATATATTTGTTCAACCTACCTACATCTTCTATGTCTTTCTTTCTGGCCCCTAAACATACCACAACAGCCTCATTAGGAAGCCAAAGTTAAGGCTGCTGCTGATGGGAAGAATAAAAAGGAAAGGGAGAGATCAAAGAATCAGTGGCAATAGGAAGAGTGACAGAACCACATCTCCATCTCAGCTAGAATCAGAAGGATTAGCCTAACTTAATGTTCACCCAAATGGAGTCTAAACATTTTTCAAAATAATGTGTCTCTCACTTGATGGATTGACTTGTTTTTTTTAGGGCTTACAAAACTTTTGCAGGTTATTTAAAGCCAGAAAATATCCTTTTAGATTTTAATTTTTTGTCAATAAAAATTATCCTTAAAACATTTAGACATTTCCCACATACTTTGTCTAGAAAAGAAAACACTTGTATGAATGCAAAAAAAATTGTATAAAAAAGCTTAATCACAGTACCTTGTCAGTTGTTTTTAATGAAACTTGTATAAAAGAGGGATTGCTTCCCAAATACACACACATATTTTATATATATATATATATATATATATATATATATATGAGAGAGAGAGATATGGGGGGATGTGCAGGTGGCACATTAATTAGCATCTTGGAAGAAGAAATTGGTGAGCTGAGTTTGTTACATTCACTTTCACACATCATGACCAACAAGACATACTTTTTTTTTTTTTTTTTTTTTTTTCTGTAATCATTTCACCCCAGGTAAGGTGATAAAGCTGCTAAGACAAAAGAGTGTGAAAGAAACTGAGAAAATGTTAAGAAAGATCAATAAAAAAAAAAAAACAGGAAAGACAAAAGATGACAATGCAGAATTTAAATTTTTGAAGTTTAAACCTGACAGGAAAGCAAAAGAGAAGCAAAACGGGCAAGAAAAGAAACTTTTAGCATAGAACTTATGATTACATTTAAAAGGATGAGACCTAACTGCCAATCTAGAACTATTCTTAAATTCATGAAGTTGACGTACCAAAGAGGAAAGCTTATCAAAGCAATTGATGTGAAAATATTTATAGGTAAGACACAGGGAAGCTATATAACGGCAGTGGGAAGCTGAAGTCAGGGCAGATAACATGGCAGATTCTTCTCTGGATTTTGTCAAGAATTTCTTGATACATATCAGAAGCGCCTGACCAAATATGGCAAGAATATTCAATGCCCAGACAAATGTTAGACTTATAAAGGTGCAATACTAGTGAGAAAAATTGCCTTGTACAACTCAGCGAAACAACTTTCTTAGCTATATACTTAGAAATTGATTTGACAATCATTTCACCTCATGAAAAAACATTAGCCTGATAAGGTGCAATGAAAACCCTCAGTGGCCTTTCTTCTGAGCAGTTCTTATATTGGATTACTCTGACTTTTTTTCATAATTTTATATAAAACATTTCACCTGTTTTTCTGTTAATTTAAAAGATGTTGTCAATAGAGTTAGAGTTGTTGAAAAATGTTGATTTTACAAAAACTTCCTGTTTTATATACTTCAAACTTCCTCCTAGCCCTTAAACTTTATCTCATGGTTCCTGCTTACTGATCTCTTTTTAGTTGCTGGGGTTATTGCCACCCCACATTTTCTGTGTTCACTCAGGTTGAATATACAAAAAAGAAGAAAATAGCTGAACTTATAATCCCCAAGAAGGCAAAAGTTTGATCAGTCATTGCCCTGAGAATCAAAACCTTATCTTTTGTTCACAGGGAAATACATGGAAATCATTACAGTCTATTGTGTTGTGAGAATAGCGGGTCTGTGTATAAACAATGAATCTGAAAGGACCCTATTTGAAATACTGGGAGTCGATGGAGGCCTGAGGAATTGGCTTTTGTGAAGGC
The DNA here is from genome assembly GCA_963932145.1 of Acanthosepion lycidas. Taxonomy (NCBI): domain Eukaryota; kingdom Metazoa; phylum Mollusca; class Cephalopoda; order Sepiida; family Sepiidae; genus Acanthosepion; species Acanthosepion lycidas. The sequence continues at coordinate 4,543,733 of OZ010598.1, forward strand.
CTGAAATCATACTCTTCTTTTTGTTGAGGTTAGATTTATTTTATCAAGCAGAATGCTTGTTTTCTGTTTGGATTCCAAGGTGTGTGTTTATATTGTACCTGGTGTACAATGACATGGCATCTATAGTAATCAACTTCCTGGAGCACATTCTCTCTCCTGCTTGATCTCAAAAAAAGGGAAGACATATTCTTTCTGAACTCTGTTGCCTTGGAAACATCTTGGGAAATTCATTTCTGTTCTTCCTTTTTGTTATAGTTGAAAATTTTATTTTTTTTCAAACTAGATTTTTAGACATGACACTGTGTTTTATCTTCCACATTATCAAGATTTTATTACCTATTGCCTTCAGCTGGGTTTGAACAAGTTTTCTTTGGGGTGGGGGTAAATTTGGACCTTCCTGCTTGCCAAAAAATGGAGTGTCAAAAGGATGTTTTTTTTTTTTCCCTTAACACTTATTATTTTAACTACCTTCACTCCTCAGCAATGTTTGTTTTAAAAAGCAGTTATTAGAATTGTAATAAAACTTAAACACATGATAAAAGAGAATTTATACATTTTCTTTGTTCTGTAGAATTTACAACAAAAATATTAATCACTTTTTATTTATTAGATTATTTGTTTACAAGACTAATTTTATATTTAGAACATTCTAAAAACTAATGCAATGCAATATTTATCATCTACCAATTCATAAAAAAAGTAAATATGAAAGCAATTTTTTATTCATAAATTTATAAACATTTGCTATATTATTAAAATATGTGAACCAACAATAAGAAAGTCCATTTAATTTACCATTTTATAAAGTTTGAATCAATTAGCAATTAGTCGATGTTTTCCCAACCATTCCAATAAATATAGTAATAAATAATATAAATAAACACTATTTACATTATTTGGACTATTGTCCTCATCTTTGTTGCCATATTTATCACAACATTTTGGCTGTTGTATGCTCCTGCCTTGAGGACACATGGCACAGTGGATAAAGGCATTAGTTAGATCCAGTGACAGGACCCAAAGAGTGTGAGTTCAATACCTGGTTAAGGCAGTGGAGATCTTGGAGAGGGGAATTAACAGGAGATAACTAATAACTGACATCCATTAAACATGGCATGTGGAACTAGAACAGTTTACCCCAGTGAGCAAAATAAAAGATTCAGTTTGACATTCCAACCACCTGAAGAAGGCTGGAGCATACAACAGCCGAAACATTGTAATAAATATGGCAACAAAGATGATGACAATAGTCCGAATAATGTAAATAATGTACCTAATATCTCATCTCAGAAATATAGACAGATACTGAAGGTTGTTAAAATAATAACGATGTCAATGAAAAACTTTTCTTTTTGACACTCCATTTGTTTGCAAGCATGAAGCTCAAAGTTTGCCTTTTTTTTTTTTTCTTTTTTTTTTTCTTTTTTTGTAAATATTATGCATAATATCATTTTTTTCTACCTGCATTTGCTATGCATTGTATACATTTTATATAACTTATGAAAACAAATTTTAGATAAAAAAAATAATTCAAAATTTAGTGCATTTTTTTTAATATCAAAGCCACTTAGTTACATAAAATTAACAATCATCAATAATGTTTCATCAAAGAAATTTGAATACAACCATATCTGATATTAGTATACAAGTACAACCATATCTGATATTAGTATATAAATTGTAAAATGAGGTGAAAAAAGTATAAGCAATATTGACCAGAGGACACAATGGCCAAGACATTTTGGGGAAAAAAAAAAAAAAATGATGAGGACACGCAAATAATGCAAGATGGCACACATGCTTAAACAAGATTGGAGGATTATTGACATTTGGCAAAATTTTGAAGACTAAATTTTGAAGACTAAATTTTGAAGACTAAATTTTGAAGACTAAATTTTGAAGACTAAATTTTGAAGACTAAATTTTGAAGACTAAATTTTGAAGACTAAATTTTGAAGACTAAATTTTGAAGACTAAATTTTGAAGACTAAATTTTGAAGACTAAATTTTGAAGACTAAATTTTGAAGACTAAATTTTGAAGACTAAATTTTGAAGACTAAATTTTGAAGACTAAATTTTGAAGACTAAATTTTGAAGACTAAATTTTGAAGACTAAATTTTGAAGACTAAATTTTGAAGACTAAATTTTGAAGACTAAATTTTGAAGACTAAATTTTGAAGACTAAATTTTGAAGACTAAATTTTGAAGACTAAATTTTGAAGACTAAATTTTGAAGACTAAATTTTGAAGACTAAATTTTGAAGACTAAATTTTGAAGACTAAATTTTGAAGACTAAATTTTGAAGACTAAATTTTGAAGACTAAATTTTGAAGACTAAATTTTGAAGACTAAATTTTGAAGACTAAATTTTGAAGACTAAATTTTGAAGACTAAATTTTGAAGACTAAATTTTGAAGACTAAATTTTGAAGACTAAATTTTGAAGACTAAATTTTGAAGACTAAATTTTGAAGACTAAATTTTGAAGACTAAATTTTGAAGACTAAATTTTGAAGACTAAATTTTGAAGACTAAATTTTGAAGACTAAATTTTGAAGACTAAATTTTGAAGACTAAATTTTGAAGACTAAATTTTGAAGACTAAATTTTGAAGACTAAATTTTGAAGACTAAATTTTGAAGACTAAATTTTGAAGACTAAATTTTGAAGACTAAATTTTGAAGACTAAATTTTGAAGACTAAATTTTGAAGACTAAATTTTGAAGACTAAATTTTGAAGACTAAATTTTGAAGACTAAATTTTGAAGACTAAATTTTGAAGACTAAATTTTGAAGACTAAATTTTGAAGACTAAATTTTGAAGACTAAATTTTGAAGACTAAATTTTGAAGACTAAATTTTGAAGACTAAATTTTGAAGACTAAATTTTGAAGACTAAATTTTGAAGACTAAATTTTGAAGACTAAATTTTGAAGACTAAATTTTGAAGACTAAATTTTGAAGACTAAATTTTGAAGACTAAATTTTGAAGACTAAATTTTGAAGACTAAATTTTGAAGACTAAATTTTGAAGACTAAATTTTGAAGACTAAATTTTGAAGACTAAATTTTGAAGACTAAATTTTGAAGACTAAATTTTGAAGACTAAATTTTGAAGACTAAATTTTGAAGACTAAATTTTGAAGACTAAATTTTGAAGACTAAATTTTGAAGACTACTTTGGCTGTCATGGCACAAGCATTTGGATAAATTTGGTCAAAGGATCATTGTTTCCTATTTGTGCTGTTTAGTAACTAAAAATGTTAGTAAAAACTGAGTAATGTTCAATGCTTTATGTAATTCTTGATAAATGTGATCGTGAAGAATATAGGGTCATCATAAAATGAGCTCAAGAAAAATTGACCATTGCAGAGTTCAAACTCAGCAAAATTGTACCTAGGCTACCTTTTCCCATATATATAACACACACAGAGTCTTACCCCACTTATATTTTTTTCCCCAAATCAAGGCTATAAAACCACTAAGACACAAGGTGTGAAAGAATCCAAGAAAAAAAGATAATAAGAAGAAGAAGAAGAAAATAGAGCAGGAGTTAAGGATGCAAAAAAATGACAATTGAGATTGCATTTAAATTTTTGGAAATCAAAATTAAATGAAATGCAGGAAGCTGGAAGAGAGTTCTATGAACAATGAGTGGTAGAGAAAAAAAAAACCTCTTAAGATAAAACTTACAGTTTAAACATCACAATTTCAGCTGTAAAATGATAAGATTTAAATACAGGTCTCAGTACGAAAGAAGAAATGCTTATCAAAACTGACCATGAAAATATTTGTAGACAATGTCACAATGAAGTTCCATTATGGTAGTGATAAGAAGACCTTTGATCCCTCAAGTTATATCTGAAAGAAAAAAAAATTCGAAAGAAATGTTTTCTATTCACTGATTCCAGGTTTTCATAAAAGGTTCTTTTTCTTTTTTTATCAAAGTCACTTCTTGATTTTTTTTTTTGTTTAAATTAAAAATAATTTTAATAATTTAAATATACAATGTCCATTTAAATTTTTAAAAGCAGTAAATATTTGATCATTTCATAAAATATAATTTAAAAATATCTTACTAATTAAGAATTTAAAATATGTTAACAAAAATTTATTATAAAAAAAAAAAAAAAGGAAATAATAGAACAAATTATCACTAAAAAATAAGTTATTTTTTAAATGTACAGGGTGGTCCAAAAGTCTTGCCACCCCCTACCAAAAAGTAATGTGAACACCATTTTCATATCAGCCATCGGAAAAAAGAAAATTATATTGTGGTGGTGACAAGACTTTCGGACCACCCTGTACATTTTCTTTACAAAATTATGCTACAGATTTCTTTCTTTCTCTTTCTTTCTTTCTTTTTTAGTGAACAAATTTTGTTAAATCTGTATGAGACTTCAGATTCTTTTGTTTTGATATGATTTTTTTATATTTGGGGGATTTTGAATCCAAACATATCTTAACCTGACTCCTGATAACTGGTTAGCCATTTTAGCACTGCTGGGGCGGGGTTGCCTGCTGGTGGTGGTAAGCATATTATCTGTAAATAACAGTTGACAGCAACATCCCCTTCCCTCACGATATTATGCGACTGACCGCAGGGACAGTTTTTGCATCTATCTTCTTATTCCATATTCTTTTCCTTTTCCTGTTTATTTAAAGTGGATAGACATTTTTGCCATTCTTGACCTCCTGTTTTTCTTCTGTCACCACAACACACGCAAGGGTTTTAAAGTCTCAACATTTAGAATATAACACTTTCCCACAATGTCAAATGTTTTTGGATGATTTGAAAAGAATAAAAAAAATAAAAAATAGAATGGTAAAAAGAATATCTGCGATATTTATATTCTGTCAATGAGAATGGAAGATGAAGAAATTCAATTTCTACATGTTTATTCTTGTAGTTCTTTCTTTTTAGATGATGTGCACATCTTATATAATTTTTTTTTTTTTCTAAATTGCAAAAAAAAAAAAAAAAAAAAATATCTGGAGGAGATTATTTTAATCCAATTGTTAATTTGCTCCCTGTCAGCTTTTACTTTTTCTTGTTTGTTGTTGTTTGTTGTTGTTGTGAGAAACTCTTTTGAGAGTCAAGACTTCAGCCCACAATTAATCTGGTCTTTTATTAATCACTCACACCTTAAACCTCCCCTACACTCCCCCACCCCCGGGGCCCAATAATTCTGTTAATCTGTCATTCTCTGCACCACCTGACCTGTCCTTTTGTCATTCAAGTCGTCATTTGTCATCTGCCTTTGTTTCTCGTAGTTTGCGTTAATTCTCTTTCTCTCTGAGTCAATTTCAAAATGCACACACATACTAACACCCTCCAGCAAATCTCTCTAACTTTGAGTTAAAGATTTTCTCTCTCACACACACACATATATATATAATCTTTTCACATTTTTCTCTTTGACTCTTACACCCCCTCAAACACTAGATGTCTTTGGCCAACTCTAGATTAGGAATTAATGAATTCCCTAACTCCCATGCAGCTGTGAGAGAGAAAAAAAAAAAGAAGACATCCCCCCCCATGCGTTACCCCAACCCCTGCCTCCTTCTCATTTATTGACTTGTGCAGACTTGTTGCCTCCCTCCCTGTGATTTACTTGTGAGCAGAATTACAAATGGGTGACTTGCATAGAAAAAACTAAAAATAAAACATTTTAAAACCAGTCAAGTCTAAAGACGATACATTTCACCCCAGAACAATAAAAAGAAAAAAAAAATGTACACTTAACAGTAAATTATCAATTAAAGAAGCAGATCGTTTCTTGAAAAATTGCCTTTGACATAGCTTGAACTGACATCCTTTTTTTTTTTAAGAAGTCATTATTTTGTCTACCAAATATTATGTACTTTGTTTATTCAAATCAGCAGACTCAAAACATTTCTGCCATTGTACTCTTCAGGTGTCTGTTGTCATACTTGTTAACCTTCTTGAAATTTTGAAATGATCCCTTTATTCAATCCAGTTTGGAGAAGGTAGAGTGTTCTCATTCCACTTTTCATACTTTGCAGTATTTCATATCGGTTAATAGTCAGCAGTCTTATTTAACTTTGTATTGCTTCTCCCTTTTATCCACTGAACCAGAGTATCACTTTTCAGCATCAACTAACCCAGGGGTTGAACTCACAAATGCCAGGGAACCAAGAAATGTTTTAATCCACTTGATTGTGTATCTCTTGGACAATATAAAGTTGAAATTCTAGATCCTTAAACTTGGTATCTGTCATCAAATGGTGGGGCTGTATGAGTGCCCACACACACACACAGGGTGTTCTTGAACTTAACCATGAAAGAATTCTTTTCCAAGCAAATTGGAACACCTTTAACTAGTTTTTCCCATTCTGTTTCCCAGGATCTTTATTAGTTCATCAATCCTCAAAGCAATATTGTTTCTTAGGTGATCTGCTCATTTTAAATGGACTCCCTCTTTTCTGTTTAACATGTTCATGCTCCCACAAGAGTACTTAACAGGAATTAAAAAAAATAAAATTTCTTTTCAGATATTGGGAAGTGTAGTTGGCCCATAACCTTTCAGCACCCACCAATCCTTGTGTCAAAATCACCGACCAAGGCCAATGGTACTTTAAACTATTTAAGGTTCTCCTCACGTATACATCCCAGCATTCATTTAAAACAGTCTGCAAAATCTTCTTTTGACATTTTGCAATCTCCTTAATTTCATCCATTGTATTTTGACAGCAATTCTAATACATCTGTCTATATTTCCGAGATGAGGTATTATGTACATTATTCGGACTAATGCCTTAACCAGGTATTGAACTCACACTCTTTAGGTCCTGTCGCAGTGGAGAACTTTCAGAGGGAAATTAGCAGGAGATAACTGATAACTATCAAAAACATGGCACGTGGAACTAGAACAGTCTACCACAGTGATCGAAATAAAGGGTTCAGTTCGAAATTCCAACCACCTGAAGAAGGCTGGAGTGTACAATGGCCGAAACGTTGTGATAAATATGTCGACAAAGATGAGGACATTAGTCCAAATAATGTAAATAATTCTAATGCTTTAGGAAAAGAAATCCAGAAGCCACAGGGATCCACATCTGGAACATAAACAACCTCAGTGAGGTGATATGTTGTCCTACTGCTGACTGAGTAACCATACAACAGTTCCTGTTCATTGATATGCAGCAAGGTCCTCTCTGCTTGGTTGCCAAGTTATAACAACTGGCAAGTTTTCAATATATTCAAAATGGCTGAAACTTCCCTGACAGATTTGTATGCAGATGTAGACATGTCTTTTTTTTTTTTTTTTTTTTTTTAGTTCTGGAAGAAAATTAGTGACCAGGACAAGAAAATCAGACAGTTTATAATATTAAACATGTCTCAGGTCATTTCCTATTCACAATTATTAAGGAATGTTATCAGAAGCTAATTTATCATTTCATTCAACAAAAGCTCTTGAAATACAAGTTTCCTTGAGCCCTTAAAGAACAAATACTGTTTTTCATCTTCAAGTACAAAAGCTGAATCATTCGAAATGAAAAAACAAAAACAAAATCCCCAAATTAATAACCAGGAATAAAATCTTATGAACTCTACTTTGCATTCAAAACTTGATACATTTTTGGGGGCTTTTTGCTTACCAGAAAAATAATTAAAAGAAAATGAAAGCTTAAGAATATTTGACCAGCACCCCATCACCACAAGAGTTCCTTTGTTTTCTGATCTCATTTTTTGCTACCATTTTTCAGTCTGTTCATTCACTGCCACCTTCACTTGTACTATTCACATAAAATACATTAGAAGAATTTTTTTCATAAGGTAAAGCATACCAGATGGTAATATTAGCCTTTTCCTTATAAGGAAACGTTTGACATTCATTGACTGAGGAGCCAGTACTACTTTTGGTTGAAATTTATAAAATCTTTTTCTTAAAATAATTTTTTCAGGAATATAGGTTTCTCAAATCCAGTAGCTGTTATCACTCTTTCCAGTATTGATGAGGGTTTCCTTCCTGACCTTTTATTTGAAGTAGTGTGGATTGTCAACATCTTAATTGTTATTGGTAATATTTATCAAGAGTAAAATTTAATCCCCAATTTTTTTTTTTAATGTGGAGACCTATACACTTGATGACTATGTCCCATGTCAAATAGCTTTTTGTGGTAGGTATCATTACGTAACATTGATTCTTAGTAGAATGGTGAGGGATGTTGTTTGGTAAACAGATTTCCAAGAATCAGATATTAGGTCATTTTTTTTTTTTTTCCCTCTATCTCAACAAAGACATGTGTGATGAAAGTGAAAGTGACTTACTGAGAAAAATGGCACGTGTATTCTGTACGATATGCTGAAGACAAAATAACCAAAATAGAAACAAGTCAGTCGCAGGTGTTGCCATAAATGCTTCAGATATGCTAATATTATTTGTCTTCTCCAACCATCGACCAATGAAAAAATTGTTCTGCCGATAAAAGCAGTTGGTTTTCACAAATTGGGATAGTTTATTTTTCTATCTACATCCGTTGGCTTGTCAGTGACTGTTGGATTATGCATTGGATTTCTGGCTGTTTATGTATATTGGGATTTTGACATTTCATTCTTCCCCAGGATCTTTGAGTTTGGACTTGCAGTTTGTTTTGGAATTGAACTACCATATCAATTTTCGAAACAACACGAGACAGGTAATGAACTGGTAAATGTCAACCAGTAATACCCTCCTCCCAAAAGTAAAGGGTCCCTATAAAGTGGTGATAAACAGAAACTTGCTACTACATATATATATATATATATATATATATAAAGTGATTTGTACCCACAGAAATGAAACAGCTTTAAACAAACACACACGTCATACCTTAGGAACCTTTCAGCCAACACTTTTTCAAAGGTATTCATTGGGAATACAAATGAAGACACTCTATAAAGTAAATCGCATTCCACCTTTCCCTCCTCATTTACTTTATTGAGTGTCTTCATTTGTATTCCCAACGAATACCTTTGAAAAAGTGTTGGCTGAGAGGTTCCTAAGGTATGACTGTGTTTAAAGCTATATATATATATATATATAAAGAAATATACTCTTAACGTGTGCTATATTTATGGGATAAAGTGTTCAATATCAGAGATAGAGCGTGTGTAAATGTAAAAGTGAACATTGAAGTCAACACTTAGAGGTGACTGTCTGTTTCATGCTAGACGCAATCATCATGCCACAAGTGTGTGTGTGTGTGTGTGTGTGTGTGTGTATATATATATATAGTTTTAAGGCATACTATAATTATGAGTTAAAAGTACTCAATATCAGAGAGAGCATATATAAATATAAAAGTGGACATTGAGGTCAACACCCAGCGGCGACAGTTTGAATGCTTAAACACAAGTTTCATGGTCTGAAGATTGCACTTAAGTGTGAAACATTTTCACTGTTGAGTGTTGACTTCAATATTCACCTTTTATATATATGGGTCCAACAAACTCATTCAGCTTTTATGTTTGTGTTATATGTGACACTCATTAGTGACTTGCATACAAGTCCACATATTGGGCATAGCAACAGGAATATTTGCTTATGCCTTTTGCCGTTGTCTTTCATCTTTCGGTCAGTACGACTTGTTTTGAAATTTCTGATACCACTCTAGCACAAATATCTCCAGTTATTTCTATCCAGGGTGACTCGCTCAAAGTCAATATGAGGCACATTGATAGCTGAAAGGTTACTTTTTAGCTTGTCTTTATACTTGAGCCTTGGCCGTCCAACTGTCCTTTGTCCACTGCCAAGCTGGCTATACGTGAGAACCAGCAAAGTTGTGACTGCATCAGGAAAGTCTCAATTCCACCAATGTTGCATTTTTAGAGAAGATCAGCATTGGACACCCTATCTATTTATTATATATATATATATATATATATATATATATACACACACACACAGTAGTAACTGTATGATGCCAAAATGTGAGTCACTTTACAATTTTATATCACTTGAGTAATTTAGCAAGAAGAAAGTGGAGGAGAAGGGTTGGATGTCATGGGAGTGTAGTTGTCTATTCAAGCTTGTTTCTTCCCCCCACTCCCCGAACATTTGAAAAGCAAGTTTGCAATTTGTAGAGGAAATCAACAACTATTGCCCTATTATTCACTACTTTTCTCCACATCCTCTAATGGTCAACATGTGCACTCAACCTTATTTTTACTCATATTTTATACTGACCAAAGAAATCAATCACACACACACACACACACACATATATATTATATATAGGTTACAGGGAGTGAAGGAGAAGACTCAGAATAGTGAGGATTGAGGAAAGAACAAAAGATGAACAGGATTAAAGAAGACAGAAGATGGCAATTAATTTTGTTTAAATTTTTGAAGATTGTAATTATTGGGGAATCAAGTGAACAGCTGGGAGTGCAAGAAAAGAAACTTTTAGAGTAGAAGTTGTGGTTGCATTTAGCTATTTCAACAGTAAAAGAGTGGGACATTGAAGCCAGTCTAGTAGCATGCTTAAATTCATGTATTTGGGACACCAGGGAAAAAAGCTTATTAGAAGTTACTATAAAAATATTTGTAGAAAAGACAGAGGGAAGCCACATTACATTGGTGAGAAAGTGACTAAAGTCGAGTTGCCTGGTCAGGATCGATTACATTACAGATCATTCTTTGGATTTTGTCAAGAATCTTGAAATGTACAGCAGGATCACCAGACCAGATATGGCAACGGCATTCAATGCTTGGCTAATGATATATTTGTAAATTTGCAAGATAGATTCTGATGAGAATAATTTTTTTGTACCACACATTGACCCACATTTCCTTGCAGTAGATGTAACTCTTGATTCGATATAGTCGCTCCATTTCATGTCAGTGGAAAACAAAAGGCCAAGAAGATGCAGTGTTGTTGCTCTCCTGCAGTGACATGAGATTCTTTCTAAAATTCTAACATTGTCTTATGATTTCATAAATGATCTAGGATTATTAACTTTAATTAGGTACCTCTAAAGATTTGCTACAAATGAGAAAACATGATGAAAAAATGTCCAAAATTTAAGTGAAATTTTAAGCATTAAAATTTTTATCTGTTTATTAAGAGGAAAGAGCCAAAGATTTTATTTCAATTTATATCCTATTTAGAATTTTGAAAATTTTGGTTAAAATTCTTGTTTTTCAGGTGTCAATGTGCAAATTTATTCAATCTGTACAGGAAATTTTTTTTTTTTTTGTTTTTTTTTAATAAATTTTTACAAGAATTGTTTTCATTTTTTAAAATTTTAATAAGAATAATTTATAAACTTTTAAATTCGGCATAATTTTTAGCAGTCAAGTGATATTGTTATTAAATAAAAAGTGCATTTACTAATCATAAATGGAAAAGCTCACTTACAATTCAAAGATCCCCTCCCCCACCAAATATTTTTAAGAGAATTTTTTGTTTCTGTGAATATTGATTTTTTGTTAATACATGTGTCCATACATGACATTATCAGAAAATAAAAGTTACCTATAATAAATTTATAATTTATTGGTAATTTTCTAACATTTTCTGAACAAGCGTCTTCGTAAGTAAAAGCCAAAGTATGTAAAATTCAATAAAATATTAGATTGCTTAGAATATTTTCCAGAATTTTTAAGGTTGTTAGGTAGTTAAAAAAAAATTATAGAAAAAAGACATTCATGTTATATTTGTCAATTAATTTTTTCAGTTATGTCCCCCTTACTTAAATTTCACAAACATCAGGCTGTCAATAAATCACTCAAATCAGAAAAATACCCCCATCCATATTAAAAAATGATTTCCTGCAATATTTTTAAATAAAGTTATATTTGTTACAGTTCAGATTAATTAAAATTTAAATCAGCTAATTTTTCTCAAAGTTTCAGAAAAGCATACTTTATTTTTGAAAGTTTTTTTTTTTTTTAACACAAGAATCATCAATATGAACAAATTTATAGATTTTACTGATAAGCAAAAAAATTCCAATCAATCTAAATTCAGTTTGAAATACAGCAAAGTATTTTGCTTATTGGGAATATTAAATTTAATCTATTAGCTTGAAATTAAAACTTAATTTATAGTTTCAAGAAAGATCTTTCATTTTTTTAAATGCATTTTAAACATTAGGTATTGCTTTTGTTCTCTTTTTTTCTTTTCTTTTTATATAATTATTGTTTTAACCCAATATTTTATCCAATAGAAATGTTTGTTGCATCTGATCTTTAGAATTCACTTTACAATTCTTAATTCTAGTTAGAATGTCCATCTTCTGAAGAATTTGTTTCCAAAAGATTGTTAAGAAATCAATGTTTCAATGGACAACTAACCAAACACCCTGTGGGATAACAAATTCTTAAAAACAGGTTCAAATAATCAGTGGAATATCTTTAAAAATGGGTCATGTATTAGTTTCTTGTATCAGTTTCTAAATAAACAGGAATTATCTTTTTTTCCATCAACATGTGATACATTGTCCCTCACAGCACACACAAACAGACCAATAACATGCCATGCAAACAATATTTATACTTTTTATATGTGTTATATTCCATGCTAATAAGAATATATACTTGACAAACATGGTGGATAAAATAAGTAAAGGTTTATTGTAAAAAACCAGTACAATAAGAATAAAGGTAGCAGTTATGCACAAGGTCGTCACAAGTCAAACCAGTAGTATAGTCCATTGACTTACAGATATTTATAGTTTATTACTACCTAGAGTATAGTAACTCATGGGGGTGACAGGTTATTCCATTACATCACCTCCCCCCCCCAAGTTGAAATTTTCCTCTAGAAAATTTAGCTTTCTAATACTTTCTCTTTTTTGGGTCTGGACTTAATCCCACTGTGGGTTTTCTTTTCCTTGTACTCTTTTGAGGCGAATAACATCTCGCTCCTATGGGCAAAACTGGTGTAGGCAATGTATCCATGTGTTTTGGTATGTTAGTGGGTGGTGTTATTTGAAACGTCGTACAGGGCATTCACTGGAGTTTCTTCATCATCCTGTTGAACGATTTTAAAGTATCTTGGTCTTAACTGGTTTATGTGCGCCCTTTGCATACGCATCTTTTTCTTTTCACCATATAGATTGCGCTTCCAATTCTATTTGAAACAATTCCATCCTCCCAAAAACATCTTCCACTTCGGTAGTTCCTGAAGAAAACTGTCACCAAGTGTATACTTCTTTGCACAGAAATTCTCATTATTATTCTTTTTTGGACAAGGCAACAATCTGTCGAATATTGACCTTTCTCACAAATACCAATTCAGCAATATGCAAACAGAAACCACTCATTTGCTTTTGTAGATTTTTCTTGAATATACAAAATAAATAATTTTCCTGATTACGCATACCATATGAAGACATGATTTTTAGTAACAAAAGCCCTTTAATTTTTATTTTTTTCTTGTGTGCATAGTAATTGACGAGGCTAAGGGGAGATAACCTGTGGTTTACAATTTGTTCCAAGCCACCATTTTCCTTCTTTTCTGGACAAATACATTAGCAGCTCTTCATTATTTATAACAAGAAACAAAAACCTATTTAAATTATAATGCTAAGTATCACAATGCCATAAATTAGACTCAATACACAAAAAAGCCCAATGAGTGCTTGGAAATATTAAAACAAAACTGCCAATAATGCATTTAAAGATTTGTTTTCATATAAGTAAACAATACTTTTTTTTTTTAAACTTTGTCAATTAAAACTTTGAAAGAGACGATGTTCAAATAATCACTCATGGTCAGTGGGAGAGAGAATGGGAAAAGCATTCATTACTGAAGATAAAATTTACCCTTTTTTTCTTTTATTTTATTCTATTTATCTTTTTTTTTATAAGGATAAAATATTTTATTGAATTTTAAATCTTAAGCAAAATTTGCATTTCTTGAAGCAGGTTCTAAGGTGAGGTTTTGGTTTTATTGCATGCATTAGTCAATGTATTATCTTCATCTTTGCTGTTTTGATCATTATACTTTGGCTGCCTCTGATTTAAGGTATATTTCGTAATCATCTTGTTTTTTTTGGGGGGGGTTTATTCTCTTACCACCACAACCACCACCTTGATCTGCTCATTGACTCAGTTGATAAGGTTGATTTATTTTTTGAAGAGTGGCAGAAGAAAAAAAAAAATTTATTTGATATAGCATAGAGCTGAAGAAGGCTGCAGAATCAACCTCCCAAAATGTTATCAAACATAAGGTAAAGAGATTCTGGAGCAAATAATTATTTGTTTTGTAATGTTATAAAAAGAAAGGATCTAAATGTCTGTAGGATGCATGTAGGTACCCATTTCTTCTGTAAATGATAGCAACCAAGTTTCAGTTCAGAATTCTCTGTAGGCTATCCAGATCAAAATACACCCAAGGAAGATCAGAGAGCACAACAGCCAAAATGTTGTGATAACAACAACAAAGATGAGGACAATAGTTCAAATATAAATAGTGTAAATAAAAACAGAATCAAAAACACAAATAAAAATAAAGAGACATTTATATATATATAAAAAAAAAAAAAAAAAGCCTTGGAAAATGGACATGAACCACGAAATTGCTTAGTCGGGAGAATAATGATAATTCAAATATGGGTATATTAATTTACAGAAAGTAAATTTTTCAATTTTAAATTAAAAGGTTATATCATTGTTTCTTACCAAATGATGTTACTCAATTTCATGTAGGGAAACAATCTTCATCATTTTATAATTTTGCTACTTCTTTCCACACCCCCGCTCTACATATACCTCCACCCCTCAGTATGTTTTTTTTTATTAGTTTTGCATTGTTCCTCGATCTCCACCAAAAGATTCCATATAACATGAAACTATTGATCAGGAAAAAAATTCAGGTACATTTGAAGAATGCTTATTATTGTTATATATATATATAAATGAGAGAGAGATGACAGAAATCAACACTGTATGGTGACTGTCAGTTTCATAACTTAAGCAATCTTCAAACCACTTAATTTTAATTTTCTACTATCTCTAAAGCATATTTTATGTTCCCAACTAAAGAGCATTTATGACTTAAACATGTCATTATTACTTGAATAAAAAAAATTATATATATATATACACATACACACACACATTTATATAATATGGTGAAGTCATAATGTGTACATGGAATAAGGTTTGAAGTCAGGACCTGTTAAAAAAAAAAATAAATAAATAAAAATACATTTTGATACACCCTAATAAAATCTGAAATGATATCAGTTTAAAAATATTTTAATATTAAAAGAAATTATTTATTGTCAACTTCATTTGCCTTCAGGATACATGTAGGTGATCATACCTCTTCACAGGCTGTATTTTCTTTACGTGCAGATTGCCAGGCCCTCTTGGGAAAAATAAATTTGCCTTCTCCATGGTTTTGAATTCAGAGTGGTCTTTCTCCTAGATTAGCTGCCACCCAAGGCTAGAGAGCCCAGTCTACCCTGATATTTAACCCATAACTGGAGAGAGAAGAAATAGATTCATCTTTTTCCCCAACAGCAATAGTCTGAAAATGAAAGCATTAGACAATAATCAGAATTTGAAGTTGCAAATTCCATTTCTTACACTCATAATTGTCTAATTCTTGTTAACTCTTCATAAAAATAAATCTACACATACTTTCATTGCTAAGTTCTTGAAATGTTTGAAAACTTAGTGTTTTATTGATATCCTAAAACCTTGTTCTTAATCCAGATTGATAATCTGAGTTAAGCAAAGCTAAGATTTTTGTTAACCCAATGTAAAAAAAAAAAAAAAAATTGTTCTGTTCAGTTTACACTTCCTATTCACCCAACTTATTCAAAGTCAATATTTAATTATTTTATATCATAGGTGCAACTATTTTTTTTTTTTTTTTTTTTTTTACCTTTTAACAGCATTAAATCATTTTGAAGTTAAAATGTTCAGTTTTTACAATTAAGGCATTTGCTTCGCGTTGAAATTAATCATTGTTTTGAAGTATGTGTGTGTGTGTATATATATATATATATATATATATATATATATATATATATTGTGGCTTGCTTGAGTAGCCACAGCAAACAAAAAGGTAGATTTAGTTGCGATCATTATCAGATTGAATTACAAAAGATTTTTCTCTTTTAAATGACAATTGTTGTGAACTGGTTGGAACACTTGACAAAAGACTTGCTTGTGAACAGAACCACTTATGGTAACAGGGTCACAGGAACTAACACACCAAACTGAAAAGCATTTAATTTTGTAAGTGGCTATTGTTAAGAGTCTGTGAAAATATTACAATAACTTGTTTGAAAATTGTTTGCATGCACACACAATTTTCATAATGAGAATGAAAATTATAGAAATAATATAGAAACAGATAAACAAATACACATACATTCTTATTCCTATTTTCCTTTTTTGATAGTGCAATGGTATAACCAGCAAACCATACATACCATTGCTAATGTAATGAGTTTAATCAGTACAGAAAATCAACATCCTCTCCCAATCTTTCAAGAAATAGGACTCAAGATAAAACCTTTCCAAAACATTAACAATGATCTGGAATTGGAATGCAAACATTGACAGCAATTATCCTGAATCCTTCACAAATATCGACCATGTGTAATTAGTAAAATACTAAACACTTCAAATACCTTGGTGTATGGATCGGTTATAACAAGTCTAAGAGATAAAGAAATCAAAAACGGTCAAACATTGGAAATTGCTACAAAACTAAAGAATTAACCTAAAAAAGACATGTTTGTAAATAGCTTCATTATGGATCTCGTACTTGAAACACTTTCATACAACCGCTTTCTCAGATCAATGATTGACAATGACGTCCAGTAAATTAAGCCTGTATGTCTTTGTGAGAACCATAAAATGAAAGCCATAATTAAGATAACCCTTTCCATAAAAGAAATTAATGATCTGGAATTGGAATGAAAGCAATACATAAATAAAAATTCAGGATGTGGAATTAGTAAAATACGAAACACTTCAAATACCTTATTGTATGGATCGGTTATAACAAGTCTAAGAGATAAAGAAATTGAAAATTGTCAAACATTGGAAATTGCTACAAAACGAAAGCATAAACCAAAAAATTCAGGTCATGTTCTTAAATAGCTTCATTAGATTTAAACTCATATGGATCTTGTACTTAATATGAAAGATCAATGATTAACAAGGACTTCCAGTAAATAAAGCCTGTAGATCTTTGTGAGCACCATAAAATGAAAGCCATATTCAAGATGACTCTTTCCAAAAGAGAAATCAATGATTTGGAATGAAAATGGTATCCTGAATCCTCCATAAAAATCCAGCAAGTGTAATTAGTAAAATACGAAACACTTCAAATACCAACACCAATGAACTCTTATATGGATCTTGTACTTGATACAAAACTCTTTCATACAACCGCTTTCTCAGATCAATGATTGGCAATGACACCCAGTAAATTAAGCCTGTAGGTCTTCATGAAGACTATAAAATGAAAGCAGTATTCAAGATAAGTCCTTTGAAAACAGAAATCAATGATCTGGAATTGGCATGAAAGTAATGTTAGGGCATATTGTGAGTCCTTCATAAAACTCAAATACCTTGGTATATGGATCGGTTATAAGAAATTTAGAATAGGATATAAGGGAATTGAACCTAGAATAAGCTGCACCAGAGATAGTTTTGCCCAATACTGCATATTGCTACAAAACTAAAACATCAGCCTGAAAATTTGTCATTCTTAAATAGCCTCATCAGATTGAGACTTTTATATGGATGTCATGCATAGCCATTCAGAAATATCTAAACTGTGAGCTGTATATGTTCTCCAGCCTTCATTAGGTACATATAGATCTGGGTAACCCACAGGGAATTCTGAACTGAACCCTCTATTTAATCTACAGGATTAAACAGTTCTCGTTTCAATGTCTAGGGATAACTGGTCTAGTTCTTATTTTTATTACTGCTCAGTTATTTATTGCTCACTCTGTTTATACCGAGTCCAGGGATTGAACTCTCTATGTCACCAAATTCACAAACCAATGCTTTTGCCCACTTTAGGTTGTCTGGATTAATATACATTTGATTAAGTCTGGAGGGCACAAAAGCCAAAACAATGTGATAACAACAACAAAGATGAGGAAAATTGTCCAAATGTAAATAGTGTTTACTAAATTGATTTAGTAAATATTTTTTGTTTTTTTAAATAATTTTGTTATTTTATGTATCCCATTTAAAAATTAAAGCTTAATTAGTTTTTGTCAACTACCTCTCCTCTCAATTAATGCAATACCAAATTTCTTCAGACTAGTGATTAGAACTATAATGTACTAACAGAGCAAAGATTTTCCATTTAGAAAAGAACAAAAGTACTTGAGTGTGACATGATGTCTACAAATATGGCATTGAGAACAGGACAATTTCATCCCAAGTTGTAAAAAGACTTGAGACAAGTGAAATGTGGTTTGACTGATGCCTGGAGAGAACTTGTAACAAATGAAGTCGTAAGAATAGGAACTACAAAAATACTGTTGCTTGCAATCAATGAGATTGTTGAAATGAAGAAAGGCTTGGAGAAATTAACACTTACAGGGTACAAAGAGAAACAATAGAACAGTGAGTAACCTACTTGAAAAGTTTGAGGAAGTAGGTGTAGAAAGAAGTACAACGAAGAAAAAGATGCGATTGTAAAGGATTAATTATTGGCAAGATTAACAAAAGAAAGAAATGTGGAGACCCATGATCACCCACTGCAGCACATAGGTGACCAGTGTTTACAAATTCTTTTTCTGCACTGAAAAAGATAACAGATTTTTTATATATTAAAAGGAAAAAAGGTTTTCTGCATATACTTGATTAACAATGGCCATCAAAAAAAAAAAAAAAAAAAAAAAATGGTTCATTTTGTTAAGTTGTTCATAATACCCATAAAAAATGTCTAACTTATTTATGCATAGATTGCCATTTCTGCTAACAATCAGTATAGTATCTTAGTATTTGCAAGTTAATTTTATTGTGCTGTTCAAGCAGCAGAACATTGGTATAGATGATTTTCTATGCCTGATAAACTTCAGGTCAAATGTTCAAATCTGGGAAAGATTTACATTTTATATATCTATTTGTTTTACTGCAACCAGATGTTGGATTAAATATATACAAATATCCAGGTATTATGTAGATAGATTATATATATATATATATAAAATAATGAAACAATTTTGATCTGAAGAGATGGACGCCTGATTCCATAAAATAAACTATTACCTATGGATTTCTAAGGACTTCACCTTCATTATATTTCCTCTGTTCTTACATTGAGCTCTCTTTGGATTTATATCTTCTTTAGAATTATCTCTACTAATTATCAAGTAATATATATATATATATATATATATATATATATATATATATTCTTTACAAATAATAAATATGTAAACAGCACAATGCTTTCTAAATATTTATGGGAAATTAAAAACAAAAACGAAATTACATCAAAGATAATGTGGAAAATAAGGAAAAAAAAAGCATCTGTCTTCAGCAATAAATCCAAAAACTTTAAACTCAGTCTGGAGGATAAAAATAGTTATAATCACTTTCTCAGACTAAAACAAATAAACGATCAGAACTTATCTCAAGATACAGACACGAAAACAAATTTTTACTATGTTACTTAATAATCGAAAACTAAAAATGGATATCTTGTAAAATACTAACATGAAAAATGCAAATATAGGTACTGTATACAACACAGATAATGCAGCATACTTTAAATAAATGAGATAATCACCCCTCCCCGTAAATATAAAATACACAAAAAATATAAATAAATGAACTATGTATGAACAGATAAATACAAGTAAATGTAATAATAATAAACATTTTGTGATGTAAATAAACACTCGTTGCCACTTTTGTAATATCAACAAATACTCATTGTCACGTTTGTAATGCTCGTTGTAGTAGAGACTTTGAAATCACAGATACAACTATAGTAACACCATTGAAAAATACCGGTGCCTTTGAAACACTTGCACTATAGTACTTGCTTGATAATACTCGCTCAAAAAGTAACCATCAAATAGTGATCTGAATAGTATTCTAAATAGGGAGATATTCACTAACCACCCCATATGGTCAGATGCGGCACAAGGCCAAGTTTATTGTGGGGTATCCAAGCCCATAGGTTTAGACAAAAATTCCTCGTAGACCACGTAAAAACGTGGTCGGGTAGCTGTCTACCACCCCAGACAAGACTCTGCCCAGAGGCAGAGAGTTTGACCAGCACACTTCCGAAGTAGTCTGGAAAGTTATCCATTAGACACCACACTAATTCCCATATATACATTTCCTTTACCATCACGTGATCTACTTATTCAAAATGGGATCACCTGTGTTTGCTCTCTGGTGATCTGTGTTCAAATTCCAGTGTCGGCAGCGACACTTTATTCCTATATAACACAACTGCAAATAATATTATGTAATCGATGATAATGAGTAAAAAGTTAACAAATAATCATATTTGGATCCATAATTATTTCTACTCAATAACCTCTAGAATAATTTGAAAGATAATGATTACCACTCACCCAATAATCATTAGGATAATACACTAGACATTACTACCCATAATGCACCTCTAATATATACAAATATTCAAGACAAAATGCAACAGACAAGGCCTGAAGATTGTGTTGAAGCAGGAAACAGACTGTTGCCACTTGGTGTTGACCACAGTGTCAACTTTTATATTTGCATACACTATCTTTCATATTGTGCATTTTTACACATAAATATAGCATACCTTAAAATTATTATTTTTTATCTTTTATTAAAAATAAGACAAAATGAAAACTTTTGTTTGACATGGTAAAGTCTATCAGAGGATGAAAATTTTTCCTTCTGCCTTTATTCATATTGTCTTCTTACAAATATATTTTATTTCTATCTGAATTTTTACATATTAGAAAAAGAGTGCACACATTGGAATCCACATTGCAAAGTGGCTATTGCATGGAATTGGCAGTCAGCATACAGTGTTGATTTCTATGTCCACACTATATATATATATATATATATATATATATATATATATATATATATATATATTCTACTTTTATGTGGCATGTCCATTCAGGATATGGGTGATCATAGTTCTCCATAACTTTCTATCCTTTGTAACTCTAAGGAGTGTATAGTCTAATATTCAGCTTCTTGTTTTACTGTTTTTGTCCAACGTCACCTGTGAATTGAAATGCAGGGTTGGCCTCCTAAACATTTTCAACTTTAAAAAAAAAAAAAAAAAAAAAAAAAAAACTCAATTTTTTTTTTTAATTTTTTTTTTTTTTGCTCTCTAATAATAAATACATTGAGGTCTTTTTGTGGATCAGTTTTAATATTTTATTATATTACTAGGATCCTCTTGGATTATATACCAACGGATTTATTACCTTTATATATTCTAGTCCTCTCTCTCTCTCAATATATAGATATAACAGCAGCTGGTATAAAATGGTGGTATTATTAAATAATTAAATATAGATTTCGTGAAAAGATATCTATTTTTATCCTTGTAACAAAAAATAAAAATTAAAGTGTTTTTTTTTTCATATAGTTTTAGGTAAACTCATATCTTCTAATTAAATAAAATTTATTTTAAATTAAATAAAATTTTTAATAGAAATAAAAAAATTTAAAAAAGAAACTTCTTTTTTTACTCTCTTCAGAAAAAAAAATTCAAAAGAGAAAACAAAATTTTCTTCCATTGTTTCTTTAAGTCTGGACATAAATTGTTTTTGAATTCAATAAAAAAAAAAAAAAATCAACTGTTTTATAAACACTGAAGAAAACAAAAGTTTTCACATTTCATCCTCCAGATGAAGAAAGAAAAATTTCTCTTCCCTCCCTCCTCCCCCCCACCCCTTTTAAGTAATGTTAACTTTCCTGCCTTATTTTGGAGGGGTTGGGTTGTCCAAGTAAGGAACATGCTAAGCAATAGATATAGATCACTTACATAACTTTCCACTTGAACCGAATAACATAATTATGCCGTGTATTTTATGTGCAATTGTCCTTCCATACTCTTAATAGCTACACTCGACGAAACAGGTTTAGATTTTTTTTTTTTTTTTTTACATTAAACATTTCTTTCTTTCTTCTCACCCGCTGCCACGCTCTCTCTCTCTCCTCCCCCTGTTGTAGAGTATAAGTTCTGTCTCACTGATAATTTCTTTCTTCTTATGTGTCGGTGGGGGTGTCTAGTATATACATGTATATGTGAGATTTGAGCATATCCAGAAAGCAATTTGAGTGTTTAATTGAAGACACACACACAGACATTTTATTTATGTATGTATGTATATATATATATATATATATATATATATGTGTGTGTGTGTGTATATAAAAGTTTCATAGCTGATGTTCGTATCTAATGCACCATTTTTATCAACCCAACCATTTCTGGATGTACTTGTCTACCAAACACCATGCTGATTTGCAATTTAATTTTTCAGCCTAAAATACAGACTGTGGTGAGTCTATTTTTCACATACATGACTTTCTTTTCTTAACCCAGAAATTCCTTGTAAAATCTTCGTACTTTTTAGAGCTGTCTTTCTTTTCAAAAAAAAATATGTTATCTTCTCTTGTGTCGAGAAAACTTCAATAATCAGTAGTTCTACATCTTTCCTCACACGGCGTACAACTAGTCTTCACACTCACTATTTACTTGCAAGTACTATTTTCAGTCAGTTGGTTTTACTTTTCACATACAAACACTTGCACTCATTTTTTTTTTTTATGAATACTGTTCCTTCTCGTGCATCTGCTCTTTAAGGCATCTTTAAAAAAAAACAAAAAAAAAAACAACAGGCAGACACACACACACATAACACAGACACTGACGCACACATGTATGTAGTCTGCAAATGTTGACTTAAAGTGTTTTTTAGATTTTTACCTTCAGTAAGTAAATATAAATTTACTTTGCAATAAAGCTATCTAGTTATTGTTTATTTTTTTTAAGCTAACCCTTCCCAAAGGAAGTGGGGGGGGGGCATATCCCCCCCACCAAGATCCATTAATGATTTTACTTTTCTCCTATTATTAACATTTGTAATAAGAATAATTATACATGTTTCTATATTTTACTACCAACACTCACTATGAACTTATATAGGATTAAAAATACAAATAAAATTTGTCACTTAGCTGATTGATGTTATATTCACAGCATTTCAACTCTAGAGTTTGGTAGATTAGGGTTTTTTTTTATGTAATAGTTTAAGTCCCCTCTTCAGGAGAAATCAACAATTTTACACACACACAATATTATATATATATATATATATATATATATATATATAAAATAAAGAGCTCAAACACTAATATTCCATGGTTATAATTTATTACATTGGAATTGTAATCACAATCCAATTCAATAGACTTACAAATTTGTAGGCCTGATGATAATTGGATTGTGATTACAATTTCAATGTAATAAATTTTAACCATGGAATATTAGTGTTTGAGCCTTTTATATTCTTACTCTGTCCTGGACATTGAGTTCTATCTGGATTCTATCCTCTTGAGAATTTATATTTTTATATATATATATTGACCACTAATATTATCTATATAACAATAAACCTCTTATAAATGTACAAAGATCTTGGGACAAGTTTCCTTGTCTATCACTATCACATTTGATTATGTATGAGAGATACCGCCTCTTTCTCTCTCTCTCTATATATATATATATATATATATATATAAGACCATAAACTTTTTAAAAGCTTTAGATATTTTTGTCAGTTTCAACAATGAAAGTTATTTTACTTAACAGCACCTTATTTTTTTTTTCATCATTTTTCTTGATTTTATTCTTATTTATTACTTATCAATACAACCAACCTTCAATGTTTACTTATATATAATATTTTATTTCTTTAGTATTTATTCACAAACTATCTTACTTGCAAGTGTCGTTCAAAATTTGGAGCATAAAATTGCAATCCATGTAAACTAACATTCCATTATCATAAAGCTAAGAATTTCAAATCAGATCCAAGAGCCCCTTTTTTCTAGCAGTCAGTTTGTTATGAACTCTTGAATATATATATTTGTATAAATTTGAGACTTTGTAACTTTAGCATTATAAATATTATATTATGTTAATATTCATATTTATACAAATCAGAGGTAACGAGGGTGATTTAAATTAGAAAAAAAAAAAAAAAATGAACAAAAATATGCAGTTTTTGTGTTTTCATTTAATTTTAAGTTTATACTAATATACATGCACACACACACACAGTACTCCATGCCACTGCACACCACAGCAGAACATTATGAAAAAATAAAACTCGCCTTAAGCTGTTTTAATCGACTTTACATTGGCTGTTAAAAATATTAGAAACGTCAAAATACTAAAATAACAATAAACACATGTAAAATCATATTTAAATAAATTTAAAAGTAATATTATGTATACTAATAGAATAATAGCTGGCCACTCGTAATAGAGGATACCCATCTACTAGGGTGGCTAGCCATCCCCTATTGCAGACACTCACTCAGGCACATTTGTCTTTGCTCAACACCCACAGAACACACCTGTTGTTTATACTGCAACTATGCTGAGTAGACCTTAGTTACAGTTTCTGGGAGAGAGTGTTATCTAGCATGATCAACAAGCTCAAGCCCTCGGCCATGATGACTTGTGGCTTTGTGCTAGCACAGCTATCGATGACCCTCAAAGAGTTCTGTCTACCCAATTTCACTCACAAGGCTTGGGTCAACCCGTGGTATGGTTTTCAGGCACTTTCCAAAGGTGCCACACACTGGGATTGACCTCAATCCATTCCGATAACATCAGAAAATTATATACACTAATACATATATATCATAAAATTATCAAATAAAAAAAAATAGCATAATAAAGTATGTTCAGCAGATTTTCTTATTTCAAATTCCTGCTGACAGATGGCACTCATCTATTGTTTTCTGCTCTCCAACACCACTTTTGAACTAAGACTTGTTTACATCTGTGTTCTGGCATTGATGTTCTTTCAATTACATGTCTATGATTTAGAATACATTTTTACACATGGCTCTGGAGAAAAGTCCCAGCACAAGTGCTAATGCTAAACGTAAGTCTACATCACTGGAAGACAAGGTGGAAATTAATTATTTTATTCAGAATACTGTACATACATATAAATACTGTAATAAACAATGGAGAGTGCATATTTGCAGTTTATAAGTGTGGTTATTTCAACCTAAGTCATGATCCCTGGAACCAATTAACAACTTAGTGTGAGGTATACCTGTAATTGAATAAACCAAATTTAGTTGATCCATCTTGTATTAACTTTACAGTGAATATTATTAGGTGGGGCATGAAGCCATCTATTTCTTTGCTATGCCTTGATCAAATGTCTCATCACTGGCATGTCACAATTTTTTATGGAAAAGAGAGATGGCAAGTGGATACAAAAAACTCTCCTGTAACTACTTTATCTGCCCTGGTAACAATAAAAACTGTTACACCTATTATCAACCTTGACAGAGACCAATCAATAATGTGTGTATTTATGAATTTATACATGTATGTAGAAGTGTTTCTGTGTGTGTGTGTGTGTGTGTGTATATATATCTCACATGGACAAATTACCTAATACATTTTTCTTTATTTTCTTTGTGTGCATTTACAGTTTATCAATATTTGCAGGTTATTTAAAGCCAGAATTTTTTATTTTATAGATTGTAAGAAGTTTTTGGAGATAATAGTTTAGGCTTGATGTTGCTTAATTTTGGTAATCATATGAGAACCAATGTTTCAATGTGATATGGCCATGTGTTATTTTTATATATAATAATATTTATTATAAGATATTATAATAAAACATTTTACATCACTACACAAAAGCTTTTGTTTCAATATTATAATTATGATTGTAGGTGATGGTTGGTAAGTAAACTGTTACCAGTCATCACCTGAGGAAGTACAATCATAATATTGAAAAATGAAAGCTTTTGTGTAGTGATGTAAAATGTCTTCATTATAATCTTGTATAACAAAAAAAAAAAATTGACATATTTTCAATGTAATATCCATGAAAAAATAAAGTGTGTGTATATATGTATGTATGTATATAGTGTGTGTGTGTGAATAAAGGCAAAAGAAAAACTTATCTTAGCCAACACATGGACTTTTTGTGGCCATTTGCCTTGATAAAGTTCAACAGTAAAGTTTGTTTACATTAAAAACTCTACACATGTGCACAAAAAAAAAAGCAGATGCTGAGAATTTTCAGTTATGATCTTTTTCTTTAAGTTTTGTGTCTATAATCTATCCAATTTCATTTAGATTCTTTTTGTTTTGCTTTCATCACTTTTGTTATTAAATATCCTGAATTGTGATAATAAAAGAATTACCAAGAATAGTGAAACCTAAGAACCTGGATGTAAATTTACTGTGGATGATCTAGTGATTAAAGCACATGCTAAACATTTTTTGTCTTTCAGTTTGGCTATAATTTTGATTTATACTCAGTCTCATTACAGTAATTCATGCATTTGTTTTGGAAAATATCCCTTTTGTGTTCATATAATCATTTATTTAAATTCCTTGAGGTTTCTCCAATGTATTCTTTGTGGCAATCATTCCAGGTAATAAAGTAAATTCCTCATTCAAGATTTAGCTTATTATTTTATTGTTTTGTATTGTCGTTTATTGTTGTAGTTGTGACAAACGTTGAGTTTAGAGAAATTCTTTTCAATTGTTGTTGTGATAAAGTTGGTGAGTAGAACAAATATATATTTTTTTTATTCATTGGATTTGACAGGAATAAAGATATTTGTAAAAATAAAATGAATTAAATTTTCCTTGTTTAGAAGAATTTTATATGCAGAACACTCACCAAATACTAGCGGCTAAAAAAGAATTTTTACTTTGGGTTTAAAAAAAAAAAAAAATGTCTTGCATTTTTGAAAATATACACATAAAACTTTATTTTAAGTGTATTCACTATAATTTTATTTGTAGAAAACTAACAATTTTACTACGCTAGAGACTCACTTGTATATCTGGAAATATACACATTTTACAAGTCGAATAAACAACTATTTTAATTATTCTTCATATCTAATTTAGATGCATTCCCTAGATAAAAAAAAAAAAAATTTAATTTATTCATAAAAAAAGATCTTCATTCATTTTTCTTGTTTACAACAACTTTATTTTGTGATTGGCATACACAGTGGCTTACAAGAAAACAATTACAAGAAACCTAACTTCATAAAATTTAACATTGATTAAGACGAAACTGGCAACTATTTTTTTTTTTAATTTTTACTCACTATTTTATTGTTAACTTAATTTTAACACAAAAAGTTTTGTTTTTTTTTAAACTGAAACAAATAGATTTCAGACATTATCGCGTCTCTTTTTTTCTGTTTGAAAACATGATTTCTAAGTGTCATATTTAATTTGTCATATTTCCTTCCTTTCTTCTCTTACATTGGTATAAATGTTGATAAAATTTAATTTTATTAACATCTGAAAGTCTTTCAACAGTGTTTCTTTGGATATGGTCATTCAGTAGTGATAGCACTTAAAAAAAACCAAACAACTTCAATCTTCTATGAATCTCTCACATACGCCATGAGCAGATATGAATGTATCAAATGTAAACAAATATGAATGCAAGTGAGAGATTCATGGAAGATTGAAGTTCAAATACAGTAAATTCGACCTTGCTAACCGACCGCTCCTTCGTGGTCAAATCGGTAAAGGCATGTCAAGCTAAATGACGATTCCGTATAGGATACAGGTTTGATTCCTGTCGGAGGACGAATATTTTCTATGAAAATTTCTTGGACATTCAGGCCGGTAAATGTTGTTTAATACTGTTTATTATAAACAGAGCATTTACTTAAATATTTGTATCTATAAAAAGAATGTATAAACATAAAAATGTCTTAAAATAATTGTCAGACTTTGTCCATTTCATATATTATATATATATATATATATATATATATATATATATATATAGTGTATGTACATACACACAATTCTTTTTTTATAAAACATTTTCGGGTGGCAACAGAAAAATAAACACTATCTATACACCCCATTCCAAAACTTTCACCTCAATATGTAAGTTTTTGCTTGTAACATTATCTCCCTTGCACTAGCGATGTCATACAGCAGTGTCTTTATAACAATGCCAGCTTGTTCCATAATATAAAACCAGAAGGTCAAAGGACCCATTCCATAAAAGAGCAAAGTACAATAATATTTTAAAATTTTATTTAAAGATTAAGATTTCTATTAATAGCTTGGGCGTAAAAAATTTTTTAAGAGTAAACATAAAAAAAACAAACAAACACTGTCTTTGATTAATTTTATGAAAAGTGGACTTAGTTTTGTCACAAATATTTTAAAAGTAAATCAATATTTTAATACCAATGTTTGCATCTACATATTTATAAAACAGTAACAAAAATACTCCTTTTAGATTTGATTATTGAATTAGATTTTTATTACATCTGCAGCATTTGTTTCCACTGCGCTCATTGAGGCTTTCAATTTGTCAGCATTAGAAATCCAAGCACTTACCTTGGCTTGAACTTCAATCACTGAGGGCAAGTGGATACATAACTATCTCAGTTAACAATACAGCCTGAGATACATAATATGACATTCTTTTCAATATTGGTCCTGTGAAAGTTCAGATGGACCCCAACTTGACTCGCTCTTGTAAGTTCTGTAGTAATTGAGACTGGACATAAATTTCAAGAACAACCAAAGTAAATTATTTGGCATCTCCTTATGTTAGGTAAGAGTAATAGGCACAAAGAGAATGACTTAGATCAAAAAAAGCTTTCATTTAAGCTTGATTTAACAAGTTTTATTTGCTTTCTGACCAGGGATCAAACTGTAAACCTCACATTCTCCTGTTTAATGCTATACCTGTAGGCTTTCATGGTCAATAGCAACATTGTATAATCATTTTATTGACATGGTTGTGTTATTGTTTACTATTTGTTATCAATGCATTGCAGATAGGATTAAAACCATGGACATATTGATATGCAACAACTGTTCCGTGATTATTAATGGACTCACACAACTGTTGTTTTTCTCTCCCTTAGCAACACTTCTACGACATTTGGAGTTTGGATCTTTTAGGGTAATACTAAGTTTAGGGTTAAACATTTTTCCTTAAATTCCAGGAGATATATTTAATTCAAGTTCTCTGAACTCTCTTCTTTTTCTCTTTTTGAAAATCAGCATCACAGCCATTTTGTGTGTGGGCAAGGGCACATAAAAGGTGATGCTGAAATTATTTGAAATTAATTTGTATTATTCAAAAAGATTCCATTTTAAAAAGTTTCAGGCTAAAAGATTTTCAGCACTTCCTTGAATGTTTTTGCATGAGACTTTTTTTCTTTTTTTTTTTTTCATAAGAGTTCATCTTTCTATACATGCATACACTGTACGTGTGAATAATGATGGCTTGGCATTCTTGAACAAAGATTTGGCAAGATTCTCTGCATCTATTACAGGCTGTCACTTAGTGAGGTCTATATGGAAAGAGGCATGTTTTTCTACATTAACTGCAGAAAGTCATCTTTCTCTCTCTTATCTCCTATACCTCTCTTCCCTATCAAACTCTGCAGAACTAATTGAAGTTTGGCCCATACTATATATATATATATATATATATATATATATAGTGAACATTGAAGTCAACAGAGGCAACAGACCGTTTCATACTAAACACAATCATCAGGCCTGACGATTGCATCTAGCATGAAACAGCCTGTCCTCTCTAAGTGTCGACTTCAATGTTCACTTTTATATTTACATTCGCTCTATCTCGGACATTGAGCACTTTATCTCATAAATATAGCATACCTTAAAACTATATTTCTTCATTATATATATATATATATATGAAAGAGAGAATTTGGTCTCTTCTGCTTTGTCACCAATAGCATATCATTATGATTTGATTTACATTGTCTAAGGGCCTCTTTTGTTCTGGAAAGCACATGGCCACCTAACCACTTTTTAATAACCAGATTCCCCCCAAAATATTCTTTGAATGAAATCATAGGCAAATGTTTCTATGGAAACAAATTGCACAACCCATTAATTGAATTGTCTGAGTTTTGGGGGTAAGTTTTTTCTCTAAAATTATTCTATATAAGAAATCTCACTGATCCAATGGATTACTCTTTAGGTAAACAACTTCATCTCAACAGTTTTTAGAGATAATTTATGATATTGGCTAGGGTAGTAATTTATTGTCACCATTTTTGCTCAACCTGACTACTAGTGTAACAGCTCAGCACAGAGCTGTAAAATATATCAAAATTAATATTCAAGTTCAATTCCTTGAAAAACCTCTTGATATATCTAATCTATAGAAATTAATTTTCTTTGAATTTCAATATTCATTTATCGCAATCAAGTCTTCTCTCAGGTTTTTTTTTTTTTTTTTTCTTCAGTTCCGTACTGAGACTTTCTAAACTTTTGTTTGTATACATCCATATATACTACATTAGAATTTCCCTTTCTGTGCCATGCACAGATAGCTTAGGGGTAGGATCTCCGACTGATGCCAAATTGGTCAGGCTTGAAACAATCAGATGTCTAGCCACACTGATAAGATGTGATACAGTGAAACAGGCTTGTATGTGGATGACTATATATATATATATATATATATATATATATATATATATTGTATGGGCACATGGCCGAGTGGTTAGAACGTTTGCATTCTGACCATGAGACCCGGGTTTGAATCTCACCACGGTTGATTTGTCAGGAAGAAAACTTCCTGATGTTATCAGTCAGGAGGGGGATGATCACAGCATGAGGCACCTTTGGAAAGTGCCTGAAAACTAAACCACGGGTTGACCCAAGCCTTATGAGTGAAATTGGGTAGATGGAACACCTGGGGAACCATCAGTAGCTGTGCTAGCACAAAGTCATAAGTCATTGTAACTGAGGGTTTCAGCATGCTGGCCTTGTTCAGTTAGATAACACACTCTTTCCCAGAGACTGTATTACAGTATAAACCACAGGTGGGCTCTGTGGGTGTTGAACAAACACAAATGTGCCTGAGCAACCATCTGAATTAGAGATTAGCTAGCTGCCCTAGTAGACAGGTATTCTCAAATAAAAGTGGCCAGCTACTATATATATATATATATATATATATATATATATAACAGATTTTTTTATTAATACCACAGTACTCAAATATGAATATCCATTGTAAAATAACTTTTAAAGTGATTATATATATATATATATATATATAATTATATTATATATATATATATATAACAGATTTTTTTATTAATACCACAGTACTCAAATATGAATATCCATTGTAAAATAACTTTTAAAGTGATTATATATATATATATATATATATATATATATATATATCATATCAAAATTTCAAGGTGATAATCATAACTGCTACAAGCAAATAGTGTTTTTGATATATTTTTCCCCTTTCCTTCTAAGTATGGTCTATCCTATCCTCTTTGACAGTCATTAAGTACAGGACTGTTATAGAAAACAATCCCTCGGCACACATGACAACCCAATGTATTAGTACCATCAACCAAGAGTCTGCCAGGTGACTAAAAGTAAACTTAATAAAATAAAATCTAAAAACCGATGAAACAAAAACCAAGAAGCAACTTAATATAAGAAAATTGTAAAAAGGAATATAAACAAAGAAAAGAAAATATCAAAAGACAGACCCCCACCCCTATCTAAATAGGAACAAATAGCTCTGTGCCTAGATTACCAAGACAGCAATTAGACTTCCCAGTGTTAATGGCTCATAAATTTTGTACTGTTCATTAAGTTTGACACTACCAGAACACAGATTTATGTATATAATCTTAGCGATGTTCTTGTACATTGAATACTGTCACATTTTTATTCCAAGCACTCACAATGCACTTTTTTTTTTTTTACATTCACAGACATTATATATATATATATATATATATATAGATAGATATATATATATATATATATTACACACATACTATATAACCAAGTTCCAAAAACACTATTCTTAAAAGAGTGCTCAATACCAAGAGCTAATAATATATTTTCAAATTTATAACATACATGTTATAAGATTGCTACAAAGTTGCAAGCAACTTTTGTAGTTATCTTATAACATGTGTATGTTATAAATTTGAATATATTTATTATAATTTTCAAACTTTTGGATGTTATGTTTAAAGTTGTGGATAAACCTTCTGAAGTTCATATTTTTTTTTTATTCTTACACAAATATATATATATATATATATATATATATATATATAAGTGCACATTGTGGTCAACAAAAAGCAGAGACTGTTTTCATGCTTGAACAGAATCTTCAAGTCATATGCTCTATCTTTGATATCGAGCACTTTTACCCATTAATATAGCATACGTTAAAAGTATGTTTTTATCATATATATATATATATACACTTGCCCTACCAAAGAAAATCAATTATGTTGGTGTGACCAGCAAACTTGCCAGTAGACTTAACACCTTAGAACAAAAAAAATCTCAAACAATTTCTTGTTCATGATTTTTTCTTGAAAGGAAAGACTAAAAGGAAAACACCTATTTTTTTCAAATGTTATATAATTATTATAACTGTCAAAATAAGTTTGAGCTTTATATTTTGGAATTATATAATTTACCTTTATATCCTTATTTTTCCTTGATAAAATGTTCTTTGAAGCTTTAAAATAAAAAAGTTATTTCACATTTAGGCTTTTTCTTAACATCGTTCTGATCTTTATGCTCACTACTGTATATGTATGTGTTTTTTAGTCTTTCAACTAATTTTCTCTTGCAATAAATTTCCAGAAATAATTTTTCTTGCAATAAATTTCCAGAAAGTCATTGCCTTTCATAATTTATGTGATCATCATATAAATAAAAATGAATTGAAGAAAAAACAAAAAGTACACCTACATTAACTGCCAACAACTCTTGTCTGTAAATCCGATCCAGATTCCTGCGAGTAAAATATATTATTCACTTTTAACTTTATCCTATAATTAACAAATTCCATTTCTTTGTTGCACTCAAAAATCCCATTTAATATCAACAAATATTTTGAACAAGGAATGTTAAATAATGCTGCACAACAAAACAAATATTTTTGTCTGCCACCCAGACAAATGCTGATTCCAAATCTGTACTCTGAATTGTCACAGCATGTCAGGCTTTTAAGATGTATGCAAATGATATTTATCTAGGTAA
This sequence comes from Acanthosepion lycidas, assembly GCA_963932145.1. Lineage (NCBI taxonomy): Eukaryota > Metazoa > Mollusca > Cephalopoda > Sepiida > Sepiidae > Acanthosepion > Acanthosepion lycidas. The sequence continues at coordinate 4,577,005 of OZ010598.1, forward strand.
ATAGTATGTTAGACTGCATAAGTATCTTAATAAATACAGCATTATTTATCTGGATATTATTAAAATAACAACAGGAAAGCAAATATAAATTATTTATTTTATTTCTGATATTTTCTAAAATGTTTGAGTTACTTTGTTTTGTGCATTGAGTTGGTCTCCTGTTATAGGAATAAGCAATAGTCATCTCTTATGTTTGGGTTGAACAGACATTGATAGCTCACTTCCATCTCAGGCAGGGGCTTTGTGCGACCTTGTGCATCCCTTACTGCACTTCAGGGACAGTCTGTTGAGAGTAGAGATCCAATTTAAAATAAAAGAAATGTCTTACGAAGAAGATCATCTGTTCTTTTCTCTGATATGTATTAAAGCAGTAGAAGCTTTGGCCAAGAAACTTCCGTTGAGACAAACAAATCCCTTGCTGCAAACTCAAATGGACACTAATTTAAAAATTAATACTAGTTTGGTATCCGTTACTTCCCTGATAGCAAGATGATCAAATTAAATTTTCTTTTTCACCCCAAGCAAGGTAATAATGGCAATAATGCCACTAAGATGCAAGGGGTTAATGGGAGTGAAAGAGAATGAGAAGACTTTAGTGAGGAGAAAGGACAATAAAAGAACAGGTTTCAGGAAGACAGAAGATGGCAATTGACATTGCATTTAAATTTTTGTAGATTGTAGGCAGCATGTAAGCAAGAAACCAAAAGAGTTGCCTTTGCATGAAGTACAAAATCTATGCAGGTTTCTATATTGTTCATTCATTTAAGATATGTTTATTATAAAATATATTCAGTTTAAATACAGAAGTTATAAAAATGAATTCAAAAGACCCATGCTTTGTATGTATCTATGTTTGCATATATCCATCTATATAAAAAAAGAAATTAAATAATTTCTGAGAAGTTCAATGAAATCATAATTATCTGAATTTTTTTATGGTGTAAATTTGTTATTTCCAACTTAGATTTAATTGCTCAGAACAGGATAGGCGTTGTCCAGTCTGAGTCAAAAGTGAATGGACTATTCCAATGCCTTATTTCAGACGTAGTCAAAGTGTGTGTGTGTGTGTGTGTGTATACGCGATATCACTCACACACAACACTGACATACACATACATACATTACGCACTCACATAAAAAGTCACATGTAGACAGCATGTGACCAACAGAGCATCGGGTCTTTTTTTTTTTTTTTTAAATATAGATTTACCTTGAATATTCATCTGTACATCTATCTACAAAAGGACAATTGTTAAGCATAAATTATTTTTTCTACATCAGCATTTGTTTCCTTAATTGAAAGAAAAAAAATAGAAATATTTTTCTTTCCAACTTCAATGAGACATGGGTCTCTCCATTCATGAAATGAGAGGAAATACCAGAGGCTGTAAAGCATGGATGTGCGGGTGGTGTAATGGATAAGGCTTGGAATTGTTAATCTGGGAACCAAGTTCTAATTTCAGTCGAGTTCATGATATTCACTTATGTATGAATAGCTTTAGGAAAGTTATTAATCCAACTATCACTGCCCACATATGGGTTAATTAGTAAAACTTGTATCACTATCAAAATCATTTGTGTTTTCTGGACATTACTTCAGATTGCATGCAATAAATATAGTACCGTGAAACCTTGGTTTACGGATTTAATTTGTTCCTGAGGCCCATTCATAAACCGAAACTATTTTTCCAATAGGGATCAATGTAAAATGGATTAATCCATTCTTAGTCCCAAGATGATTGCTTATTTAAACATTAACAAAAGTACTTTGTGCACAAGTTTATACACAAAACTAATGAAAATCATTAAATCTAAGAAAGAAAAAAAATAAACAATACTAAACAAAGTATAGACAAACACTTCAATTTTACCATACCTGTAATTATAAGAGTTGATGGTGAAAAGGGAAGGAAAGATGTTATTGTTTTGCTTTCATATGGGAGTATCAGTCTACAATCATTTAATGTAACAAATTAAACCCCCTATTAACTTTCATAAAATTCAATAAATCTTAATTTTATATATTCATGATTTTGAGTGATTAATCTATAATGGTAGAAAAAGAAAATGGAAAAAAAAAATGTTTATTTCTGGTTGCAGTGTAACTTTACCTATTTATTTTATTTTTTTATCTGTTTAACAAACCCCTTGTAAGTCTTTGGGTATCAGTTATTCTTTATGACCAACTGGATATAAGATTTGAAACATTTGCAATCAGTGGTGTGTTTGTAGATCTTGGACGTTCCTGAGTGTTTCAGCTAACAACTGTTCAAAGAAAAAAAAAAAAAAAAAAAAAAAAATCTTGTTTACATGAAATAATTGAAAATACCATCCAACAATTTGTGTAAATATCCCAGCGAGTCATTTCCCTTTAATATTGCATAAGTTTCCCAGGACAAAAAAAAAAAAAAAAAAAAAATCATATTTTGTAATGTGATTTTATTTTAACTGTTTGCTAGTGCTTGCTATTCTTATTTTTTTTTCACCCCCCACCAATGACCAATGACGTAATAAGTTATGTTCTCTATTCAAAGATAATGATGGGTGTGTCTGTTTTATAGCTGCATGTCATTTACATTGTTAATTCTGTTTTAGTTATCACCGTTTATCTTTTCTACTCTTCTTCTCCATTTGTTTTTTGTTAGTAATTCTGTCAGTTCCAACCCTTCATAAGAGTGGGTGTTGTCTACAATGCTGGTCATTCTTGTTATTCCACCCCTTGTGATATAAGTCAGTCTCTGTGTGTAGGTGTGAGATAGAAAAGAAAAATTTTAAAAATACCTAAGTTATAAATAATTGGAAACTTTTGACTAAATTAACTATTTTATAAGCCCATCTTTTGAACTGTAATGTTTTGCTATATATGGATCTCTGCCAAGTTTGTATAGACAACTGAATTGGTTATTGTGAATTTGATATTAAAATCTTATCAAATAAACTTTTGCATCAATAAATTTTTTTCTTTTCCAGTGAGGGTCACTCATTACAAGGCCCAGGGGCCACTCAAGGTAGAGGGTTACATTAGGAGGCCATTCATGTGTATAGGTGAGGGAGATAATTTAATTCTAGCCTTGAATAGATATATCAGTGCAATACACTTCAATATTACATATCAATATTAATATATGTACCGCATATTAATATTTTAAAAAGACCAATAATATTAATAAATATGTCATCAATAATCATACCAATTGATTAAAATTAATATATAAAACTGAGCCTATATAAACATCATAATTATGTATTATTACACAACAAAACATCTTAAAAGTTATATTCTAGTATATATTACATTATATTGTTGTAAAAGTATAATAATTATGTAATTATCACATAAATTAACCCCTTTATATAATACTACCATATAATGAAAAAAAAGAGGATATATCAATTATAAATATATACCTACTAAAAAAAAACTTAAAAATATATGGAAATCTGTTTAAAATTCGAATGTAATAAGAAAGAAAAAATAGAGGAGGGGAGAAATGAAAATAAAAAAAACCCAAGAAAAAAAAGGGAATTAACATCACTAATTACGATGTACCTATAGATTTATAAAGGTAAGTTAAAAATTAAATTAAATAAAATCAGTTGAAATCAAAAAAAATATAATAATGGGTAAATCAATAAAGATACCTTACCGTAAGAAAATAGGGAAAAAAATGTGAGAGTAAGGGTAGAATATTAAAGATATTATTGATGGTCACCAAAGCATTAACAGTAATTTAGTGATAGAGAAAAGATATTTTTGTGATGGGTATGTGATAAGAAATTTTGGAAGGATATAGTAAGGACGAAGGAGAGGCAGAATATACAGTGTAATTGTCAAATGATAACAGTTCATGCAAGTTCAGTCAGGATGGGGGGGGGGAGAAGCAGAAATCACAATGTAATTGTCAAATGATGACAATTTACACAAGTTCAGTAAGATTCTAGATAAGTTTAAATCTACTTCAGTGACATATAAGAGGTAACACTTTGTTTTTAAATTTCTTTAAAAATTATTTACTCACCCCAGTTACTTATTTACCTGAAGAAATACAATAATAGTATTGAAACATGAAATCTTTTGTGTAGCGATTTCAACAGGTTTTTATTATAATCTTATATATATATATATATATATATATATATATATATATATATATATATATATATATAGTGTGCAGCTTGTATTTTATATCATAAAGAAACAATTTATACAAAAAATTAAATGGCAATGTTAATGTAATTAATGGCGAAATCACTTCGCTAACAGAACTTATTATTCAAGGAATTGATAGTAAGTTAATATCTCATTAAGTTCTGTTACTGAAATGATTTCGCCATTAATCACATTAGCATTGCTACTTAATTCTTTGTATAAATTGTTTCTTTGTGATATATGATTAATGTGAGTAGAATTTGTCACTTAGCTGATTGATGTTACCTTCAGCATCTCTATTCCAAAGTTTCATAGACAGACCTTTTCATCCACTCGTCAACAGGTATCAGCATTTCCTAGATATAAACAATAAGTATATTAAAGTAATTGTCGGACTTTGTCCATTTCATAATATGTGACATCATTTATTTATATTAAGATACATTTTGAGCAGATATGAGCATTCAGGAGAAATCATGAGAAATTTGTAGTTTAAGAGCAGTAATTCGACCTTGCTAACCATATGCATCCTCTGTAGCTAAATGGCATAACACGCCAGGCTATATGATGGTTCCATGTAGGATACAGGTTCAATTCCTGTTGAAGGACACATTTTCTATGAAATTTCTCAGATATACAGACCAGTAACTGTTGTTAATACTGTTTATTATAAAGAGTATTTACTTAAATATTTGTATACAGTGTAACCCGGATATAAGAGATTTTCTCTGGTCCCAAATTAGAGCCATACTTACCTAAACAAAATAGACCAAACCCAGATATAAGAGCAACCCGGATATAAGAGACTTCTTCTCTGGTCCCGACAACTCTTATATCCGGGTTACACTGTATATGAAAATAACATTTATATATATATATATATATATATATATATATATATATATAAATAAAAAGGCAGCATATTTTATTCAAACAGGTTTGGTTAAATAATTTAGACAGGTCATGTTGACTTATTTTGGTTTTGATCCTTTCAAGTTCAGATTAATTTATTCATTGATTAAGAAAAATACCAAAATTTTCTTTCAAATAATTTTTATTTTCCCAAGTACTTTCAATCTCATCTGAGACCAAAAATATATATACACATTCACAGACAATTTAACCCCCTGAAGATGGTCTCAGATGAGATTGAAAGTACTTGGGGAAAATAAAAATTATTTGAAAGAATTTTTGTATTTTTCTTAATTTTCTAAGGCTACCAAGAAATTAAACCATGAACTAGAAAGGATTAAAACCAAAATAAATCAACATATGTCTAAATTATTTCACCAAACCTGTTTGAATAATGACTTAACGTGTTAAATGAATTTTCATCAATGAAATTTTTTTTTTTTTCTTAAGAAATAGTGTCCGAATATATCTTATTCATAAAAGCAATTAAGAGCTTTTCTAATTAAATAATATCTTACTTCTATTGCATCTTTTATAATTCAGAGCAGATGTTCAAGAAATGGGGTTCATGTTTTAGAAAAAAAAAAAAAAAAAAAAAATGAATGATTTAAATTCTCCAAGGACTTGTGCTTATAACTAATATAAACATCAAGCCATACAAAAATGAATTTTTCAAAATTTCATAAAATTAAATAAGTTGGGAGTAAATGATGTAAAACAAAATTTATTTTTACTAAGATTTTCTAAGAAAGAAACATTTCTAAAATAATTTCATTCATTTGGGAATAAATCTTGAAAGTTTCATTAAAATCTGACAATTATTTCATTTTCGCAAAAATTGCTAAATCAATTTCCTATACTAATTTCATGTCTTATATTGAAACCAAAAAAAAAATTTTTTAGGTTTTAAAAAGGGTTAAAAAATATAATTTAATAGGGAAAATGCTTAGGCCTTTCTTCTAAATAATAAAGATTTTGACAATAAAACTTTGTTTAACTTTGGGTCATTTTTTTTCACCGTGCATGCTCATTTTTTAGCAAATCTTTGAAGGTACATTACATATCTTCAAAGATTTGCTAATATATACATCCCCTGTTTAGTGGACAGACATGTCTGCCTATGAAACTCTGGAATTGAGATGCTGAAGGTAACATCAATCAGCTAACTGCCAAACTTTTACTTGTATTAATTCTCTCTCTCTCATATATATATATATATATATATATATATATATATATCTCAAGGGTGCTGAAAAGTTCTTAGCCTAAACAAGACATTTCAAAATAAATGGCTCAGAGTGATTTTTCAACCTCCACACCGCCCTGTATATAATAATAAAGGCATACAACTATGTCTACAGAATCAGCTCCAACTGGGCCTAAACAAGTAATCCTTGGATCAGGCATGATCTTTTCGGTATGCTCCAGCAGTACCTCACAATGTCACCAGAGTTTATTGGTTTTCTATCAGACATTGTCAGAATGTTACACCCATATAGATATGGGTTCTTTCTGATATCATAGCACATTAAGATATTTTCTCTATTTTTTGCTGTTGGTAATCTGAGTTTCTCAATTCAGCTAAGATTAAGTTGGCAATAAAGTCTTCTTTACAAAAGGATAAAGATTTAATTTAATCAAATGGATTGAATATAATGAAATGCTGTCAAAACTACAGTTAAACAAAATATTGATTGCCTTTATTTCAGATTAAAGCCTTAAATTCACTTTACTAAGTCTTTAAATACTACAAAGTAACTGATCCAACCACCATATTTGGGGACATGTAAAGTCCATTTCTTTCAGAAAAGAAAAAAAAAAAAAAAAAAAAAAAAAAAAAAAAAAATCACACTGCCTTTTATTTGTGAAGTTTAAAAAAAAAAAAAAAAAAATCTTTATATGATTACAAGAGCAGCTCACTAGTTATTTGGCTGGTTAACTTTAATGCCTCAAAAACAAAACTGCTCTATTACTCACCACAAAGATCCATCCCTGACCCCCCCCCCCTTCATTAGAATGTCTGATGCTCAACTCCACGAGATCACCTCTTTGCGACTGCTCGGTCTCACATTGACTGCTAACCTGAGATAGAACAAATACATTGACTCAATAGCTTCATCCACCACAAGTTGGCTCCCTGTGCCATGCCAGGAAGTTTTTCTCACCAGAGTCGATCCTTCAAATCTACAAATCAACCATTTGCCCTTGCATGGAGTATTGATGCCATATATGGTCTGGAGCCCCTTCTGTTTGTCTCAAGGTTCTTCATAAAATCCAGAAACGAATATGCAATGTAATTGGCTCTGATCTGGCATCTCGTCTGTTGCTCTCTCAGACATGCCATCACCGCCCTTTGTCTTTTTACAAATACATTCATGGTAACTGCTATGATGAGCTTCTTTCGCTGGTTCCCAGATTTTATGAATTTAAGCATTTAACTACACTGGCATCTTGCTCTCACCCTTTCACTGTCAAAACTGTTAAATGTAGCTGTCTCTTCTACTCCAATAGCTTCATGTCTCACCTGTGGAACTCCCTCCCCTTTTCCTGTTTCCCTGATAGCTATAATCTCCAACTATTCAAATGTAATGTCAATTGATGTCTTGATCTATCCCCTATCCTTCTCTTCATCCTTTCCTCTATCACTCCTCTTTGCTCTCACTCCAACTCTCTGTAACCCCTTGCGTGTGAGTGGCTTGGGGTGAAACACTTAAAAAATAAAATAAAAAAAAAATGCATTAATAACAAAAATGATTGCTACCTACATTGAATAACCTGCATCACTGATATAAATTTCCATCATTCAACTGCAATTACAATCAATTGCCATGAATGAAATTCCTGTTGTCACTTTTTTTAAGCTAATGTTTGTCTTTCAGTAAACAAGACCACCACTTTGCTGAAAATGCCTTTGTTTCGGTAGGCTTATGCATCATGCTATCCAAAAGTTTAGAGAAATTGAATCAAATATAGTTCAGACTTGCCAGTAGTAGGCAACAGACATTTTTTATGGTCAAATTCCATGAACATTTTGATAGCATTTTTTATATCACTGTCGAATATTTGTTATCTTGTTTTTTTGTTTTTTTTTAACATCTCTTCATCAAAACTTCATGATTATTAAATTGTTCTTATTTTGTTTCTCTCTTTTTTTTTGTAGATGAAAGAGGCAAGTAAATCGTGTTCCGATCTGGACCAACAGGTTGCTTGCAAGATGGAGGAGGATGACGAGTGTTTCAGCCCTGGTCACTTGATCTACAGCCTCCGTCAACAGCTAATTGAAAAGGACAATGCAATCAAACGATTGGGCAGTGAATATGACCACAACTTGTCGAAGGTGCTGTCCAGCCTTCTTTTCCTGGAGGGTAAATTGCATAGAGAGCAAAAACATATTGTGCGTTTGATAGAACAAAAAGATACGGTTATCACACAACAGGAAGAGCAGATCAAACAGCTCTGCAAGCGAATACAAATCTTGCAGTCTTCTATAACAGATATCCAATCTCGTATGGACTCTAATGGTATCAATCAATCTTTGCAGGAGAACTGCGTGCCATCAACAGAGACGCCTGCACTGCGTACCCAACCAGGCAGGAAATATTTTACTACTTCTGAGTTATCCCTCTCATCGTCCAGTCTAAACCAGAGCAGCGAAGGGGGAAACATCTTTCGCAACCTTAGCAAACCACTGCGGGAAAAGTTCTCCCGTAACAAAAGCAATGTGGACCTTCGCAGCTTTAAGCGAATAAATGGGGATGAGCTGTGTTATCGCAGCATGGAGAACATTCCGCAGGTTGTGCGTCGTGAAAAGAAACCACGGGATAAAGAACGCTGTATGAGTATTGCTGGTTACCCAAATTATGAAGATTTTCAAAACGACCCCGAACTTACAGCCTTTATGAAACAGATTCAGTTTGACAACAACCCTCCCTCTAACCCCTCCCTTCCAACTGTTAACTGTCAATCATTGTCTGCAACCCTGCCAAACTCCTTGTCAATATCGTCATCCACCAGTCTTCGAAACAGAACAGATGATTTGTTATCTGCTAATATTCACCACACAAAAGAGAGCAGTCGATCGCTGTCCAACTTGCAGTTTTCAAAAAGCAAGTCAGATCTCCCACAAAAAAAGGCAGCTCCAGCTGAGATTAGTGCACCCACGACGACAACAGTTCACCATAGCGAAAGCAGCAACCCTTTCAAGCTAATTCGTGATACTTTGAAACGGAAGGGAAGCAAGCAGGTGAAAAACAAAAAGCAGTCATTCTCACTGTTACAAAACTCTAACCAAGATTCGATGAAATCATTGAAATTCTATGAACCACATGGAAAGTCTTAGCCCCTCACCTGAGAACTGATTCAGAATTGGGTTATTTGCAAAGGTAAATTTAAAAAAAAAAAAAAAAAAAAAAAAAAAAAAAAATCAGGTCTATACAATAGGAAATGAAAAAATTTGCATTAAAAAACACAAATGCAACTTTGTTTATATAGAGATTAAAAGAAAAAATTGCTACAAAAATGAAGGAATAATTAAAAAAAAATAAATAACAAAAGATGACACACAAGAACAGCAAGATGTCACAGATCAGTAGACAGATCACATTCAATATACTTAGGGAGCAGCAAATGGATGACAGTCAGGATCTTCAAGGATCAGTAGACAGATAACAGTTGGCACCCTTTCAAAACTGTAAACAGATGACATTTGCACCCTTTCAATGCAGTAGACAGAAGACGGTAGGGGGGGTCACCCTTTCATTTCATTAGACAGCTGACAGTCGACAACCTTCCATAACAGTCAAAAGATGACAGTCGGCACCCCCTTCAAAACTGTAGACGGATGACAGTCGGCACCCCCTTCAAAACTGTAGACGGATGACAGTCGGCACCCCCTTCAAAACTGTAGACGGATGACAGTCGGCACCCCCTTCAAAACTGTAGACGGATGACAGTCGGCACCCCCTTCAAAACTGTAGACGGATGACAGTCGGCACCCCCTTCAAAACTGTAGACGGATGACAGTCGGCACCCCCTTCAAAACTGTAGACGGATGACAGTCGGCACCCCCTTCAAAACTGTAGACGGATGACAGTCGGCACCCCCTTCAAAACTGTAGACGGATGACAGTCGGCACCCCCTTCAAAACTGTAGACGGATGACAGTCGGCACCCCCTTCAAAACTGTAGACGGATGACAGTCGGCACCCCCTTCAAAACTGTAGACGGATGACAGTCGGCACCCCCTTCAAAACTGTAGACGGATGACAGTCGGCACCCCCTTCAAAACTGTAGACGGATGACAGTCGGCACCCCCTTCAAAACTGTAGACGGATGACAGTCGGCACCCCCTTCAAAACTGTAGACGGATGACAGTCGGCACCCCCTTCAAAACTGTAGACGGATGACAGTCGGCACCCCCTTCAAAACTGTAGACGGATGACAGTCGGCACCCCCTTCAAAACTGTAGACGGATGACAGTCGGCACCCCCTTCAAAACTGTAGACGGATGACGGTTCAGCAACCTTCCATAGCAGTAGACGGATGACAGAATACTAACATTGATATAAATTAGTATTTTTCTTGTAATAATTTTAATAATGGATGTAATTATGATTTTTACCAGAATGGTGTTGTTAATAATGTTGGTGAATTTTTTTTCCCTCTTCCCTCAAAATGAAAAGAACAATTTTCAGGAATTTAGTAGAACAAAAGCAAATACATTGAGAACTGCTGTCCAAACTTGTGTATTTTCTCTTATAATTAACCTGCCTGTAACGGCTCCAATTCTCCATCCCTTGTCTTCTCTCCACTCCATACCCACCTGCCTCAGAGTCTTGAGCAACTCAGGCACATGTATACACTCTTATATACAGAGAGACATATACATACACAAAGATATGTACATAGTAATGCATTTGTGTGCGTGTGTGTGCATTTAGTAAATGGGAATGCACTTTTCTTTTGTGTTCATGAATTATTTTTTTCATTCGGTTAAAAATGATCTTTTTATTGACATTTAGAATTTATAATAAAAATCCAATATTATTATTATTTGAAATCGTTTTCTTGTTGCTGCCAATTCAAGGAATTGTTTCTTTGCAATTTGCTGCATTCATTTTCTCTTTATTTTTTGTTTGAAAATAAATGCTGTTACTTTTTTTTTTTTTTTAACTGTCCTTTGCAGAAAACAAATTGTTTACTCACTGACTGACTAACAACTTTGACTATCATCTTGTCTTTGGGAGCAACAATAAACCTTGTAATTTGCAACCAACCACGAAAGAAAAAGGCTCCAATTTTCTGCTTTTTGTTGCAAACGGATTTCTTGCCACATTAAACTCAGTTTTACTTCATTGACAATTTCTTTTTGTTGTATCCACCCACCTCAGATTTCTCCGTTTGCTATCAGAAGGTTTTCATTACAATTTTAGTTTATTTGCTTAAGGTATGTCAAAATGAACTGAGCACACAACAAATTTTGTTCATTTTCTCAATTTTCAAATTAAATGGAAGCTGATTTCAAGAGTAAATAAACAAATGTAATTATTAGGTTGGTGCAAAAATAATGTTTTTTAACGTTAAAAATACGTCAAAAACCAACATTATCTTTGCACCAACCTAATATTTTGTAGCTACCTCCTTACATTTGCCATACGCCCAAGAAGGATCCAAGATAAACATTTCCAAAATATAAATTTTGATATGGAATTGGAATGAAAACAGTGATGGCAGCATATATCCTGAATCCTATAGAAAAGAAAAATCAGCATGTGGGATTAGTAAATACTACACACTTCAAATATCTCGGCATATAGATCAGTTCTAAGAAATTTGGTAGAGGAGAAAATTAAATTGAATATAGAATAGTCTGCAAGAGGTTATTTTGCCAAACCCTGCAAGCTGCTAAAGAACCAAACCATTAAGCTGATAACCCAAGTCATGTTCCTATATAGTCTTGTTAAATCAAAACTTTCATGTGGATGTTGTGCATAGCATCGAACCCATTCAGAAATATCAAAACTGTCAGCTGTATCTTTCTAAGATCAATGGTTAATATGGCTTTTGAGCAAGTGAAGCCTGTGTGTCATGGTAAACACTATCCTTCTTTGAACATTGTCAACTAGCACTACAGAATCACAGACAAAGAACTGTGCCAAATAGCAGGAACCACATCACTTGAAGACTTTCAACAGCAGCAACAACTAAAATGGATAGCACATGTAATTCAAATGGAAAATGATATAATCAAGATGTTAATGTTTCACACTATTTCAAGTAAAAGGTTAGGAAGGAAACCACCCCCATCAATACTGGAAAGAGCGATAACAGTTACTAGATTTGAGAAACATTTTCATGAAAAAATGTTTTAAGAGAAAGATTTTATAAATTTCAACCAACAACAGTACTAGCTGATCAGTCAATGAATGCTCAATGTCTGATAGAAAAATAGCTAATATTACCATTACTAGTTGGGGAAAACATTGTCCCATTTGCTCATCTACTGAGCTATCATTGTGGAAATACCTTTTTGCAGGTTATTTGACCTTCATAAAACAAAGCTTCTTTTCATCTGTCCGTATTTATAAATATCTTCTGGGGCTTATGTCTTTTTAAAGAGTATATATAAGACATGGTGATTATGAAATTCAATTCTGTTTTGGCACTTTGTTTGACACAAGTTCATCACTTGATGGTTTGGTTTATCTACACTTTTCTGTTCTTAGGGGTTAAAAAATCTATTTCTGAAACCTACTTGATATCATGATGTAATTATTTAGAGAAAAAATAACTGATATCTTACATTAACCACAGCTATATATATATATATATATATATATATATATAAATAAAAAGAGTGAACACTTAGAGGCAACAGGCTGTTTTATGCTAGACGCAATCGTCAGGCCACCTGATGACTGCCTCTAGCATGAAACAGCCTGTTGCCCGAGTGTTGACTTCAATGTTCACTTTTATATTTACATACGCTTTATATCTGATATTTATCCCATAAATATAGCACACCTTAAAATTATATATAAGGTGTGCTATATTTATGGGATAAAGTGCTCAATATCAGATATTTCGTTTCCATTACTTAATTTCATGTATGTGGCTGTCTCACAATCATCAGGTGGTTCAAGGGATATGAGATACACACACACACACACACATTATATATATATATGTGTGTGTGTGTGTGATGAATACAAATATGAAATTTGTCATTTGACTGATTGATGTTATATTCAGCAGCCCAACTCTAGAGTTTTTGCAGATGATTCATTTTTTGTAATCGTTCGGTCCACTCGTCAGGAGCAATTGACTCCCCTAATCTGCAACTTTTAAAAAACATCTATAAAATGTTACTAACCATTGAGATATTCTAGGAGATTTTCAATCAAGTTACATCTGGTCAATTCCTGAATTCACGTCTCAATTTATTTTTGTACCAGTATTATTCAATAATACTAAAATGCAACAATTGTTTGAGGATTGTCTCCATTTTAATCTGGAAACTATTCACCAAGTAACATTTGCTAAGGTTCTTTCCTACTGCAAAAAGGTAAAAAAAAAAAAAAAAAAAAAAATCAAAAGATGAAGAAATTTTTTTAATAATTCTTGAGACCAACTTCCAAATAATTTTTTTTTTTTTATTTCTTTCATCTGTTGAACGATGACAAATATTGTTTCAGATTCTCCTCATTCTGAACCGTTATCTTGCTGCAAACATAATTCGACTAACACCTTCGATGATGGCCTTCATTTCAGTGAAATGATTCCATTGTTTTATACCAACGAACCTCTTGAAATCACAATTCAAAAGTTACAATTAACATTTGTGTCTCTCCTTATTGAATGATGCAAAAAGTTTAGACATTTTTTTTTTCTTATGTAGATCTATTTTTTTTTTTTTTTGGTGGGGGTGGGGGGTGCTCCTCTTTTCACATTTTCCATTTTTTTTTTTTTCCCTTTCATTTTCATCCTCCTCTTCGCTCACCTGTTCCCCCCCCACACACACACACTTTCGTTCCCTTGTTACCGTTTCAAACTCATTAAAATCAGGAAAAAAGAAAGGATTCGTCAAATTGTCACTTTAAAAGACTTATCAGTATTTTTCTTAGTTTCTTGAAATAAACCTCAATTTCAGGTTTTGACAAAAATGCCACTAAACTACAATGGTAAGGCCACTCAGTGAGGATCGAGCTGGTTATACCAAATGAATTTGTCTGCATAGCGAGCTTGTTCACCATCTCAAGTAAACAAAAAGTTACATTGATTTTTTTTTTTTTTTAATATGTATATAAATGCCGTTAAAAAAAGATGCCATTTATTATTTACAATAATAAATTCCTCGTTATTCATTTGTTAAATGTTGGGTATAAAAATACCATTTGTTTTTGGATAACTGTTACAGGAACATCAGTCACGTGATATCTTGATTTTACAACATTTGGGTAGGTGGTGAGAATGTTCGTATATTTTTTTTATTTACCCAAATAGATAATTATTTATGCATTTTGGACAAAGAAATCATTGCTGTATAGTGAATGACAGTTTCACGCTTATATGCTATCTTCAACCAAATCTTGTCCGAAGGTCGCATTAAAGCAGGAAACTGACAGTCGCCATACAATGTTGATTCCTATATCCGACTGTATCTAAAAACTATATATATGTATCTGGTAATGAATACTCTCCCCCTATAAATATAGAAAATTCTAAATTATAACATACTGTATTGGCTGGCCTATTGCACGGACCCGGATTTTGGCTGGGAATATTTAGGGGGAAAATGCTCACAACCAAAAATATCAAAATGGTAACCTTACCTTTATTTGACCTTCTCTCTAACCATGAAGAAACACTTACAGTATTAGTACAAATTATGAGACTGGTACTTTTTTTTTTTTTAATACAAGTGAGATATGGTCTAATTACCAGGACATTTTTTAGGTAAAGAAGAATTTCAATAAATTTCATAATGCATTTATTGAAAATTGTTTTTCAGGGAGCAACATCTGCACATACACTAACTTCCTAATAGCTACAAAGAAATCTACTGATATCAGCGAACACCAGATTATATATATAATGTTAATAGGCAAAAAAAAAAAAAAAATATGGTACTTGTTGGTAAGTGAAGTCCCATATCATATATGCAAAAAAGCAAATTCCAATAAGTGTATATAAAAAAAAAAACACAAAATAAGCAACAATATACAGTAAGAGCAAATATTTCTGTAAAACAAGCAGTAAAATATTGTGCAGTTCCATAAATTGCTTAATTTCTTTTTCCTATACACTATTCGGACTATTGTCCTCATCTTTGTCGCCATATTACAACGTTTCGACTGTTGTACGCTCCGGCCTTCTTCAGGACATCACACAGTGGATAAAGGCATTAGTTAGATCCAGTGACAGGACCCAAACAGTGTGAATTCAATACCCGGTTAAGGCAGTGGAGAACTTTCAGGGTGAAATTAACAGGAGATAACTGACATCCATTAAACGTGGAACTAGAACAGTCTACCCCAGTGAGTGAAATAAAAGGTTCAGTTCAACATTCCAACCACCTGAAGAAGGCCGGACTGTACAACGGCCAGAACGTTATAAATATGGCGACAAAGATTAGGACAATAGTCCGAATAGTGTACATAATACCTCATCTCAGAAATATAGACAGATACTGAAGGGCCGAAACGTAATAAATATGGCGACAAAGATGAGAACAATAGTCCGAATAATGTAAATAGTGTACATAATACCTCATCTCAGAAATATAAACAGATACTGAAAGGCCGAAACGCTGTAATAAATATGACGACAAAGATGAGGACAATAGTCCAAATAATGTAAGTAATGTACATAATACCTCATCTCAGAAATATAGACAGATACAGATCTATACAATTTCACCCCAAATCACTGAATTTACTAAAGCCAGTATGCATGCAGGGAAGATATACCTTATACTTAACCACACAAATTGTGATATTAAAATTAATAATACAAGCATCAACCGCGGGATATACAAAGGGAATTTACTTTCAACGTTCTTGAGCACAAAGCAACAACTGAGTTCATCCTGAATGACTTGCGAGATCTGCACGTTAACATCTTCATAAGTGTCCATACGAAGCTACATTTATTCCTTTTGAGCTTGATCTTCATTGGGTGCATCGCTTTTGTCATACAAGCTATATTTGAAGATTTTTAAATATTTCACTCTACTGTCTCAAATGAATTTTCGTACGATTTCCTGAGACTGTAAATAACACGTGCGACTGCAAAGGAATCTACACCCCATTAATTCACTTCCTTTAGTTCCCAATGATGGAAGGATCGCCATTTTCCATATAAAAGGTTTATCGGCCTTTTTCGTTAAACCTGATGAAAAAAAAAAAAAAAAAGTTCAGTAAAATGAAAGATGAGCCATTCAAATCTAATTGGCTGAGCATGTTATGGTGAACTAAATTAAAAATGCTAAATCCCTACAATTATACGCACACACACGTCTCAAATTTAACCAAGTCTTGTAGTAAGAGTAGAAGCTAAATTATAAAAATGCTAAGCAAACCCCCCACCACTTGCTTCCTTAAGACACAGATCAATAAACTTATCACAGCTAAAGTTAGTTTCATCAAACGTAGTAATACTCACAAAATTGTGAGTATTACTATGGTTACCTATATGGGAAAATATAAAACTTGCTCAGCTCTACTTTAAACCACTGCGACAGAAAGCTCACTGGATCCAATGGTGGCTTCTGTTACAAATTAGGCCGCAGGTTTGAACCCCACCGGGAAGCACATTCTCTTAAGTCTCTCGAATGTGCAAGCCAGTAGACGTAATTTACACTGTTAAAAAATAGTAAAGTATAAAAGATCAGGGCGTCTACTTAAACATGGTTATCTACAAAATAACGTTTAGGGTAGTAGTAGGAAATAATGTGGGATAAAAAAATCTATTGATTCCGTAGAATATATATATATATATATATATATATATATATATATCTCACACACCGGTTGCAACAGCAAATTTGTTCAATTGTTAGATTCAATTTTGAACCATTGTATTTTAGAAATGATTAAAGATATCTTACTGGAATTCGCCAAGGTTTTTATAACTCTATTGGACTACTTTGAACAATAAGAATGAATTTAGCTCTTAGAGGAAATGATTATCCCTCTTGCTGTTGTAACCCGATTCAATTTTCCTCTCTACTGTTCCATCTTTTTTAAACTTATTCACCGTTCTCTTGATGGTTCTCGAATGGACTTTGAAGATGGAACCCAGAGTATGAATATTGGTACCATTACCGAAGGCCTGAATGATCTTTTTCCTCTCACCATTGCTCAGTTGTAAAGACAGTGCGGCTGACACAAAACGATTTTAACCTGTTCTTTCTAGCTGAAAAACTCAAAGGATTTTCAGTGGTTCTTACAATTGGTGCCAAGATATCAAAACATCTTATCTGAAAACATAAAAAATGCAATTAGTTTAGTGGGGTTTTTTTTTTTTTTTGTTTTTTTTTTTTAGATATTAAACATTTTGGGGGATGGACAATTATCCCAAGCTGTTACACGATTTGGACAATTTTGCTGTTATACTCGGTATATATAATTAATTTAATTCACCCCAAGTAAGGCGATAATGCCACTAAGACGCAAAGGGGGGGGGCTACTGGGAGTGAAAGAGAATGAGAGGACTTTATAATGAATAAGAAACGAGAAAGACCTCTATTCCTATTCATGTAAATCGACCTATCATCCCGAAACTAGATCCCCACAGGGCATGTCGACTTGATGGTATCCCTGCAATTATCCTAAAGAAATGTTTCTGAACTGGATCCTATTCTCTCTAAACTCTACATCAGATACTTTGCTGCTTCTTGCTTTCCAGCTTCTTGGAAATCCCCTTTTGTAGTTCCTGTTTTTCAGAACTCTGAGGAACCTTCTCTCCTTTTAGTCTTTTCCAAAATACTAGAGGCGTTAATCAAATTACGAAGTTGTTCAGCATTTCACTTCAGGCGACCTTCTTTCAGACAAACAATATGGCTTTCGTTTTTTAGCTCAACCCCCCGATGTTACCATTGAAAGAATCGGTCAAGCTTCAGATGAGAACTGTGAACCTCGAACTTTAGATATCTCGAAGACGTTCGACAGGGTTTGGTATGCAGGCTTTCTTCACAAGCTCAAGAGATAGGGTGTCTCCGGTCGAATTTTCCATTTGATCCAATCTTGACAGAGCATATAATGAGTGTCATGTCAAAGAGTCACTCTTCTAGATTCTTTCACGCTTTGTTTCTTATCGTCATCAAAGTTCTTTCCGACGTTAATACTTCCCAAATCTGTAATTATGCTAATGACACATTTATTTACACCTGTCTTAATAGTAAATTCGATAAAATAAAACTTGCATCTCATCTCGAAAATGATTTGCAATCAGTTGTTAACTGGGGCAAGAAGTAGCTTGTAAAATGTAGCGCCTCCAAAATGAAAATGCTGTCGTTTAATCATTGTTGCCTTCTGTCAGAATGGCTGATTCTAACCCCCAGGAGAGAAATTCCGTCTCGATGTCACATTTTCCACCGACATGAAGTAAAATGATTACATAGAATCAATTACTAGATCTGCTGCTAGAAATATTGGTTCACTGTGTCGTGCCAGACTATCATTCTCGCCAGAATCTAGATTGCACGTCTATAAATCTACCATTCGTTTGTGCATTGTTCCATCATCTGGTCTGATGTTCCTGCTATATCTCGAGATTCTTGACAAAATTCAAAGTGCCTGTAATTTTTGTCTGAATTGCTAGGACGTATTTTTAAGGTCAAAAAACGACATTATTACGTCATTATTTTTGCACCACCCTAATATTTACACTAATTATGTTCGCACTATTATCCTCGTCTTTGCTGTTATCCCAACGTTTTGACCTTTGTGCTCTCCGTGTATATCGACCTGGGTAACCTACAGGGAATTCCTAGATGAACCCTTTATTTAATCTAAGGAGGTAGAATGTTCTCGTTCCGCTGCCCATGTCTAGGGGTATCTCATCTGGTTCTTATTTTTATTTAGTACTGTTCAGTTATTGCTCACCTGTTGCCACTGGGTGCAAGTACACACTGCCCGACCCCGGGATTGAACTCCCAACTAATATGTCACCAAATTCACAATGCTTTTATCCACTAGGCCATTGTTCCGTAGGTTACACAGATCGATATACACCTGAGGAAGTGGGGGGGTACAACGGCCTAAACATTGGGATAAAAACAACAAAGACGATGACAATAGTCCGAACATAAATAGTGTAAATAAGGGTCGGTAATGTTATCGGTCCTGACCTGGCATCTCAGCTTCAGACATTTTTCCACCGTCGTAACGCAGCTTCCCTGCCTTTTCTATAAATATATTCATAATTATTCTGATGAGGTTTACTCCTTGGTTCATTGACCGTATTACTTTAAGCGCAGTACTAGATTGGCAACTAGGTCTCAGCGTTTTACTGTTGAAATGGCTAGATGCCACTTCTATTCTAATTGTTTCGTAGACCATTATTACTCTAATGAAATCGATCATTACTTGGTGCTCTATATTTATGACCTTGTGCCAGCTTAAGCTAAGTTTAATGATCGCTTACAACAGAATGATGCCTAGCAATCGAGTTTCTAAAATTAGTGTTCGTGTAATGATTCTCACTTTGTGCCCCATAATTGACATTTGCTAGACAGTGGATAAAGGCGTTGGTTAGATCCAGTGACAGGACCCAAAGAGTGTGAGTTCAATACCCGGTTAAGGCAGTGGAGAACTTTCAGGGTGAAATTAACAGGAGATAACTGATAACTGACATCCATTAGACATGGCACGTGGAACTAGAACAGTCTACATCAGCGAGCGAAATAAAGGGTTCAGTTCGACAATCCAACCACCTGAAGAAGGCCGGGGCATACAACGGCCGAAACGTTGTAATAAATATGGCAACAAAGATGAGGACGATATTCCTAACAAAGTAAATAGTGTACATAATACCTCATCTCAGAAATATAGGCAGAGACTAAATCAAATATCGAAGAGGCCTACCATAGAGTAATGGTTAGCTTGCTGATCTCGTGGACTGTTGAAAGGGCTACCGGGCTACGCAGTCGGTTTTAATGTTTGACCAGCTCAGGATCATTTCTTAATCGGCAATAAACCTGTTAAATTTTGCCTTGAGCGAAAACAATGGTCCTTGCAAGGAATCTTCCAAGCCAATCTGCTTCAAAGGTAAAGTTTATCATGAATTTCATGGTAAAGTTTAACATATGTAAGAAAGAAGAAACGGCGTGTCAAAAGGGCGGTTTTTCCGTTGACGTCGCTATGACTAGATTCTATCGATAATTTTTTTTTTTTTAAGGGTTATTTTTAAAATTTTAATAAAAGTCAAACAGGAAACTGGGTTTATGCCTTCACATTTTTATTGAGAAAGGACATGGACTGAAATTGATTGAAAGGTTAAAAATTTTACTGATTAGTCATGACGGCCATTTTGAATATATCTTTCGCTAAGTTGGTATTTACCTGCTCCACCCAAATCTCCTACAAGGGTTTTATACAGTCACGATTCATGTGGGGGTCCCACACGCGGTCATGTGGGCCGTGGGAGAGAAGAGGGACATCGAAGACGGAAGGAAAAGAAAGGAAGAAAAGAAAAAAAAAGCAATGAAGAAGAAAAATTATTTAAAACGTCCATGTTGTGATCAGGACTGAAAATGTCGATCAGAATTAAGAAAATTAGAAATGAAAGGCTAACCAAATAATCTAGAGATTATCCTGATGAGAAACTGTTGATGAGAAGCCAGTACACATGGCTGCAACAATACTCGATTCATTTATCGTGTTTGATAAGTGTTATAGCTGTTGCTAATGGTTTGCTGATCGCTTTAAATCCTCTTTTACTCTGCACCCCTAACGCGATTATATGGAAATCTCTCTTATTAAAGATGAAATTCATTTCGAAAATGTTTTCATAGTTTTAGAAAGAAACCAAAAAGACTGGATTTCTTCCGGTTAAGTTACCATCATTGAAAATAATGAACCAAATTGATTGATTTCAAAAGACATTTAATATCCGGCAAGAGACGAGAAACGCTGGATAATTAGAAAGAGAAACAAACTAATCGACTTGTTCAAAATCCTCTAACTCACGATTTTTATTCAATGAAGTATATATTTGGAATCTGCTTAAAGCTAAAACTAGGTACCTCCACTTTTTCGCGGGAAAACAGCATAGCGTAATAAACAAATGCCACAAACTTACCGAAAATAAATTTTTATCGTCAAAACGCTTATGTTATTATTAAGATGAAAGACCAAAGTGTATTTTAATTATTTTTTGATATTTTTTAATATTTTTTAACACGTTCGAAATTTTGGTTAAAATTTTCTTTTTTTTACGTCATCGCGGTGCTGTAAAAATAACATTGTTTTTTTTTGCGCTTTTTTCCCGTTGAAAACCCATTGATTTGGAAATTCTTGTAAAATTAAAGTAATTGTCCGATTTTAATGAAATTTTCAGGACTTATTTCACCAATGAATGAAATTATTTTTGAAATATTTCTTTTTAGTAAATTTTAGTAAAAAATATTTTTTTTTTTAATATGTTACACCCCACTTATTTTCCCGAAATTTTTTTCAATTCTTTTTATTTCCTTACAATTTTTTTTTGTTTAAAGTAAGAGTCATTGGAGATGGTAAATCACCTACTTTTTTTTTTCTAATTTGTTCCAACTTTTGTAAAATGAGCTTTGAATAGAAAAATAATGAATCCAATAAAACTATGATATTACTTAATTAGAAAAGCTTTTAATTGCTTTTGTAAATAAGTAATATTAAGGTCATTATTGCCTGAAGAAATAAATTTTTTCTGATGAATAATTAAATTTTACAAGAATTTTTTATTTGTTTTACATTTTGATTATAATAATTTATAATAGTTTAAAAATCGTGCAAAACTCTGTATTAGCTTATTTCCTTTTGATAATTAGTAATTAAGTAGAAACAAAATTTACGAGTTCAAAATTGCCAAGTTTAATAAATTTATTGATTCCACTTTTTTTTCAAATAATTTTTTATGTTGTATTTTTCTACTTAATACATTCCTTATTTCCATGTACGGTAGACTGAAATTGCCATTATTATAAAAAGAGTTTTGTCCCTTTATTCTAATAAATAGACATAACAGTAAAACTAAAAATAAAAGGGTTCACTCAGATTTCTAGTAATTTTCATTTATGGTCATCCGTCGTAGCTGTCATCACTTGTCAATCAACACACGGATCAAGTATCGGGATCAAAATTACGGTACCAATCGTTAATAATTCGTTGTATATTTCTTTTTTATGCTATAATTAAGTAATATTTTTTTTAAATCAGATTAATTTAACATTAAATTTTCTAATTTTACTAAAATGACGTGTCAGAAATTTTTTTAAATATTTTTAAAATCGATAAATTTGTGTTTGTTTACAAATTTCTTAAAATTAAGAAAATGGCGGGTTTTTTGAAAATTTAAAAATTTAAAATTAAATTTGACATTCCAATGTATATAGTTTCTATCTGAAATATACCAGAATTGTTTACTTAATGCCAATGGAAATAATAAATTTAATGATTCAACTTTCAAGTAAAGCTAAAATGAAATCTTCAAGCATGTTTTTTCATTTTAAAAAATGTATTTTAAACTTGGGTATCGAAATTTATGCCGAAAAAGTGGAGGTACCTAGCTAAAACTTATTACTTTCTCTTTAATTTACTTTTACTTATTACGTTTGTCGCACCCACCGATATGTCTATTGATGAATTAGCTCCCTCGTCTGAAAAAAAACTAACTAAAATGTATATCTTTCATGCTAATGTATTGCTGGGTTACCATTTCCTAATTTTCGAAACTGCTACTTGAAAACGCTCTCATGACTATAAATACTCTGCGATAATTTTTTATCACTCTTCTGATCTTATCCATCAACATGTAAATATCTCGCTGGGAACGCGTTCCCTTTTGGGAAACACGCGAACAATACATACATACACAAGTACGTACGCACGCACATTCACTCACTACACATATTTTGGACAAAAACGGTTTTCGCATTCAGTTGTCATACACATTGTCTTGTCGCTTGTATACCTTTGTTGTTAATACATTATCATTTGTTTGTACATATATATTGTTTCTTGTTTCCTTTATATTTCGTTACGTGGACTCACATTCCGAGTCTGCTTTGTTTGTTGTAGGCATTTCAGGAGACACACGTGTTTATCTCTCAACGCGTAAACCGGCCCGCAACACGTTTCAACAGATTTTAAAAGCATTCTAAGCCTATAATGTCGAGATATTTAATAATTATTGCTCGAAATTTCTAAATCATTCTAAATCGACAACACATCCAAATCATTCTAAAAACCAAGAATTGTGTTAATTTTAACATTTACTGTGATGATTATGGTTTGGTTTGTTTTGTGGCATATCAACACCTCGATGGGTTATTTAATGCCGACAAGATTTTTAGGATAGGTTAGGTTTGTATGAAATCAATGAAATATGAAATCAGTTCGTAAGAAATCAGGTTTCATTGACACATTTTTATAAAAAGTGGGGGGTTTTGTCGAGAGCCAAATGTTACTGGTAATATTTCTTTTCTTCAAAGATGTATTAATAGTATTCTTACTATAAAAATCTATTTTTATACTTTCATAGTGTTAACTATTTGTCGCCAAAGCCCAGTAGATAAAAGCGTTGGTTGGATTCAGTGCCTTGACACAAAGAATTGTGAGTTCAATACCTGGCTACGGCAGTGGTAAACAAAAACTTGGAGAGGTCTCAGTTATTTCCCTTTAACTTGAGTTAAAGGGAGATAACTGAGGCATCCGGAAGAGGCATGGCACGTAAAACTAGAACAATCTACCCCGGTGGACGAAATAACAGGTTCAGTTCGAAATTCCAATCACTTGGAGAAAGCCGAAGCGTACAACGGCCGAAACGTCGGGAACATGACAATAAAAATGAGAACAACAACAGAAATTAAGTAGTTCCACGCTTCTCAAAATCTCCCGATCGGAGGCCTTGCTGCCGGATGTATCTTATCGTTATACCCAGAACAGGTGACGATTATTTGACTAGAATTTTGGCAATTCCACTAATTCAAGAGTGTAATGTTGATAATTTTCTACTTACTACCCGCTAGGCTTTTAAATGATTTGTGAGAAAAGAATTTTGAAATGACCAATTCCGTTGATCCCTTTAAAAGCATTCTGATCTTATAAATTTTACTAATTACCTCCCGACACACTTAAAATTTTGTCTTCCACGTTTCGTAAATTTTACTAATTACCGTCCGAAAATTTGAAAACATTCTGAGCCACTACCTTCAACAAATTACAGGCGAACAACATTTTAAATAATTCTAATCATCCACGTTATTTAATGTTGCTAATTACCGCCCGGAATCTTAAATTCCTTCTGAGCTACCACCTTTCATAAATGTTACTTACCGCGCGACACATTTTAAAATCATTCTGATCTTACAATTTCTATAATTATCCCAATTAATTCCCTTTGTGACGTAGGGTGGCCGTTAATAATTAAGTATAACTCAAGACTTCCATGTTAAAATAAAACAGAACAAAGAAGTAAAACCAATTAAAGATAATTAACCATTTCAGTGAATGCCTTGTTGGTCCGGTAAATCCCAAGTCAAAAACCAAAATCATCGACGCACAATAATTCACACTAATTCGACTGGATAGTTTCACTCAATAGTCACACTGCAGTCAGTAGCCTGATATCGCTATTTATACACCTGGCTAAAAACATAGTCCAGAGTGTCAAGATCGAACCTCGGTGTCGGCAGTTACTCATTTTCTTCCTATATGATCATTCCTAATAGCCCTCTAAATTATTAAGTAAATTAACTCTATAATTACGGAAAAAATTATTAATTACTGACTGACACCCCTTTTAAATTTTTAATTTATAATCTCGATAAATTTACTTATGAACGTGTGAGATTATTTTGATTCTTTTCATTAATTTTGATAAATTCTAACCTACATCATGTTTTAAATCTTTCTTAATCTTTCTAATGATAATTAGAAACGGGTAAAATTTTAACCAGGGTCTGTTGCGCTGTGTATCAGGCGTTACAGATTAAATGTCTGCATTTTCGGGCATTATTTAGGATCTTCAAAATATTACATATCCTTTCCATCTTTTTTTTTTTTTTTTAAATTTCTCACTGTTTTTTTTTTCTTTTTTAACCAGATGAATGTTCATGTTTGAAATGATTACAAAAAAAAAAAAAAAAAAAAAAAGCAGTAGGGCATTTCACAAAATATAACTTCATCGCAACGATTCTATTCCTTTATCCTATTGCTGCATTAGGGCACAGGTTCACTATTTACATTATTCGGACTATTGTCCTCATCTTTGTCGCCATATTTATTACAACGTTTCAGCCGTTGTACGCTCCGGTCTTCTTCAGTATCTGTCTATATTTCTGAGATGAGGTATTACGTACACTGTTTACATTATTCGGACTATTTACCTCATCTTTGTCGACATGTTTATCACAACGTTTCGGCCGTTGTACGCTCCGGCTTTCTTCAGTTGTTTGGAATGTCGAACTGAACCCTTTATTTTCCCTACACTGTATAGGTACTGGTATTTGTCTCGTAGGACAGGGAGGTGGTCTTTGATGACACGACTGTATAACATCATAACAGGAGGCATGTTAAGATCCTGGACGGGAGTTTTGTGTTGGGTCAGCAAAGCACGGGTTACACGATCATAACAGTCAACTGTGTTGTCTGCGAGTACACGCTTAGCCGTTTTGACGGCCAGTTCTGCCCGACCATTGCTTTGTGGGTAGTAAGCCGACGAATTACGTTTCCGTATTTCCCAATTCTTAAGGAACAAGTCGTATTCTTGGGAATCAAAAGGTGGTCCACCGCCAGAAAAAGGTTCTTCAGGTGCACCATATGGAGAACCAAGTTCTCAGGGTGTCGCATACTGTCCTGGCCTTCCCAGTTAGTGCCACTTCCACCAAATCAGTGTACTGGTATGCATCGAAAAATTCAATCACGGTTTGTTGGAATGGAAATTCAGAGTTAGACGGCGGCATCAAGGGCTCCTTAGGTTGTGATGGGGCGAGGGTTACATATCTAGCATTGGGCTCTGGTCTGTCAGACACTGGCATCCAAACCAGGCCAAAATATTCTCCTCGATCGGCTTTCCTTCGGCGCAGTACAGTTCCTCGTGCATGGGCCAAAACCAAGAGGTTACCGACGAGAGGTCATGGAGTGATTTGGGAAAACAATCCGTATATATTCATCAATCACTGCCGCGGCAACGATACTAACCCATGTGATAGCCGTCATGCTCGCATGTGGACATGTGAGGCCCTCAATCTGGGTTTATGCTCGCATGTGAGGCCCTCAATCTGGGTTTATGCTCGCATGTGAGGCCCTCAATCTGGGTTTATGCCCGCATGTGAGGCCCTCAATCTGGGTTTATGCCCGCATGTGAGGCCCTCAATCTGGGTTTATGCCCGCATGTGAGGCCCTCAATCTGGGTTTATGCCCGCATGTGAGGCCCTCAATCTGGGTTTATGCTCGCATGTGAGGCCCTCAATCTGGGTTTATGCTCGCATGTGAGGCCCTCAATCTGGGTTTATGCTCGCATGTGAGGCCCTCAATCTAGGTTTATGTTCGCATGTGGACATCAATGTAGCCTTGATTGCACTATCGATTGGTTCGACTGCATCAGTTGCAGTCGCCTCGTAGAATGACAGTCTACGCTTCTTTTGTATATGTGCAGATGATATTTAGGGACGTTCTGTTGAGTACTCTGATGGGATCCATGCTGTGTACCGGGAGGCGCGTTTTCCAGGGAGATGTTTAATGTTGAATTTGTTCATTAGTGTGCATTGCTTGAAATTAAAGAGACGTGGCTTCTTTATGTTCTAGAAGGCCCGATCTGAAAAAGTCTTTACAAGTGGTTGATGGTCAACAGTCACTAGCAAATCTGGGCATCCCAATATAAACATCCATAGACAAGAACCAGGACTTCCCCTTCGATCGGTGTATAGCGGGATTCTGCGTCGTACATAAAGCGAGACCCGGCCAAAATAATTTTCTAGTGACCTTCACCGCAATTTGGGTTCGCTTCGCCCGGGTAATTACAGTGTTTTTGAAAAAGAAAAACTGATTCCTGTTTTACTGTAATCTCTTGAAAGGCAGGTCGTTTTATGGATTTCAAACGTCTTGAATCCGTCCTCACTTTTCCGCACGATTACTCGCTTCAATTCCTCAAAAAGTTGGTCAAGCGTTTCGTTCCAATAAAGTTTTCGGTTCTTTGAGCGCAGTAATTCCCGGAAGGGGACCATCACCTCAGCTTGTTGCCCATGATATTTATGGGCGTAGGAAAGGGGACGATGGCCTCAGTCATATCTTTCGTTGGTGTTACACCATCGGCCATTATTAAGAACTCGGCAAAATATACCCAATTTTCTGCAAAATGGAAAATTTCAGGGTTAACCACAATTTCATTCTTCCTATAGGGGGTTATATATTCCATTGTGTGCCAGAACGAGGACACTATAATTGTCCCAAAAGAGCCTATCGTTTATGCAACATGTCCACTGTAATATCGTCGGACCAACGGGTATATCAGTCTCTAGACGCGTGAAATCCCTGGAGAGCACGAAGATGCCTGTACCAGACCCATTCAGGGATTGTGCGGCTGGGTAAAGTGGTAAGCTGTGGTATCCGTTTCATGCGTCCAAAACTGTTTTCCTTGTCTGAGCCGGATGGAGACCTGAATAAATGGGAAAGGTGTGTGATGGGTTTCCCCTCATAGAAGCAGTGTTCAGTTCTTGTAAGTCCACCGTGCGTCTGATGGAGCCGTAATTTTTGGATGTGACTATTATCTTTGAGCAGCAGATTGTAGGAGTGCCCACTGATTCAAATATAGCCAATACGTCGTCTCGGCCGAGATTTTGTTTCACTCTCTTCTTCAAATGGTGAGAGACATGGTTAGGTTTATGGACCCCGCTGATGGCGTCGTATCATGGACGAAGCATGGACGAAGGTAATATCCACTCGCTTTCCTGTCACAGTCTGTAAGGGTTGGTGTGGACATGTATTAAATGCGCTGGACTTGACGTGCTAATATCCTTTAGTAACGGCGCAGCTGAATTATCCGTCTTTTCCAAGCTAACAAGTCGATCGAACTTTTGCTCGAGTGCGGTGAGCTTAGCAGCCTAGGCCCAAACTCGACTCTGCTGTTCCTTGTTGGCGAGTCCCGCAATCATCTATCCAGCTATCTTGTAGCACGAGTAGTTGACTTGTTGGGACAATCGACTGTGAACGGGAAAATTGGCTTGAGCTCGTAGCCTTGCTAAAAAGCGACTGACTGACTCGCCAATGAACTTAATTGTGCAAGCGTTTTACCGCAACGAATCGGATGTGTGACAAAAGCTTTTCCTCCGTAGCCGAATTTATGGTTTCAGCCCCCCCCCCAAAAAGTCGAAAACGAGTTTGTTTACTTCATGTCGTTCTCAATTCGTTGCATATTTCGACTGGGTTGGTATGTTTACACATCATCTTATACCGAGTCCAACCGTCAAGGAATAATGTCCAGTCTTTGTCCATGCGTTGGATTCATTGACAGGACGGTCCGTTTTTGTGTGTGTGACTTTTGCGTCGCGTTAGGGGTTCCGGCTCTCCAAAACGCGATAGTTTCCCTTTGTAGCTATCATTATTTGAGCAATCAATTCGAGGGTTCCGCTTGGTGCAGATGCCATGTCTTATTTTGTTAAGATATTAGGTTGGTGCAAAAATAATGTCGTTTTCTCACATAGTAACATATGTGAGAAAAGGACATTATTTTTGCACCAACCTAATAGTTCCACATATTCACCAAATGTTCACAATACCATGTAAAATAACTACAATGCTACTGGTAATAGTAATTCTCAACTGGCCCATCAGTTGCTTATATAACACTGGACGAAGTAAATTATGTCTACCTGTGGGAGTCCCCCACCCCATTATCTAATGAGAGCTTCCATTTCTACTCTGTAACGAAAGACATGACTTAACTCTGAATTCGAAACTAGCGCGAACGTGTCTTGCCTGCAAAGTGATGACAAAAAAGAAATATGGCCGCTGTTGAAGACAATTTATGCGCGCCTATCTCGTCCAAGACGAGACGATATTTGCGCACATGCAAATTTTGGCCGTATTAGAATAGCATAAAAAGCGGGATGCTAGCAGCACGAAACAGATAAGTGATTCGGCGGACTGCGTGTGTTAGAGTTGGACGTACGGATTGACAGACAAAGAGGAAGTTGAAGTAAGCGCGGCTGAGTTGGTGTCTGTTTCACAACTGCCCAGTGTAACGGCCGAGAAAGGGAGCCACGCAATCCATTTCCTTAAGGCGACCGAAGAATAAAATAGCTGGCCTGTCGGCGAGCGTCGCACTGCACTTTTTGACCCCTCTCATTATTTATTTTTCTCTACAGTGATGACTTGTTTTTAGGGATGGGGTAACTTACATAGCAATAATGTGGTTTTTCTGTCAGACCTTAGGCAACCTGCCACCAATTTTGACAATAGCTGCTGCGAAGTCTTCCTACCTTTAACAGTTACAACACATGAGTACTTGTAAAATCTAATCATTACAACTTATTCCGTAGGAAAATGGTATATACATATATTTGTTTAAGCATAAAATAACATTTCCTCTTATTGTAGTAAGGAGCTGCACCAAACAGACACTTCTGACAGACCTTAAATTGCTCAATCTGTCCACTGCTCGCACTTGTAAAAACAAGTTCTAAACTGTGTAGAAAGGTTTGGTTGAATCGATAAGATGCTGCTTACAGCATCAAATATTGATGATGCAAGCGGCTAGTTGCAAGCTGAGTCATTGCGTTTAATGAAAGCGGCCTGAAGTAATTAATTGTTTTAATGAAACGCAAACATTTTGATGGAATATGTGCTCAACCAAATAAAATTATTCTCCTCAAACCTTGATTGTATTTCTTCGACGGTTTGTTTAACTTTTCGAGAGACCGGAATATTGATCGGGGTGAAATCAATAACAAAGAAGAACTGTTATTCAATCGGCCATAAATAATTGACTAACAACGAATAATGAAGATAATTCACTTAATGAAACGCATCGATTCCTGCAGAAATGTGCGCTTGCAAAATATCTGAAATGAATGTCCCACTTATTAATTCGCTGGTGGCAGGTCAATGGTTATATCAGTGTCCATGAGGCTTAAGTTTAAAACTTTAATTGATCTTTTTTCAATAAATCACCTCAGAATTCTTAAATAACAGCTGTTCTTTTTGACGACTGATAGATACTTGTAAAGTAATGCCGTAAAAACTTCTATATTTGTTCTTAGCATAAATTCTTATACAAGTCGACTTTTCGCAAAAATCATTTCAATCCATGCAAGGCGATAAAGCCACTAAGACAAAGGGGGGTTACTGAGGTGAAAGGGCAATAAAATGAAGATGATTCAAGAATGCAGAAGATGACAACTGACGTTGCATGTAAATTGTTGTATATTGTAGTTGACAGAAAAGCAAGCAAGCTGGAAGAGAGTTCTCGAGATGAGAAGTGCGAGAGAAGATCCTATCAGAATAGAACTTACGGTTACATCTAGAAATTTCAGCTGAAAATGATGAGACCTAGCTGTCAATCTAACACTATGCTTAAATTCATGAAATCGAGGTACCAAGGGAAAAACCATTAGAAGAAATGCAATGAAAATATTTATATGAAAGGAATGAGAAAAGCCACGATACGGTGGGGGGGATTTAAAGCCGAACATAAATTATTATGCAAGTCGTTTTCTTACAACAAATTTTTATATAATCATTGGTGTAGCTAAGGCGTGGGAATATGGGGCAGAGTATGTGCCTCTCGGGGAAGACCTTCAGTTTGACGACCCATTTACCTCCCCTCTCCCAACAAAAATCCAACATATTACATAGTTACTCCTTTTTAGACACGTGTGCACACACACACATTACATTATATATATATATATATATATATATATATATATATATATATATAAAATGGACACTCCCGTCGTTTTTCGAGTGTCTTTCAGATCAGTTTTTATGTATATGTTTCGAATGAGACGACAATCCTTCACGGGATTTGCAAACAAATCCACACGAAGGACATACTGAACGGTTGACCGTCATCTGGGTTGATGTATTAGCCCGAGATTTAGTGTTAATTCTTAATTCTCTCATATGTTTGAGACGATTCTTTTCAAAGTTAGCTATACTTCGGTAGCATGTGTTTCTCCAGTTTGCTCGGTTTTCAAAAGCAAGTTAGAACTCTTTTATAGGACTGTTTGCAGCAATTTAATTGTATTTAAGTTTATCCTTGAAGCGTAACCAAGGACCGCTAACATTACGCTTACTATGAAAAAGTTGGCTATACATGAGGATTTTCGGCATCCAATCACCACTCATTCTGACGACATGACCAGACCATCTGAACTGTGATTGCATCAGAAAGGATTCAATACCACCGACGCCACATTTGATGAAAAGATCAGGGTTAGAGATTTTGTCCTGCTGTGTATAACTGCATATTGAACGAAGACATCGTTTATGAAAAGCATCAAGTTGATTGATGTTCAAACAGTATGGCGTCCACGGTTTTGTCCCATAAAGAATTGTGGTGATAATGACTGCTCGCTAGACACCGATTTTCATTTTCAGCAAAATCCCATGAACATTCTATAGGCGATGCTTAAGCTTCCAAAAGGCATTGGTTGTCGTTGATATTCGGTTAACTATTTTGTCATCCAAAGAGGCACTTGAATTGACTTTGCTTCCTAAGTGTGTGAATAATTTCACTTACTTCAGGTTGCTGCTGCCAACAGTAATGTGAACGATTGGAAAGGTATGGGCAGGTAGTTTTTTTTGTTTTACACCATTGACCTGCTTAGGTGTAGGCCATAGTTTTCTTTATGCTTATAGTTAATCCGAATGAGTTGCAAGCCGTGAAAAAACGATTGACGAGTGCTTGAGCTTCTTTGATTGAGGTGGCCACGATCGCAGTGTCATCAGCAAACAAAAGATCACGAATAATGCTTGCTCGAGTCAGCGATTTTGATTTACAATGTTGATGATTAAAAGAGGCAGCCACTTGTGCGGAATTCAAATTTTACACCCATGTTAAGATCACTAAAAGCATAGTGCAGCATGACCGAAAAGAGGAGAGCAAAAAGTACAGGAGCCATGACACAACCTTGTTTTGTGCTATTTGTTACATCAAAGGTTTCTGAAAACTCTCCATTAGATAGAACAGATGCTTTCATTCCTTCGTGAAACTAGATCATGACATGTACCATACTTTCAGGTATGCCAAGCTGTTTGAGTACTTTTCCTCTGTTTACATTGTCAAACGCTTTGGTCAGATCGATAAAGACGGTATAGAATTCATATTTCTTCTCGAACTTTTTCAGCGACTTGACGTAGTGAAAAAATAATATCAATGGTTCCACGACCTGATCGAAAACCACACAAATTCGGGATAGATGTCATCAATGATATATTTGATTATGCTGTTGAGAATAACCCGAGCGAGAATTTTGCCAGCGATATTTAGAAGTGCAATGCCACGTGAATTTATCACATACTACCTTTTTACCTTTGTTCTTGAACAGATGCTTTATGCAAGTATCTTTGTAGTCCTGTGGAACAGAGCCAGCCTTCCATATAACTTTAAAAAGCTCAAGGAGTTTCTTAACCCGAGTCTTCCCACCATATTTAAAAATTTCGGGGGGAATAGCATCTTTTCTAGGGGCTTTGTTCAAAGAATTGCTTGATAGAATCCTGAATTTCCTTTAGGCATGGCTAGAGACAACTGGGAAAATTCTGTTTGCTGGTGAATCGAAGCAATGACATTGTCATCGATGGCAGAGGTGGAATTAAGGACATCTTTCAAAGTGTTCTGTCCATCGTGATATAATTTCCTTATCTGTGTGGAGTGTGTTACCGTCAGTTAACATAACAGGTGAAATTCCATTTCCTTGTGGGCTGTACACCATTTTTAAGGCTTTCATAGAATGCTTTGAAATCTTTTCTGTCAGCTACCACCTGGATTTCCACAGCCTTAGAAGACCACCAAAATTCTTTCATTTTTTCTGAAAGAATTTTGCACTTCCGGCTTACGCTGCTTATATATGCGCTTTTCTGATGGATAATTTTTGTTGTTTAAGAATATTTTGTGCAAATCATGAATCTTCTTGATGAGACGTTGAACATGAGCATCATTTACATTGAACCAGTCATGATGCTTCCTTATGGGAAGTCCTAGAACTTCAAGGAAGCCGGAATAAATGGTATCTCAGATTTCCAGGAGGATTCAATGTCTTCTGAGATCACAACTGAATCCAGCCTCGAATCCAGTGTCAGAGTTCTTTCTTCTTCACATCAGAATTTAGGGATGAGATGTGGATTCCTTTAGGGCCCGTAGTGCTAACAAGAGGTTTCTTGTGTTCGAGTCGAAAGGATTCTTTGCTGCGTAAGTAGAGCAAGGTCTGAAATATAGCAAGTGTTGTGGAAAGAGTGGGTGATATTGAAGTCTTTCGAGTCACGTTTCTTGGTGATAATGTAATCAATGATATGCCAATCTTTGGATCTGGGATTCATCCAAGTCGTTTTGTGATGATTGGACTGCTAATAACAAGCACTAGTGATGGTGAGAATCGAATTCTTGGCAGAGAGAAAGTAGTCGTAGCCCATTAGAATTCATTCTCCCGGTCCTATGAGTGCCAAGAACACCAGACTATGTCTTGTAGTCAGCACCAACCAGTGTATTAAAGTTTCACATAAGTTTGCCGCTATGTGGGACGTTGGGAATAACTGTACGTAGGTGATCAAAAAAGTCATTATATATATATATATATATATATATATATATATATATATTATCCAACGATTACCTCCTGATGAGATGTTGGTTGAAAGGGCCTTAGAGACTTAAAATTAAAATCAATACATTCCTTGTTTTTAAAATTATATATAAATTTTGTACCTCTAAACATTTGTTTTTATATATATATATATATGTTTATATATATATATATATATATATATATATATATATATATATATATATATATGTATGTGTTTTTATATATATATATATATGTTTTTATATATATATATATATATATATAATGAATATATGTTTTTATATATATATATATATATATATATATATATATATATATATATATATATATATGTTATATATATATATATATATATATATATAATGAATATATATAAGAGAGAGAGGGAGTCTCGCCCCTTCCCCACACTCGAAACTGATAAGGATCCACTGCCTTAACCGGGTATTGAACTCACATTGTTTGGGTCCTGTCACTGAGTTAGATCCAGTGACAGGACCCAAAGAGTGTGAGTTCAATACCCGGTTATGGCAGTGGAGAACTGGCAGGGGGGAATTAACAGGAGATAACTGATAACTGACATCCATCAAACATGGCACGTGGAACTAGAACAGTCTACCCCAGTTAGCGAAATAAAGGTTTCAGTTCGAAATTCCAACCACCCACCTGAAGAAGGCCGGGGCGTACAACGGCCGAAACGTTGTGATAAATATGGCGACAAAGATGAGGACCATAGTCCGAATAATGTAAATAATGAACACGTATACTATTGTAACCAAATGCATAATAATTACACGAAACACTCAAAAACATAATAGGTAGAAATGTTAAACCATTAATTATAATGAACAAGCTCATCAGATATATTAAAAAAATTTTAAAAGTTGACCTCAGTCTCTAAATTCTCTCCAAAAACCAATGTAGTGTATTAATTTACATGCCCGTTCAGAGATCGTATCTGATACTAATAATAAATCCACTACATATATCGGTTTTGCTACAACCACGCTCTCCCATAGACTCGCCTATCATCATCGTTCTATTAAACAATATTTCTCAGAAAAACATAGCTATGTACATAATATTAGACAGACATTAGTTCATAACACAATACTCACACATACACACACATACACACCGTAAAAAGAATCTTCAGATATTGGAGGCCATCTACATTAAAACAAAGCAACCCACACTCAACAAAATTACATTTCAAACTAGGCACTATACATTACAATGCATCTAGATATATGGTTCCGTTGTTAATATTTCAGTCTCTCACCTGGTACGACGTCATAGAACTGCATCATGAATTTACAACATGCGTCTGCTATTCCGCGACCATCATCATCTTTGATAGTGAATACCTTTGTTTAAATGTCCATAAACCACTCTGAAGATGGCTTATGTGAGCCGAAAGCTTGCATAAAGGAACAGCATAATAAAAAATATACAAATATTGGACAATTTGTCTATTTTCTTACGAAATTAAACCAAATATACGAAGTTTGGAGCGGCTCATGATCAAACATAATAGACATTCGCTGTCTGTTATATTTAACAATATATGTTAAACAATAAACAAACCATCTGGATGCATTTTTGTCGTTCATTCATATTTTAGATCAACAGCTGTTCACTCGGTCATTCTTTTTCTCCTTGTCTTGTTCGAATTCACCATTATGGCGTTTGTACTGACCAATCACCATCAAAGTGTACACCACGTGATTGATCTTATTTAAATTCTCATTTCCGTGTCAATAGATTCTGTAATTTTGAATTGTCATTCGAGCTTTTGTTCGTAAACGAACAAATATGGAGCAAATAAAATAAAATAAATGCCATAAATTATTTGTGTGTTTGCTACGGCAGATCAAAATGGCATTTGTATTCCACATACGTGAAGCTAAACACAATAGCATTTAAATTGTTAATATTTAAGTGCTTCCAGTTGTTGAAGCTCGGGTTGCCAAACCTTTTCGTTCGGATGCTCTTAATCTTAAGTTCGAATCTCACTAGTGCTTACTTAAACTTGTCATTATATATTGTGCATCTGGATCAATGGATCTGTTGGATCTCGCTGGACATAACATGACAAAAAGAGTCCTGAATATTCCACGACAATTTTCGTCAGCGGTTTTAATGTTTTCTGAATGATTTCATTTCTTCCTCGGATTTCCAATTTTTTAAAATTTTACTGAAAAATTCTTCGGGATTATACCCCTTATGGAAATGATAATAGGTAACTTTTACCAGCGCCGGCGCTAGGGTCTCGGCCCCACCCCACCACTGAAACTTTGATAGGGCTCCCCAACTTCTTACATGTTGATTTCAAAGTTTCCCAACACAAAACCTCGCAGGATAATTGGTGGGAGCAGCGCTTTTTTTAAATTACCAAAAATCAAAGAAATTATCGAATTTAAACGAAAATTTCAGTACATATTATTTACTTTTATAATGAATTTTTTTTTTTTATTTAAAAAAAAAAATCCGATAAAATGTTATTCTTTTTTTTATAACCAACGATATTTTCATGACTAAATTTTACTCTAAAAAAATGTTTAAGTCGCAAATTTTTACAATTCCATAAACATTATCCCCCCCCCCCCGACGCATCTCCGCTGAAAAGTTTTACAAAAAGATTCGAACGCAATACAAATGGGATTGTTTGAAAAATTTGTTTTAAAAACAATATTTCAGTTTTCAGGAAAATTTTTCAGGTATTAAAATCTGTAAACATTTATTTTTTAAGCGATCATTTTCTCAGTTTAATCTTTCTAGAAATGTAAAAATTAGAGACTAAGAAATGTTATTTTAATTACTAGTCGTGGACTTCTGGTTAGTATTACTATTAGTAAAAAAAAAAAAAAAAAAAAATACAATCAGGGATCCACCTTAGTGGATGATCTCGGAATAAAAATAATTTTACCGAAATATATTAACCTGTGAATTGATTTAAAAGAACGGTTGAGAAAGAAAATTACAATTTAAAAAAAATAAGCGCTACTGAAATTAGCATTTCTGACCCCCACTTCCCAGTAGGCGTTGTGCCCCCACCCATACCCATGCAGTTGAGAGCTTCGGGATAGTAGGCACCAGCCTTGTCGATTATTATAACTGATGGTTGACAATATAACTTAGGTAGGAAAAAAGTAAAAAGTACAAAGACAAAAAAAAAAAGACAAAAGACAAAAAAAAAAAAAGACAAAAGACAAAAAAAAAAAAGACAAAAGACAAAAAAAAAAGACAAAAGACAAAAAAAAAGACAAAAGACAAAAAAAAAGACAAAAGACAAAAAAAAAGACAAAAGACAAACAAACAAAAAAACAAAAAAAAAAGACAAACAAAAAAAAAAGACAAACAAAAAAAAAAGACAAACAAAAAAAAAATACAAACAAAAAGAGACAAAAGACAAACAAAAAAAAAAGACAAACAAAAAAAAAAAATACAAAGAAAAAGAGACAAAAGACAGACAAAGACAAAAGACAGACAAAGACAAAAGACAGACAAAGACAAAAGACAGACAAAGACAAAAGACAGACAAAGACAAAAGACAGACAAAGACAAAAGACAGACAAAGACAAAAGACAGACAAAGACAAAAGACAGACAAAGACAAAAGACAGACAAAGACAAAAGACAGACAAAGACAAAAGACAGACAAAGACAAAAGACAGACAAAGACAAAAGACAGACAAAGACAAAAGACAGACAAAGACAAAAGACAGACAAAGACAAAAGACAGACAAAGACAAAAGACAGACAAAGACAAAAGACAGACAAAGACAAAAGACAGACAAAGACAAAAGACAGACAAAGACAAAAGACAGACAAAGACAAAAGACAAACAAAGACAAAAGACAAACAAAGACAAAAGACAAACAAAGACAAAAGACAAACAAAGACAAAAGACAAACAAAGACAAAAGACAAACAAAGACAAACAAAGACAAAAGACAAACAAAGACAAACAAAGACAAAAAAAAAAAACAAACAAGGACAAAAAAAACAAACAAGGACAAAAAAAACAAACAAACAAAGACAAAAAAAACAAACAAACAAAGACAAAAAAAACAAACAAACAAAGACAAAAAAAACAAACAAACAAAGACAAAAAAAACAAACAAACAAAGACAAAAAAAACAAACAAACAAAGACAAAAAAAACAAACAAAGACAAAAAAAACAAACGAAAACAAAAAAAAACGAAAGCAAAAAAAAAAACGAAAGCAAAAAAAAAAACGAAAGCAAAAAAAAAAACGAAAGCAAAATAAAACAAAAACGCTGCTAAAACTCGCCCTTTAGTAGGCCCCTGCTTCGTCGGGTATCCTTGAGTATTAACGCACTGCACCGGCAGATACACGATCTGTATTATTACTTGATGACTGACAATATAACGTCAGTTTTAAAATAATTTTAAAAAATGGCGGATGGCCATAAAATAGTGCTGAAAGAAAATGGCAGATACTAAAACAGGGCCCTCAAAACGCCACCCCATTGTCGGAGGTTTCAGAGTTAAGACTCACCGGACCTGACTCTCCGTCAAATTTCACATTATAAAAATACGAAACTAAATCTTTCATACGTAAAATTATCGTTTATTCACTTCTTGGTTCCATCAAAACATAGG
Organism: Acanthosepion lycidas; assembly: GCA_963932145.1. NCBI lineage: Eukaryota > Metazoa > Mollusca > Cephalopoda > Sepiida > Sepiidae > Acanthosepion > Acanthosepion lycidas. The sequence continues at coordinate 4,615,695 of OZ010598.1, forward strand.
TGTATGGCTTCGGTGTTGGCGAACGTCTGACCTTCTCAGAAGACTATACACTCCCTCTCGCAAGTCGAGCCTTTATATGACTTCCTGTTGTGTGCATATTTTATGTTCAGCTGTATCCACTCCCTCTTTCATTTCGGCACAGGCACATCTTTGAGGCCCGATTCTATACTTGGTGACTATGAAGATACCTTCTAGGTTAACCTTTTGAAGCATCTAGTTCTTTTGACGTTCTGATGTAACAGCAAATACAAAGCCTACGTTGCTATTTCTTAAGGTTTGTCCAGTACATACCGGGCACACTATAGAGCAGTTACTGTTAGATCAAAGGATCCTAATTGATATTAAGAATGAAAGAAGGAAGGAAGGAATATAGAGGAGGCAATAACGCACTCATAAAAGTGGCGTAGCTAGAGTGTATTTCGATCCTCCCCTGTTCCCTGCATACAAAATATTGTACAGATAGTGACTCCTTTTATATAAAATGTGGCCATGTACGACGTCATAGAATCGCAATACGAATTATCGTGTACTATCGCCAAGAGACGGGGTCCCGGCGTCGTGTACTATCGCCAAGAGACGGGGTCCCGGCGTCGTGTACTATCGCCAAGAGACGGGGTCCCGGCGTCGTGTACTATCGCCAAGAGACGGGGTCCCGGCGTCGTGTACTATCGCCAAGAGACGGGGTCCCGGCGTCGTGTACTATCGCCAAGAGACGGGGTCCCGGCGTCGTGTACTATCGCCAAGAGACGGGGTCCCGGCGTCGTGTACTATCGCCAAGAGACGGGGTCCCGGCGTCGTGTACTATCGCCAAGAGACGGGGTCCCGGCGTCGTGTACTATCGCCAAGAGACGGGGTCCCGGCGTCGTGTACTATCGCCAAGAGACGGGGTCCCGGCGTCGTGTACTATCGCCAAGAGACGGGGTCCCGGCGTCGTGTACTATCGCCAAGAGACGGGGTCCCGGCGTCGTGTACTATCGCCAAGAGACGGGGTCCCGGCGTCGTGTACTATCGCCAAGAGACGGGGTCCCGGCGTCGTGTACTATCGCCAAGAGACGGGGTCCCGGCGTCGTGTACTATCGCCAAGAGACGGGGTCCCGGCGTCGTGTACTATCGCCAAGAGACGGGGTCCCGGCGTCGTGTACTATCGCCAAGAGTGACGTGATCACGTCTCTCTTGGTGAAATGTATGGCATCAACTTCATAAGTAGTTGAAGACCTATGGGAAAATGTTGAACTATACCGTTTCGATATCTGTCCACATGAAATCCCGATATTTGTGGGTTTAGATATATCTCTCCTCTATGTCTCGTGATAGCCATATCTTTCATTGGGCGTCTCCAAAATGCAACCAAACTAATTCTGTGCAAATTTGGACAGATTCCTAATTGAATAGTTCATCATTCTTGGGGTTAATTGAGTACACGCGTGGTCCCGAATCAATGCCAACGAATATCGGTCACCAGTCAACGACGTGTTTAAGCAGACTAGCGGATATGTGAACACCCATCATAGACCCACCATCAGCCTGAAAGGTGCTTCATTGACAACTGAAGTCTATGGCCTCCTGGGGTCTGCTCCACACCTAAACTCTACCCTCAACCTAAAACAACTGGAACCATGATTCATTGAATCACGCGACACGTTGGCAATGTTTCATGGCCCAGTTAGCGATGTCGCAAACTCAAGTGAGGTGTGTAGACTAGAGCGAAGGTGTTCACGTTTTACTCACAACTATGATCTTCAAAAGCATAAATGCAATAGTATTCGTCAGCTTCTGTCGCCTTAACTCATGTTCTTTTATTGTCCCTTGTGTTTCTTATACTCTTAGTAACCGTCATTGCATGTTTCGATGCGTATAAATGCATCTCATCAGGCGTTTGAAAATTACTGGTAACTGAATGATTTGTTTAGATTCAGAAGCAAAATACCTCTTTTGACGAAAAAAGGGCAGGGTTATAAGGTTTGTGTGCTTTAGTCTGATCAACCAATCAATTATGGCCTACATTAAATTTAAACTAAGCGAAGAAACAAATTAAAAAATTATTTTTTATAAATGACCCGTAGATTGTCAACTAACAGTAGCCAGACATAAACGGGCAGATGTGAATGGATACATAAATTATAAAAACTAGCCAATGTGGATGGAGAAGTAATTTAAAATACCAAGCAAGTTATGTTTTGTGAGTTTCCCACGTAAAAATTTTTTATAGTTGGTAAATCCATTAAGAAACTAGTAAATAATTTAAACGTATAGAATTATTTGATAAATTAATATGTACCTGTTGAATATTCTTCATGTAAGATGTTAATAACAATCACCAATCAATGTAAAATGTTAAAAATACCAACCAAATCCCAATACATCCGTACAAGATGTTACTAATACTACCAGGAGATTAATACAAAATAGTTTTCGGTGTAATATCCTAAAATAAATAATAATATTACTCTACTTGTACTGAGCCCTGTTTTAAATTAAATGTTACGAACGTTAGAATTGTACTCTATTCGTTCTCATCTTACTTGAATATATATATATATATATATATATATATATATATAAAGAAATATAGTCTTAAGGTGTGCTATATTTATGGAATAAAGTGCTCAATATCAGAGATAGAGCGTGTGTAAATATAAAAGTGAACATAGAAGTCAACACTTAGAGGCGACAGTCTGTTTCATGCTAGAATACCCACAATGCACCACTAACCCGTATATATATAAATAGCCGAGAAAAATAGCAGCACACGTGGCTTGACGATTGCATATAGTATGAAACAGACTGTCGCCTCTAAGTGTTGACTTCTATGTTCACTTTTTTATATATATATATATATATATATATATATATATATATATATATATAGTAACCTAGGGAAGTTTACTGCATAGAATAATCAAACGAAGGTTGGTAATGAACGATAATACTTAGGACGAGAACAACATAGATAAGATTCGCCAGCGGTGTGTAGAATTAGTCAAAGTGAATTCCACAATAAATCTCCAACAGCAGACCGACATACAGTATTTACTACTGCATTTATGTGACTGGGGACATACCCATTATCGTCCGTAGGTATGCTACAACAACAACAATATATATATATATATATATATATATATATATATATATATATATATAGTAATAAATACTGTATGTTGGTCTGCCGTTGGAGATTCATTGTGGAATTTATATATATATATATATATATAGTAATAAATACTGTATGTTGGTCTGCCGTTGGAGATTCATTGTGGAATTTATATATATATATATATATATATATATATATATATATAGTAATAAATACTGTATGTTGGTCTGCCGTTGGAGATTCATTGTGGAATATATATATATATATATATATATATATATAGTAATAAATACTGTATGTTGGTCTGCCGTTGGAGATTCATTGTGGAATTTATATATATATATAAAGTCACATGTACGACAAAAGAAATAAGATAAAGAGAAGTAAAGGGAACAACAGAAGACTAAGTTTTATAGTAAATCAAAAAGGGTTTAATTATAATTTTATTGATTTCGCCGGTGGCTAAAAGAGAAAAACATAGAAGCATGAATTTATATCCTCTCTCCCAAGCTATGATGCTATGAGTAAAATAACAAGGTAGTCTAGGTTTGCTAGCCTTCGTAGGGCAACTAGTCTAGAAGGACAACACTGAATTCAGTATCAAAGAAAACAATAGGAAACTATTCCACTAACTTTGCCATGAACAGTTTGTAAATAGGAAGTTGTAGAGGGCCATGAGTCCTGATGAAAAATCATGGTATCTTGAGAAATTCTATCAACAATGCTTGGTTAAATGAAACCATTTATTAACACGGACAATATATATATATATATATTATATATATATATATATATATATATATATATATGATGGACTCTTCAGTCGTTTTCGACGTATGAGAGTCTTTCAGTTCAGTTTTTATGTTTATGCTTCGTATGAAACAATAATCCTGCATGTGTATTGAGCACTTTTTAATATACCTGTTTCCTGGTCTAATTTAACTCTCACGAATAAATGTTTTGTAATTTTATATATATATATATATATATATATATATATATATATATATATATATATATACATACATGATCAATACATAAGTTTAACGTGAACATCTTTTAAATTTAAAAAAATTAAGCGATCAGCCAGTCACGCTACCTTGGTTTCAACCTTTCGGTATCCTCAGGCCTCATCGATATAAGAATTTTTTTTTGTTTTGGCCTATATTGCCTGGGAATACAGAGGTTGAAACCATGGTAACGTGATTGGCTGATTTCATATATATATATATATATATATATATATATATGTGTGTGTGTGTGTGTGTGTGTGTACATAAGTAATGATCATTAAGTAGAGTGTATTCTAATTATATTTTAAAAGTATCGGGCAGAATTGCTGGGATATTTTTTAATTTTCACTTATAAACGATAAATTGTCTAGAAGGCCATTTGTGGAGTTACATTCTCTTTACTTTAAAATGTCTGCCCATCTAGAGACAGGGATAAAACAAAGCTGCCATAGAATTTATGTTTTGCGAAGGCGAAATTGCCGCAAACACTCAGAAGACATTAATGAACGTTTATAGGAAGGATGCTCTTCATGTAAGCATACTTGCCTTAGTGATATTAGTAACAGGCCCAACAGTAGCAGGGAACTGCTGCTGTTAATTATGATTACAACAATCAGGCTGATGCTCTCATTACAGCAGACAGAAGAATCACTATTGCAGAAATCTGTGAAAGATTTCAGGTTAACCATAGCACTTCCTGCAGTTAAAACGTTCTCTTTGCAACAAAAAGAGAGGTCTGTAAAAAGTGGATTCCCAGAATACTGGGAAAGGAACAAATTAAGATTGACAGATATAAATAGACCGAGATATACAGATAAATATCAGCTGATTCAGACAAACATTAACAGATATATAGATAGATATCAACTGACATAGATATTAGCTAAGATAGATTGATAGATATATATCAACTGATAGATCGATCGCTATATAGATATATCAACTGATCGACAGACATCAATTGTTAGATATCAAGTGATAGATATCAAGTGATAGATATCAAGTGATAGATATCAAGTGATAGATATCAAGTGATAGATATCAAGTGATAGATATCAAGTGATAGATATCAAGTGATAGATATCAAGTGATAGATATCAAGTGATAGATATCAAGTGATAGATATCAAGTGATAGATATCAAGTGATAGATATCAAGTGATAGATATCAAGTGATAGATATCAAGTGATAGATATCAAGTGATAGATATCAAGTGATAGATATCAAGTGATAGATATCAAGTGATAGATATCAAGTGATAGATATCAAGTGATAGATATCAAGTGATAGATATCAACTGACTTAGATTGATAAAAAATTTCAATCATTATTGTGTTAATTATATATTTACTTTCTTCAATCCTTTTCTATTATTGATTTCGATTAAATTATCAATAATTGCTTCGTTTAATATGATGCAGAACCAAACATGTAAATATTTCACCAAAATCGGGGGTAGTCTTTTTTTTTTTTTTTGGGAAAGCAGGATTTGAATTATTGGTTAATCTTGGCTCGACTTCGTGTAGCAAAGAAATAGAATTTTATTTGAATGCTCAGGTTGCGTTCAAACTTTAAACTAAAATATGTCATGTTAATTCGTGTCGTGTTAAATTCTAGCCCTTCTAACCAAAATTTTAAAATAAATTTGAAAGAAAATAGAAAACTTATTTTCGGTTATTTATTTATTTTTTTATTTTTTTTTCACTAATTTAGCGTACTTGATGAATGACAAAAGGAAAAATAATCACATCTGCAAACATTGGAAGACGTGCATGCGTTGGCTTAGATTATTTTATGTCGATAAGGAGAAGCCATTTTTTCGGCAGTTTTCCTGCACATGTTGATATCATGCTAGAACTTTTTATGGAAAACTATATTTGACGACTCGCCATAAACCATTTAATAATAGTATGAACTTAACAAAATATACCGCCATTTTCTTCCGGTGGGTAATCAAAACTGTCATCTCAATAATTTATTATCTTTTCCTTTTTATTGATTTGAATTCCATTTAGCAATTTATTATTTATTAAAAGATTTAAATGATATCGAACATCGAGTGATTTTATGTTGCAACGTTAAAAAAATGTAATTTATTCACGTCAATAGGTTTCGTATGGTTTGTTTTACGGCATATCAAACTCAATGGGTTATTTAATGCCGCAAAATTTTTTTCTTTAAAAATATATTTCTGGGAATATTTTTCCTTGAAGAAATCTATATATATAATCTGTTTGTATTGCTTGTACTTTTTTTAAAAGTATTGCTGATAATAATTTTTCCTTCAAAAATTGGGTGTCAACTATTTGCCCGTAGCTGGGACCCAAACAGGCGCTACCACTCCTGGTCAGGGTGAATCTGGGAACGCCAGCAATTAAGAAGTGGTTTCAAGCTCCTCAAAACCTCCTGATCAGAAGCCTTGCTGTTGGATGTAGTTTAGCGTCTTACCCAGGACGCGGATGTAGTTTAGCGTCTTACTCAGGACGGACGTCAATTGGTAAAAATAATGTGTTTTCCCTTAAACATATATATTTTCTGTATATCGCGGTCACACTAATGTCGGGATGGTAGGATAAATAACAATAATTTCTGTCTTAATTTTTGAGATGGGGAGTTATTATTCATATTATTTATAGTTGGATTCGTGTCCTTATCTTTTTTGTTTTTATTATCACAGCATTTCGACCGTTCTATCCTCTGGCCATCTTCAGATGTTTGCCGATCCGAGTAACCTACGAGATTCCCTGAGGGTTACTCGGATCGGCAAACATCTGAAGAAGGCCGGAGAATACAACAGTCGAAACGTTGTGATATTAACAAAGATGAGAACATTATTCCAACGGTAAATAATATAAAAAGAAGTCTGAAAAAACTGAAATTATCCGCTGCTAATATAAAATTGTTTCTCCTCTGATTTTACTGAGCAGTTGAAAAGTAGAGATGAGACTTGTTTTTTTTCCTACTTGGGTAGGAGTTTAAAAATTTAATTTAGTTTAAGCTCCACACTAAAAAAAATACGAACAATGCTACCCCTAACACTAATCAATGGTTGATGCCCATTACATGTTACCTTTTAATTACTGTTCTTCCCAGGTCCACCCAGACATGGGGTGGTTGCACCCGTTAGGGTCTCAGGTATGGGCAAATAGTGAACATCCAAACAAAACCAAAACACTATGAAAGTATAAAAAGACAGAAATACCAACAATATATTTTTATACAGTGTGCACTTTAAAAAAATGTATAATTTTATTTGTATTTGCGATTGAAATCTGTAAAAAATGTTATAAAGTTTAATGTACCTAGTTTTAAGTATAGCTAAAATTACTAATGTGATTTCAGGCATTAGTGTAAATCAGTTGGAAAATGTTTTCCGTGAACTGCAAAATCGTATTACCCTTTTTATTGCTAATGATGGAGGACATGTGGAAATTTAAATAAAATTTCAATAAAACCTTAAAAAATATAGATTTACTTCTTTCTAATCCATTTTACAGATTATTTCTATCGCAAATACAAATAAAGTTATAAATTTTTTAAAGTGCACACGAACTTTATGGACATCCTTTATAATAAAAATTACCAACAATACATATTTATAGCAACATTACCAAAAACACCTTTTTATAGTAAAACTACCAGCAACGCATATTTGTAGTAAAATTAGCCACAAGAAATTTTTAATACAAAATGACTAGCAACACATTTTATCTGTAGTTGAAGGCATACAATTGCGTTCAAAATATATATTTAGTTGAAGCCATAAAATTGTGTTAGATTTCGGCATTAAGTAGCCCATACAGATGTTGATGTGCGGCTAAACAAAATCAACCAACGATCACTACATGTTCAGAAATCTTTCAGGATTCGAAACATGCGGAAACATATGGCGAGAAATGTGGGTTCAATAATCAAATCTGAAACAATAGACATTTTTTCTTAAATATTGGACTAGTAATGGATTTTCAAGAAAATAACGCCATGTGCATGAATGCTATGCATCATCGTAAAGGCAAGTAGAATTGAATAATTTAAACTTATGTTTGCTATATGCATAAAATTGGATTTTGCTGCAAGCCATATTTTTGTGACGATTAATATTCCTACTTGGGAATTTTTGGCAAGTTTTATCCTATCGTTATATCTGAATGAGAATTTGGTTAATTTAATTTCGCAATGGTATATATATATATATATATATATATATATATATATATATATATATATGAAAATATTTTTAAAGGTACTAATTAAAGAAATGAAAGTGTGTAGCGTAATATTACATGACATTTTTAAAAGCGAATCAACCGGTTTCGCTCCCGCTCTTCAGGACTCTACGGGAGATTTAGCTTAGGTTAAAATAAGAGGAAAATGTGTAATGAAGAGGAAAATAAATAATTGAAAACAAAGAGCTAGAGACAAATAACATCGAGCCTCAACAAACATTCACGATGTTTACACAGGGAAGGTTTGCGAGACCCGATATAAAGAGCTTCCAGCACCTTGAGGTGAAATAAAGACTGTGACCGGGACAGAACAGTGAACCAATCAGCACTAAAATTAGCAGCACACCCTCTGCTGTTTAAAAGGTGCTCACATATGGTGGAACCATAAGTACTTGGGACAAGTTCATTCAAAGATAAGGTGTGATTCTTGATCTTAGTGGGAATATGTTGTTTGATTCTCATGTCCAGGTGTTGAGTAGTTCTCTCTAGTTCAACCCGATACTATTCATTCGGAACAAGATTGTGGAGTTCAGAAAGTACAAACTTTGTACAGTTAAAAAAGGTGCCCTGTTTATCTTAGACTTCCCTGGATTGGATAGTGTGAAAGCATAACTAGGCAGAAATGCTTATCCTTGTTTTTTTTTTCTCGGCTGAGGTCCGTATAGTTTTCCAAACCCGGCCTATGCTTTGTTCTGGATGCAAGGATGCTCTCCTTCCCCATCAAGTTAATTCTATTGTTTATAAATATAATTGTAGTTGCGGTGCCGACTACATAGGGATAACATTTATTTATACCTAAATTTACCCATTATTTCAGTTTTGTTTAAGAATTTATTTTAGTTCTTAAAACTAATTGCTAATTTTTCCAAGCATAATTAACAAGTAATCACGATCCAATTCATCAGACCTACAAATTCAAAAAGTTTGAATTTGTAGGTATAATGAATTAGATCGTGATTATGATTCCAATGTAATAAATTATAACCATGGAATATTAGTGTTTGAGCCTTTTATATTATATTCTTACTCTATCCTGGACATTGAGTTCTACCTGGATTCTATCCTCTTGGGAATTATATATGTTGACCACTAATATTATCTCTCTCTCTATATATATATATATATATATATATATATATTGTCGGAAAAAAAAAAAACTTTCGACGCAGTAAAAAGGCGGGAAACCGTTATGTCAGTAGCGAGTCGATCGTCACTCATTGAATCTACGCGTTTTCCCGATCAGTAGAGTCGTTTAAACTCATTTGGGATATACTGTTAAAACTCAAATATGGGGACTTTAAAAAATAATTTGCTAAAACGAATATATTTTCTCTTCTTGTATATGTAAAAGCAGAAAATCCAGAATATGAACAATGCAGAAAAAAAAAAAAAAAAAAAAAAAAAAAACCGACAATCTTCAATTGATGTTATGTCGGTCGTTCCCATCAGCGTGTCATCGATGACAACATTTCGAGAGTTTTGCTCGGAAATGAAAAAAAAGAAAAAATAATTATGGTTGTCATTTTGGCCTATATTCGCGCATGCGCACTTACAGTTTCTGCTTTTCTCTTTGAGATCTGATCTCCTGTTCAAAAGCTTTTGTGCATATGTAATGTATATCTTTGTACGAATCGCACTGGTAACTACATCATTACAAGGTGGGGTTAACCCACTTCTGCGTTCATATTCAAACTTAGTTCTTATGAACTCAAACCCTGTCTCTTCTCCCTGTGCATAAAAAAAAATTGAAAGAAACATGTCTGACTTGAGGAGCCATCGTTTTTGTATGCTGACTGCTTTCGCGCGAATTTATCTATTTTTTTATTTTTTTTTTTTTTTTTTTACCAGGTTGGATTTTTAGTCAAATATGGATGACGAGGAAACAAAGAAAATAGGAAGGCATTCGATTTATGATCTGTATTCAGACACCGACTCGGTGGGAAAATAAGAGACCGGGTTGACGCGCATTCTTTCTACGACTCCCAAAAAGAAAAGTTTTTTTTTTTTTTTCTTTTTTTCATTATTAAAACTGGGAGGGAAATTTTTCAACCTCTAAAGTTTCACGGGTATTCGGCCATTGCTGCTGAATCCAATGTTTTATTTAATTCGCTCTTGTTACTGCCTTTTTGTTTCTTGATCCCTTCATCAAACCCCGAAACAGGTTCTTTTTCTGTGGACAGGGAAGGTCAGTTCGGTGTGTGTGTGTGTGTGTGTGTATGGAGGAAGGGGGTCGTTAACAAAAGCTTGAATAAAATATTCGCGTTGAGAGAGATGTGAAAATATATATATATATATAAATATTTTATTTTGGTATGAAAACGATTCCAGACTATATAATTAGTGCAACATCATTTAAATAAAATGTAATTAAAGTAAGAAAAAATACAAAAGAAAAAAAACTAGAAACACAATATCAAGACTGGTCGAAAGCGAAAATTAATTTTAGGAAAAATCTTAGATTTATTAATCTTACAATCATGACCGGTGAAAGGCTCTCATGCCCCCCCCACGCTACTACATCTCAAATTCATAAGGTAGTATTCATATAAAATACAAATTTTATTGTAACCAAATTATGCAAAATAATGGATCATATGCAATGCAGGTGAACAAATCAACTAGAAAAATTGAAAATAAATACAATTTATCAAAATACAAATTAGAGACATGGCATAATAGATCATTAAATATATATTTTGCAGTAATTCTTAACATCTATGGCGATTTAAGCCGCAAATAATATTAATACAGGAAGAACACGAAACACAAATTGAAAGTTAAAAGGAATATTATTAAAGTTCATAATAGTTCTTGTTGCAAACAAATTCTTTTGTTCGCGGTTATATTATTATGAAACAATATAAGTCCACTTAACTGAAGTCCTTGGTGTTTGTAGAATAGTTTCGTTTACGTACTAATATAGTATGGCTCTCATGTCAAAATGCAGGTAGAACCAGAGACGATTTTGACGCCCTGTGCCTGGCAGATCTGGACATAACATAAGAAAAGTAAAAGAACAGAATAGCGTTCTTTATAATTGGCGCCAACGTATTCTGGCTAGTGATTGGTTGGTTGACGGTATACGTGTTTCTTAGAGAGTGCAGTTTACCATGGGCGACAACTCACTTACGTAACTTTTTTTTTTTTCTCATACATCTGCTTGAGGTTAGGGCACCTCGACGTGGTGTAATGGTTAGAAAGCTTGTCTTACTTGATCAATTACGACTGAGAAGTGGGTTCGATCCTCACTGGGTGCCCCATCTAAGCCGGGCTTAGAATATCACTGCATCAGCTTGATTTTTTTTTTTTTGTTAAAAAGAAAATATATATAATTTAACACATTCAGCGTTATGGATAAAAAATAGAGAATTTTATATACTGTTTTTTCGAGACTTACCATGAGCAAAATACGTACCGGTCCTGGTTACAATGATTAAAAACGAAAATTGGGCAAATATTTCTCATTAATTAGGACATTATAAGTTCAAAAGTTTCTTAATTTCAGAATAATTGCCTTCCTGTTGCGTCGGTGAGCATCATTGCCAAACCAAAGAATGTCATACAATCTAGTCTGGAATATAACGTATTTCTTCTTCTTAAATAATTCTCTTAGTTCTATCTCAATTGCAACTGTTTCACCCACATACGAAAGGATCCAGAGAGTGGATGTTCAGGATATCTTTAATTTTACGATTTGATAAGAAAGACTGAATCAGTTAAAAAAGCTGTCTGAAGGTACCGTAACTTTTCAACATATGAAGAAGGCGTGTATACCAAACTCTGTCGAAAGCTTTCGAGATGTTCAAAGTAACAGCTCCTAACTTCACCATTTTTATCGTGAGTTTAATAGACTCTTTCCGCAATTATCGTCGATACATCAGCAGTTGACCTGGAGAAACGAAAGCCATATTGCTTATCTGAAAGAAGGCCCTGCGTTGTGAGATACTTAACCAACTCAGCATTGATTATGCCCCCTAGTAGTTCCCTAAAAAGAGGTAGTAGGCTAATAGGCCGAGAGTTGGAAGTGTCGGACAGTTCACCTGAGTTTTTAAAAATTGGAACAACAGGTAGGAAAGCAAGAAGCTGCGAGGCATTTATTTTACAGTTTAGAGAGAACACGAGCCGGCACATTTGTTAAGGAGTATTACGGGGTTACGATCAAGTCCACATACTTTGTGGAGATCCAGATTAGAGATAGATTAGCAGAAAACCATAGAAGGATTTATATATATCACTAAACAGAGTCTGAGTTCTAAGTGGGGAGCTAGGCAAGGATACTCCAGATGAGAAGAGTAGAGTTTAAGAAGAATTTACAGGCAAAACAGTTAGCTTTATTAGCAGAAGTTTGTTAACACCTCAACTTGACTGAAGAGAGGAGGAATACAAAACTTATTCTTATTTAATACACTATTACAGAGCCTCTAGTAATCACGAGAGCCAAAGATGTCAGATGCAATACGGTGCCTAATTCTCTCAGCAAAAAATCTCCTTCGAGGACACATTTTCATTTATTACGTACAACCACGAATAGGCGTCTTTGTGATAGAAACTGTCACGCTGGTATAGATGGAAATAGTGGTTCCCGTGGGCTATAGCGTCAGAGCATGCTGCTGTGAACCACCGAGAAGATTGGGGTTTCAGCTAGTATTTCCGAAAATGAATGAAAGCATCGATGCCGAGAGGAAACCCCTATGGCATAATTCTCATTATGAAGGTTAAAAATATCAGTCCAAGGTGCATCTCGAAGAAAGCCACGAAGTGAATCCTAATCAGCATGCTGGTAACGGAAATAAGTTTTATGAATAGGAGGTTCCTGTCTAATAGATGATTGGAATGAGATATCTATAGATACTACAGAGTGATCCTAGTCGCCAAGAGGATAGTGTTGCGAGTTCGGCAAGAGCTAGGAGAGAAGGTAAGAAATAAATCAAGTAAAGAAGCCTAATTCTCGGCCTTACTAGGGAATCGATTATGGAAATCTACGATTTGATTAAGCGACTGAGCAATGGGAAATGTCTGAATACCAGCAACATGTGTAGTGTTTAAGCCATGTGTGGTGATGCGCATTAAAATCACTGAACACAAAGACGTTCGCAGATGGATGGAAAGAGAGTGCCTTTTGTACAATGTCAGAGATTATGCCTAATATACTGCATTCCTGAGAAGAGGGTGCGATAAAGGAAAAAGAGATAACTAACATAGTGTAATAATGAAAGTCGAAAGCACATTAAAGAGTTGTCATGATACACGAGTGACAATTCGCTTATCATTAGAAGATTATCCCGGATGTAAATATTAAGGCCATGCATGTGTATGGTGGAATCTTTTCGGCAAAGAGGAAGATAGCCTAGAACAGAGAATTCATTGGTAGTATAGAATAAAAGATTCATTTAGTAAGTCGTTAGAAAAAAAGTACTCTTACTGGGTGTAGAATTTTACTCTGCTTATTTACAGTTGATTTAAGTAAGAAAGAAAGAAAGAAGGATGAAGGTTTGAGCTAGACATGGCGTCATCATAAATAGGCTCATCGTGAAAAAGACCGCCATTAAAGTCTTCATTCGTAGATGGTGAAAGCGGGTATATGATTACAAGGTTTGCGCATCGAGCTTTTTAATAGAGAATTATTAGTCCTTTTATTTCATTCACTACAATGCATTGCTGCAATCATCAAAGTAATTGAAGCAGAATCGGAACGGAGACACGGATTTCATGAAACACTTCAGTGACTAGGAATTGAATCGACTTACTTCGTTTTTCGGGAAATGGTCTTCGAGAAAGTGTTAGAAAGAGGATTTTTGAAAAAAGACGGAGACGAAGGGATTTGGAAAAAGTAAAAAAAGAATTTTGTTTTCGTTCAAGCATGCGGTAAAGCCACTAAGACACAAGGGGTTACTGAGTGAAAGAATAAGAAAAAGGAAAAACATTATTAAGGATCGAGAACAATAAACGAAGAGGAATCAAGAAGATAGTAGATAACGATTGACATTGCATTTAAATTTTTGACGGTCAAAGTTGGCTGGAAAGCATGGAGCTAAAAGAGAGTTCCACAAGCGAGAAGTACGAGTAACTGTTAGCATAGAATTTACGGTTAGATCTAGCCAATTCAGCTGTAAATTGATGAGACCTTGTTGCCAATCTAGCCGTGCGCTTAAATTCGTAAAATCTAGGCACCATAACGGAAATTTCAGAAAATTACACTGAAAGCCTTTATAGGAAAGGCACAGGGAAGTAACTTTACGGCAGTGGGAAAGTGACTGAAGCTGAGAGGCCAGATCAAAACCAATAACATTGCTGATTCTTTGGATTTTATCAAGAATCTCTAGATATATAACAGGAACACCGGACCATATGTGGTGGCAATATTCTTTATGTGGACAAATGGTAGACTTACAAATATGTAAAATATATTCTGGAGAGAAAAATTGTCTAGCATGACATCGTGATTCAACTTTTTTTCGCAGCTGATCTGCATCCGTGTTTTGTGTTTGTCTATTTTTTAAAGTTTTACGAATATATCCGAAAGATTTGGCCTGCTCAGTGCTTAAGAGAGTATCAAATTTCTTTCCACTGTCGTTCAAGTTCAAATAAAAAGCCCGGTATCCACATGCTGAATTTAAGATAGACACCCCCTCCCCATTTAGAAAAACAAACCAATGCATTCAATTCCTCTTAATATTGCTGTGTAATATTTTTTCTTCTTTTACGTGGCATTTCCTTTCAGGATGTGGGCGATCTCTCGCCACAACTTCCTATTATTTATAGCTATGTCTGCTTTATTTAATGTCCTTCCCACTCTCTGATCTAACATCCACTTACACGGGCTTGTTATGTAGGTTACTCGCTGATTTTCACTGTCCTTTTTGTCTTCAATATGTCCCGTGAGTGTCAAATTCTCCAAGTCCTCTTTGCTCATTATGTGCCTTAAAAATGTCAATTATCTCTTTCTGATTCTATATATGTCTCCTTATCGTTTCCATTTTCCCAGAACTTCATCGTCGCTTACATATTCATCCATAGGATTCTCAGCATCGTTCTGTAGAACACATCTCTTTTGTCTCAAGTCTCTTCTTCATCTGTGTGGAAATTGTCCAGCATTTAAAGTGACTTGGTTTACCCACGCCAAGAAGATGTAAGCGTTCTGAAAGCAAAGGAAATGTTTGTCGCAGATTACTTCCAAGATACAGAGAACAAATCACTGTAAGTTCAGACTCGAATATCTGGGGCAGGAAGAAATGCCGAAAACTCGATTCGCAGGTACTATCTCACAAATCCCAATGCACGTAACCAGTCAGAAAAATAACTCGCTCTCCGACGAATGCGGTAGCCAAAATACATCAATGTTTCCCTCCCGATTCGGGGACACCAACTATTTTTATCGGCCGAGCATTTTTTTCATTCGTCGACAACTGGGAGAGTACACCAAATTTTTGCATATCAAAATACTTTTATAGAGACTCCTGCGACGGACTTGTTTTTAATCTAAATATTCCGTCTTTAGTATGTCATGCGGAATACGTGCCCCCACTTTTTTTTTTTTTTTTTTTTGGTAAGTAATTTTCTTTTCCGTCGTAGGATACACGCGACGCGCTGTCGCTTGGTTTGACGAGGTAAGTCGCCGTTTTCTTCGCTATACTCCGCCCCACTGATCTCATTATCACAAATCGAATAGCTTGGAGCAGCTTTCTTTATCCTGGTGCTTCGTCGTAATGGAACTATCTCCCTTACGCGTGTCGGAGAGTCGTCTCCTGAGGAGTCATCAGATGTATCTCGCTTGGTTTGACGAGGTAAGTCGCTGTTTTCTTCACTATAGAAGATTAATAAATGATGATGATAAGGAGGAAACACGCGGATAATTTTAACAAAACAAGATAAGGAATTGATTAACGAAGTTTGAAGTTGTGTCAGTAGCTCGTTCAGGAAAATAAATCAGAATTTTTAAAGTTCGTAGTTTTAACGTATTGTCATGAAGAGGAAATGTTCATACAACAGATAAAATGACCTGATACAAAATAATATTCAAAAGGTTTAAGACAAATTTAAGAGAGTTTGTTGTTAACCTAAGGGTTATATGATTTTCATACGTTCAAAAGTAAACGAAGAGAGATAGCTTGAAATACTTAGCTTTCTTGGATTATTGAGGAAATTCTTTGAAGTGCTACATGCTGGCGAGAGGCCGACAATATAATTGGCGAGTAATTTCACACAGGCGAGTACTTCAACGCTGGTCGCGATGGATTGAAACAAAACCTTTCACATAATTTCAGACACGCTTCTCATTCATTTAATTTTTCTCCTCATTTTATATAAAAAGGAATTTCGCGGAGGATCGATATTTTTTTTCTTTCTTCTTTTTGGCTCACCGGCCAATTTCTGTGAAACCAAGATTTCCATTGGTCCAAAAACAATTTCACATAGGCTCGCGAATTTTTTTCCCTCCTTCTTCCTCAGTTCTCCGAATTTGAAGGGAGTAGATGAAGGGAGTTATTATTTTGCGCTCACTACACATTCGTAGGAGAATTGATATTACATAACATTTGAATACTCTTTTCTTTGTTTCGAACTAAATGTTCTTGTTTCTTAATAATCTGTTTAGGAAGATATCTCTTGTTATTCCAATGTGCCTCCGCTTTTCTGTGTCGTATTTTTCGTCAACTGTTAAAACAATTTCCAGATATTTAAATAAAAATGTCTGTACTTGCTTGATTTTGAAGTCTCCAATTCTTAGCTCGTATCTTAAGCTGTTCGTCTTGATAATAACCATTCTCTCTTCTTACAAGTGAAGATAAGTTCTTTCTTCTCATTTTCTTTTAATAATGCATTATCTTCGAGATCTGTAGTTTTTTTTCGGTCTCTGTCATCAAGACGGTGTCGTGTATATATAAGATATCTTATACCAACAGTAAATCCTGGTAAGACCTCTCTTAAGACAGACTTGCTGTGTAGGTCAAATAAATTCAGAGAAGACGCATTCTTTTTTATGTTCATTTCTATCTATTTTTTTAAACTAAGCTAAAATTAGGAAGTGTTTTCTAACGTGACCTTGTGACAAAATTTAAACAAGATTCATGGTAAATAACTCCTAAATTCACCTGGACAAGAGTTACGTCCCTCGGTAAACATATACAGACGATTTTTTCATAAATTAGTCGTTAGGTAGACAAGTTAATTTATTCTCAACATTAAAACGTTATTGAATGACATATCTTATATTTTATTCTACTATCTTCTGTCAACATTCATATAATTCTACTCTCAGTGAAATTTTTGTCTTTTTCATCAATGAACTTTTCTAGTCTTACTGACAATTGAAATCTTCTGTTTAGAGAGAATGAATGGTCAACCAAAAGTGCAATACTTGGTGAGTACAAGGGGATGCGTGAAAGCTTCCCAGCCAAGTTTAAATAACTTTTGTCGGGGTCTGGTAACCAATCAAACATACAATCTCTAGCATTATAGGATCTCAAGCCCTTTCTCTTCTTAACTAATTCTAGTATTTTTCTGTCAGTTGCCGCTGCCTTCAGCTATTCTAATTTGGAAAGTAATATTTGAATTAGTCATTTGCTTTCCCTGAATATGACCCATAATATAAAACTCTCTTCTAATTCCGCCATATACACAAAAAGTAGTATTCTTAATGACCGGCAGGCGAGCGTTTCCTTTTTTTTTTTTTTTTTTACCAGGAACATTTCAAGATGGCGGCTATTTGTCGTCTGCTTCGTTTATCCAGCACTCTCTCAGCTTCTGAAAACTAAGCAACTATCTACCCTTACCTCTGTTGTATTTTTTTTTAGCGGAATTTTTTCCGTCTGTTGTAACAACTATGCATTTCCCCAAATGACCTCAGTCTTTTTCTATAATTTTCACACGAACTACCTTAGAAATTTCTTTTTTTTACCAATCAACTAATGTTTTTACGACTAGCTATCTTCTTAAACACCAATTCTTGCTGTGTACTTTGTTTACCCAGCAGGACGTAAGTTTCACTATCTATTCTATCTTCAAGTAGGATCTACTAAAACAACTGTTGTGTCTAAAGGATTTTATAAAACTACAATTTCTACCGCTACTCCTCTAAGGTGTAGAGTGTAGTTTTAGTATAAACTCGCTTGTCGTACTTATGAAGTATCAGTAATAATTATGAAATGACGTTAAAACTAACCACTTAGATATCTATCACTTAAACCTAACATCAGTATTCCTTCTTGAAGCCAATTAATTTATTGCAATACATTTAATAAATATCGTTGTATAAACGTATTATTAAGAAAAACACGCAGCGCCCACAAAGCCCCCCATAAAACACAAAAGCAGTAGTACTCAATAGAACTGCTTTTTTTTGCCAGTCTGAATATGGTTATGGGTGGTATATTTCATTTAATCAGTGATCTCTTTTCATTGCCAAACCAATAACAATTTGTTTAAAAAGAGTACATACAAAATTATGGTACAATATTTATTTTACGCAGTTTAACCCATAAGGAATCGCTATCACAAAACTTTGTAAACCACTTTTGACATTCGATTATTCACCGTAGCCTTATCCATAAATTGCAAAAATATTTTTTAAAGTGTCGAAGATTTACCTTTCTTTAAAAGAAAACATTTTAAAATGTTGTTTTGTTCTCTTTTCGATGTTAGAAACAAACAAAATTACGCTCATTTCGGTTCAGAAAATGCACATTATTACAATAATTACAACAGTCACAATGCAATGAAAAGTGATCTCTTTTTTTTTTAATGAAGTTAAAATTAAACACTCCTAGATGCTACTGAGTTTGATCTCAAATTCCAGCAGCAAGTTTATAGCCAGTGTAAAATTGTAGTGGGAGCTAAATAATAACTCCCTTCAACCACTCCCTTCAAATTCGGAGAACTGAGGAAGAAGGAAAGAAATTCGCGAGCCTATGTGAAATTGTTCTTGAACCAATGAAAACTTTGCCTACACACCGAAATTGGCCGGTGAACCAAAAAGAAGGAAAGAATGTAGCAAGCCTATGCGGTATTCTTTTTTATATATATATAAAATGAGGAGAAAAATTAAATTAATGAGAAGCGTGCCTGAAGTCATGCGAGAGGTTTCCTTTCAGTTCCTCGCGACCAGCGTTGAAGTATTCGGCTGTGTGAAATTACTCGCCATTTATATTATCGGCCTTTGACCAGAATTTTCTCTCAAGCTAAGCATTTCAAACTCTGTCTTTATGCCTACTTTTGAACATGTGAAAACCATATATCCCTTCGGTGAGCAACAAACTCTCTTACCTTTTGTCTTAAACATTTTTGAACATTATTTTGCACCAGATCTGTTTGTATGAATATTTCCTCTTCGTGACAATTCGTTAAAACTATAAACTTTAAAAATTCTGATTTATTTTACTGAATCGAGCTACTGAACTACTTCAAGCGTGCAAATTCGTGAATAAATTCCTTATCTTGTTTTGTTAAAATTACCCGTGTTTTTCTTTGTCATTATCATCTTTCATTAATCTTCTTGGTGTGGGTAAATCTACTGCCCAATTTTTTCAACCCTAAGCCCCACCACGCCACGATAAAATCATTTTATGATGTAAGTATTACAAAGAAAAGAATTATTCCAATTTTTAGATTTGCATAAATCAGCAATTCCGATCATCTGATGTCACCAAATCTATCAGAAGACGATGACTCTGGTGTCAGTCATAGGATCGAAATTATGATTGATTTGTAGAATTTAACTTCTACAGTTCAGTGGATCACACCTAAGTTTCCCTAATGCTGTCATTAAACAACATCATGATTGGACAATAAATATGAAAATTGTATTTTGTTTATCTTAGCGTGCAAAGTTCTAAAATCTTGCACAGCTAAACACATAGAGGCTCCAATTCAAGTTTATAGCAACTGATGCATTCTGATTGGCTGAAAAATATCAGTTAGGTGTGGTCAACTACGTCCGAATGTACCGACCCAAGTTTTGACGTCGAGTTGATTTGTTCAAAGTCAATTTACCGCCAAAATTTTATTATGTATTCTCGAGCCTATCACGTGGTTCACATTAATTATAAATACTTGGACACATCTTCACTCTTCTTTAATGTAATGTAACTCTGTGGAGAGATCGCATTTGTCCCTTAGGGGAAAACGCTATGAAACGTCATCACACACACACACACACACACACACACACACACACACACACACACACACACACACACACACATCATTCACTCCTTCATTCACAAGGACAGAAAAACTTAACTTCACCAGTGAGATTGTTACCAACAACAAGCATACCGCCTGAGAGCATACAACTTTCGACTCTATCAACTTCCAACAGTGAGAAATTGGATCAACCAACTTTCATTTCTGAAATCCTCTCTCAGCACAATTCATTTCTGAAATCCTCTTTCATTCAATTCATCTCGACCAATGTCAATCCTCTACACTACAGTGAACAAATTTGAGCGGCAATATATCTCAAATTATTTATGCTGATTTTAACTCGGAAGTGTTAAACTAAAAATTACATTTTTACTACTTCTTGATCGTCAAGCGAAGAATTCAATTTTTCTCTCACTCAACAAGTTTCTCTGAACTCATCTTACGCCGAACTTACAATACTTTCTTATTGAAGATCATGTTTTTCATCGAGATTAATTATTGTTTCATGAACTGAAACCATTTCCTTGAGTTCAGTTAAAAACGCTTTACCTTGCCTACTTCGACCAGTTCAGACTAGCAGTTAAAGGTAAGTAACTCCTGCTACATTTAAAAGTTGCAATTTTCAATTATAGAAATTGTTACAAACTTTATTTGTTTTTATTCATTTTAAACAGATTAAGTATAACTTCTATATAATTTCACACACTTTAAATTAAATTCCACTGGTAAATATTGGTTTTGTTATCCGTGCATTAATATCCCTTAAAAATAAAATGAAGAAACCTTACCGTTTTGGAGTTATCGACAAGAAAAAAATCGAATTTATTTCTTGTTGGTCATTCGTCCCCCATTACTGCAATCACGAATCTCGATTCAATGCGGGATACCTACGCCGGGGTAATAAGAAAATTTGGCCTATTTACTTCTTTTACACAGACTTTCCTTGCAGAAAAACACTACGCACGGGTAAAAACCAATATTTACCATTCCACTTTTACCTATGTAACTTTTCTTCTTGAATGTTATTCTTCTTCTTTGCTTATTCCTTCTTTAGCACATTTGTAAAGTAAAAATAGTACGGGTTGAATCGAGGACATTTAACCCGCTACAGATTTCTGTAAAAACACTATAAGGGTTTCTCACATAAAATTTATTGCTGGTAATATATTTTTTTAAATGTATTGCTGGTACTTTTACTATAAAATCTATTTTAATACTTTCTTCTTAACTATTTGACCATAGCTGGGAACAGGTGTTACTACCTCAGATCAGGGTGGACCTGGGGACAACAGCAAAGTAAGTAAGAAGTGATTCAACGCTCCACAAAAACTCCTGATCAGAGGCCTTGCTGCTGGATGTAATTTATCGTCATACTCAGGACGCGGGAAGATTTTCTTTTTTTTTGGGGGGGGGGGACATGTGATGACGCCCAAAGCCATCGTAAGGCGATAACTCTGGGACCAATCGTGGTATCAATCCCAAAACTATGATCGATTTTTTAAAAATTCTTTTCAGAATTTTACAGTGACACAGAAAAAAAACAAACATTGTTCAGTGTCTGAGTTGAAGAAGCTAATGACAATAAGACGTTATCAATTTGACAACTTGCTGAGTTAGGGTGCACTAGTGCTACGAAAGTGCCCAGCACGGTAGAGCACAAGACTCTTAATCTCGGGGACGTGGGTTCGAACCCCACGTTGAGCTAATTATTTTTTTTTTTAAATATATATGCAAATAGTGCAACGCATATTATCACGGAAATTATAATAATCGACAATCCGAATTCAAATTTCACACAACTGACCTTGGGAAAATCGCGAATCTGTCTGTACTCACCCTATCTATGGGTTAAATAGCAGACTAGACTGTACTCTCTAACCTTGCATAGCAACCAGTCAGAGAAGGGAATCTCTTATTTTCAAACTGTGGGGGAAACATTGGGCAACAACTACACGACCTTTCCCAAATTATGGCATTTCACAGGTATTAAAAAATAAAAATAAAATGAACTTTATAAATAATGAAATTTTTTTATAGTTGTTTTTCAAACTAAACTAACTAATAAGTAATATTACTAAAGTAATAATGTGGATGGTAGTATTTGAGATCATACTGTATTCTCTACTATTTCAAATGTTATTTTGTGAAATTTTTTGACTAGACGCCCTGTTTATGATTTTTTTAAACATTTTGTATGACATCTGTAGTGAATAAAACAAGATCTAGATTTGAAATTCAAATGCTAAGCACTGACTCATTGATTTTGTTAGAAATTAAAAAGACTCGAATTTACAAACTTTGCTTAAGACACACGTAAAAGCGAATCCAAAACAAAACTCGTGAAATTTCACACCTTGATGCGAAATGTTTTTCGGCCAATAGAAAACTAGGAAACTTTTAAAAACAATATTCAAATACTCTTCAATTCTCAAAAACAAAATTATTTTACGGACCTTTTCGCAACCCGACGCGAAGTTTGTCCGTCGTCCAATGGAAAGGCCCGAATCATATCCGGGAGTGAATTCCCAAATGACCATTTCAAGTCCCACAAACAAAATAAAAGACGAGCAAGTTCACCTGTCACCAGAGAGAAGGAGACGAGCGTATTAACACGTTCCTTGACAAACGTAAAGCGATCGTTATTATTATCTCTACCTTTCTCCCTCACCTCTATTATACTTGATAAACGAACGGAACATTTTAGGACTGAGCGATTACTTCAAAGACATTCCTACCCTACGATAACGCTCATACATACATACATCCACACATACGTTCTTGCTTACGTACAGATAAATTTATTCTTGCAAGGACTACTACAAACATTTTGACGACCTTGTGTCAACCAAAATACATTAATTTTATTTGTAGAGACCTAAATTGATTTATATGTATATAAATTTGTTGTTTCAATTTGCAATTTGATTTTCTTGTTGTATACTCCTCTTATGGTGGGCTATCTAACTAACAAGGCCAAATCAAACTAATTATGTTTCAACACTAATACATTTCACTATAACTGATAACTCACTATACATCTACCAAACTGCGCATTCGAGAGACTTAATAAAGAGAATTACATAAATAAAAACACACATATGCGTTATTTTCTTGTGGTTAAAAATTGATAATTCTACAAACCCTCAGCTTTTAGGATAGGTTCACAATAAACTTAAGATACTGATAATATAAAAAAAAAGTGACTACTGGTCGGTGTTTATTTTTATCAGCCACCAGAAAAGGAAGTTTCAAAAAGAAATAAATAACATTCAGTCACCTTAATTTTAGCTTTTTTTCTTTGTATGATGAACTTTATTCGTGTTAACCAAGGCCGGAATAAATTGTTGCTACTTTTTCTCTTAGCCGTTTCTCGTATCAAAGTTGAAATCACATTTCAGTTTAGTTAGGGATGCCGTAGAAAGCAATGCTTGAAAATTTTATTAAATTGTTAGAGTTTAAATTTTTATTCTGAATCTTTTTATTTGTTGTCTAACGATTCAGTAACCTGTTCAACAGAAAATTATGATGAAAAAAGATTGTCATTGAATTCACTCCCTTGCAGATTACCTATTAATTAGTTATAGAAGGCAAAAGGGAATGATTAGCATTTCAGTAATCTCTTGAAAAATCTTTTTCTTTATTTGAACGTGAATGCAAATACCACAATAATATTATCATCATTCGATAGAGTTTTTGGTGCGAAGTTAGCGAATTTTAGAGATACCTTCCAAAATTTACCTTTTTCGGTAGATATACAAAAAAAAATCAAACATTTGTTTGGCACTGCTGTGTAAAATAACATTTTTTTTAAATTATTCAAAGTTGAAACTACGAATAAATGGTAAAAAACTAAAGATACAAATTAAACTTTAAAATATGAATTTTATTTTGTATTGTGCATGAACTTTGTTTCAATTCCAATAAAGTTTTGGAATGGAAACAAAGTTCACGTACAATTTTATATTTTTATTAAAAATTGTACGGAAGTTTTTGTTTCCAACCCGATAGTAAACTTCAAAGAAGCACCTTTAAAATTTCAAAACCCATGGCGTCAACAATCAACATTATGCCAAGTTTCAATGAGTTCAGTTATGTTTAAAAAACAAAATGCGATGTAATTTGCAAAGGATATTTGGTTGTGGGTAGATTCATATTGTAATCAGTGTACTTTACCTAATGAGAATAGTAAATAAATACTAACAACAGTTTTAGTCTTAGATCAATTAAAAGTTTTTGATGGCTCAGTTGGGTTAACCGATTTAAACATTAAAAAAATAAAATTTTAGAGTCTTTATATCACTCTTAAAAAAGAAAGCTTAGAAAAATGTTCAATTAATTGAAAATAACTATTAAAAAGAAAATCTAAAAATAAAGCTTTTTTTTAGTTTTTTTTACTTGAGAATTATTTTTTTTGTTAAAGTGGCACATTTACTTGCTTTCCTAAGAGCGGACAAATATGAAACTCAGTTGAGGAGGAGTTTGACAGCCTTTTATGTGCATAAACTGTTTTTAGTAGTGTTTTTGGCCAGTACCGTCAATGCGACCGACGTACAACTCTTTATTACTTTTATTTAATTTTTAGTGTAATAAGGAAGCCCTCCCAGAAATTAGAATTTCCAGAGACTAGGCACACAGCTGCGTGTATTTTGTCCTGACTTGCCCGGTCACAAGACAAAGCTGATAACGGCCCCAAAATAACGGGAATAGGGAAAGAGAAGAAAAAAAGATATTTCAATTACATGACAATTATTTATCGCACTAGGCATCAATTATCTCCCTTGTGTTTTTGACACTCTTCGTTCTTCGGAGGTAAGATTCTATTCAGTTTTACACCGGCGCCGAAAGTGTGAAATTCATGAACATTACAAACCTGGTTAGTTTTTCTCTTTTTTTTAATTGCCTTTTTAAAAAATATTTAATTACAACTACAGCGACTAGGTCCTTTTAACTGTAGTTTGAATTCATGATAATTCGTTATATTTTATTCGCCCATTTTAGTTGTTTACAAAAAAATAAGACTTTGTCTCTGTTTATTTTTGCAGCTTTGTATCGTGGGACCAGAAAATTTCACTTCATTAATCAATTTATTCCAGCAAAAGTCATGGATAATCGAAGATCAACTGTTAACGAGAAAGGTATTTTCTTTTCTTTGTTACTGATTTTCAGAAATATTCACTCCTTCGTAATTATGACTATCTTTGAAAATGTCATCCATGATCGATAGATACGTAAACAAAAACATCAACAATTTTGAAAATAGCCTTTGTAAAAAGATATTTTAAAAATGAAATTAACGTTTTGAACAGTGTTAAGATAATATTTGAGTAACTTTACAAATATACCCACTTTCTCTCTAAATAATTATGTATATCTTCTAAATTAAAATAATTCTCGGTCGCTCTTTGAAAAGTTTGCACTTAAAGACCTGCCTTCTTTTAAATTTAATGAATTGATTTATCCAGACAGACTTGTTTGAATTGTTGTTATAAAAGAAAGCATAAAAATTCAAAATTAAACTTAAATTACCAATATTTAAAGGTTTCTTCAAAAAACGATATTCCCTAAAAATATCAAGCAAGAACTATTTCATTATCAGCTCCTTTTTTCCTTAATAATTCAACTTTTAAGACTTTATAATTTTAATGAATTAAATTTCTGGAGAAAAAATAGTTAATAATAATAACAATAAAATTCACACATTGAGTAATGTTAGTTTATTAATCGCTACAAACAATTTCAGCATAACAAACACTGAATTACTTCCCTTAAATTTTTTTTAGCTCGCCTTATATTCTGGACACTATTTTGGATTTTAAAAGTTAAAAATTATTAGAAATAGCATGAAATAAAATAAGAAATAATGTCCAAAATGCAATATAATTAATTTCAAATTTTTTTCTGTGAGTAAAAAAAACAAAAAAAAACTGAAAGTAATTTAAGAAGAATTCACCAATATTCTTTAAATTCTTTGAAGAATTCACACATTCATTACAAAGAAAAAAAGGATTTTATTTTGATTTCTGGGGACATTTTCCATACACATTCCTTCATAGGATGAGAATAATTCTTGGCTCGTACGACTTTGGTTTCTTCTTTTTGTAACATTTCCACAGTTTCGACACTTTGGTTGTCAATATTTGTATCATGTGGGTCCAAAAATGTTTCTTCGTGATTACCAAAAGTGGGCTCTGTATATGAGGCTAGTTTAAAAATTGTGCAAATAAATAAGCGAAGTAATTCAATTGTTTAGAACAGGAAACTTTAACTATAAATACTTGTTGAAAGTTTTTAAAATTATTGGATTAAAAAAAAAGCAGAATTTACTTAATTTTCTTTTAATGTAAAATGACCTGTAAAATGTTTATCATTTATAGTTTTGTACATCACACAATTAAAGATTAATAAATAAAAACAATTTTTTTAAAAGTATTTAATAATTTTTTTAACATATAAAAAAATATACCACAACAACGCATTCAATTTTTTGTGACCTTTTAAGAAATTCAATCATTCATTCCATTTTAAATCATTTTTTTAAATTATTTACTGAGAAAATGAAAATTATTTAAATTATTTTTTTATAACAAAAAAACAATTATGTATCGTATCGTATGAATACGTTATTTTTTTTGTTTTTGTTTTTTTATCAACCTTGGATGATTTTATTGTTTAACTGATTTATCTTTACAAACATAAAATATTAATGAATGTTTATTAAAAGTTTCCATACGTTTCCAAATCGAAGTTATTGTGTGTAAGAATTATTATCCAAAGAAATATTACTATTCGATGCAAAATCCTTCAAAAGGGGAAGATACTCTTGTCACGACGACATGTTAACCATAGAACGTTATTATGTTTTAACAGCAAACAACAGATTGCTTACTTATGTTGAGGCCAGATTTTGCTTATCAGCATTTATTGGGTTTGAAATGTTAAGTCTAAATTTTCCTTTATTTGTATGTTTTTTTTGTTTTTACAGAATTCTCATCAATGTTTTAAAAATGTTGCCATAATTCTTTCAAAGTCTGTCATTTCCTGTTTTGTTTCCAAGTGGATCTACCTACAAGGCTCAAATCATTTGATATGCTCAATTCAAATTCCAATAATAAAATCCATAATTTTCCATATTCTTCATTGTTTGAACCTTTAGTTTCTGTTGTTGTCAATGGACAACTTTTTTAAACAGCACTTATCCAAAATTGGAAAAAAAAACCGAAAGTAAAATTATTAGGTTGCTGCAAAAATAATGACGTAATAATGTCGTTTTTTGACGTTAAAAAATACGTCAAAAAACGACATTATTACGTCATTATTTTTAATAGAAATAATAGCAAAACATATATAAATCTTTTTTCTTTCCTATTATTAACTTAAAAGTGTATACCTAAATTTCAGGTATACACTGTTTTCTAAAAAAAAAATGATACTTTCATTTTTATTTAAGAATTCAGTTTCAGGTGAGGTTATTTCAATGTATTTACACTCAGTCACCGATTCTTTCTCTTACCAAAATGACAATCATTAAGTTAGAATCAAAATGAATTCTGAAGGAATAACAGTCTTCACCTCCCATGAAGGAAAAGGAGACAAACAAGAACAATTGGCCTAAAAAAATTTATTTCAATGAAAATTATCAAGATTATCTTTGTCTGTATTTTTTCTAAAATTAACACTCTCGAGATTAACTCATCTTCTGTCCCTGGTGTAAGTAATCAGTTTTACAAATGAATCTTTACAGGTTGTTGAGATGGACCTTTGTGTTTTAATCATCATATATAATAAATACTGTGGGCACCTTGAGATGGTGTAATGGTTAGCAAGCTGGTCTCACTAGAACAATTATGGCTAGTGAGTTCAATGCTCACTGGGTGTCCCATATTTTTGGCCTTGTGCCACATGTAAGCTAAGCTTAGAAAATCCCCATATATAATAAATGCTGCTGCTGTTTTATCAGAAATGACTTTGGGGCAGTAGTGTGTAGAAGGCGGGGCAAAGGATGTGACAGACCTGGGCATCTATATTGGGAGATCATCCAATCAAAGATTGAAATTAAAATTTAGTTTATTTGAATAAAGTGTTTATTTCATGTTTCATCTGTTTTTACATATTTAAAATGTATTCCTTTCTCACATTTCTTAGTACTAGGTCCTATGGGCACTCTCTACTTGAGTCTTAGGGACATACAATTAAGGAGTTGGCCCTGGGCATCAGCAAACCTCTGCATGTCACTGCTTTGGGATTAGGTATAATTTTTGAGCTGAAGTATCATTATTATTAAGCCTAGGTGTTTCAGTTGGTACCTCATGATACCATTAAGATTCTTTGCTTTTCCAGGTTGAATACTTCATTAAAAAAAAAGAAAAAAAAACTATAGTCTATCAATATATAACTTTTCTCTTATAGATGGACAGGCTGTGACCAGAGATAAAGAAACAACTGGAAAGAAAGGTAAGATTATTTTCTTTATGTAATTTGATGAAAAATGTGTGATTTTTTTCTTTTGTCTTTGGATTTTGAAAATTTGTTGATATATTGTGTAAATTGTAGTTTGTTCCAAATATCTCAAACTGTGTTTAAAATTAACAATATAGCAACTGAAGAAGTTACTCATATATTTTATGTAATTCTAAAATTTCACTTAATCTTATGAATGATTAAAAGTATATATACAGGGTGACCCCAAAAACTGGGAACTTTTTAACAATCCAATAAAACCAAGACTGATAGAAGAAAAATATTTTATTCATAGTAATTGAAACCTTAAAACATGCCATTTAAGAAACAATGATGGAATTTTCATTTTTGAAAAATTACGTCCTGTAGATGGTGTCCTCCTGTACAAATGCATTCTTGAAATCTGCTGTTGAGATTCCTCATTGACTGCTGCTAATGGACGCTGTTGTCCGTTCCACTGATCCATGGTTACTAAAATGGCAAAATGTTTACTTGCTCAAGGTCATTCTCGCAGTGTTGCCACTTGCTCATGTCTGGCAATACGTAATTCCCATTTTTTTGGGTCACCCTGTATATATATATATATATATATATATATATATATATATATGCACATTTCATTGAATACGGCAGACAAGGTGCTTTTATTTAGTTTTTTTTATGCAATTTCTCATGCGATCTAATGTTTTTTTTCTTTTTGAATGATAACTTATATAAACACTGTCTGAATGTTCTTTTTATCCGAGCACTTTTGGCTATATATTTAACTTTGAACATGGACACAATATCTTGACTTTGTTTTGGAAAATGAAAACATTTTACAACACATACATACAACAAACTCTCTTATATAACAGTTAAAATATTTAATCCTTTTAAACGGCTAAACATATAGCTGAAAGCACTTGGATAAGAAGATACAGAAACAGTAAACGAAATAATAAAAACCTTTAAAACCCTAGAATTAACAATAGGTATAAACTACAGCCAAAAAATAGTAAATTTTTTAGATATAACATTCAACCTAAACAATGGAACCTTCAACCCATACAGAAGACCAAACAACTCACAATACATTAACACCCGCCTCACCAATGCATATACCCATATCTATAGATAAAATAAATTTCAAAAAATTGTAGTAGCTTAAAT